>CM076577.1:113914891-114308547 GCA_034641835.2 Pinus albicaulis | reverse complement strand
AGTCGTGAAGAACGAAAAGAGAAAACACCCTCAAACAGAAAGCAGAAGCAACTAGAGAGGCAAATTCAAGACTTGCAACAAGAACTCAAGGAATAAGAGATGTTAGAAAGATTTGTGAAGTGAAAGAATGAAGCACTAAGAGCACAAAGCAAGAAAATTCAAAATGAAAATGAAAAATTGAATAAGAAAGTAAGAAAACTCAAAGCCAATCAAACTGAAATTTGTAGATGGGCTAGTAAGAGGTATAGACAAAAGAAAGCTCTTAAGGCAAAGTACAAAAGCATGAAGACTGAATATCAAGCTCAGAAGAATGTGGATGTTTTATTGCAGGAAGCAGAAGCAGCAAACAGAGGAGTCTGACAGGTTAGCATGAGGACATGCAAAGTCTTGTGTTTGGGGGAGATGTTGGTACCATTTCATGACCTATCCTTTTATCCAAAAACCTCATTATTATCCGTAAGAGGTATAGACAGAAGAAAGCTCTTAAGGCAAAGTACAAAAGAATGAAGACTGAATATCAAGCTCAGAAGAATGTGGATGTTTTATTGCAGGCAGCAAAAGCAGCAAACAGAGGAGTCTGAAAGGTTAGCATGAGGACATGCAAAGTCTTGTGTTTGGGGGAGATGTTGGTACCATTTCATGACCTATATTTTTATCCAAAAACCTCATTATTATCCTTCATTTTCCTCATAAAACCTTCATAAATTTCTTATATCCTATTGAAACTGATTAGTATAGTACCATAATTATTATTTTTACATTGAAATTAATTTTGGGAATTTTCGTGTTAAGACTAGAAATTTTCAAGAAATTACAGGTTCTGGTAACTTCCTGTAATGGCTTTATGTTCTGACATGTGGCGTGACAGGTGGGCCAAAACGAAGGTTGAGGACTTAATCTGGAATGTACAAGGATGGTGAAAAATCTATTCACCTTCATATTCAAAGTCCATAAGTGGCCGGTCAACATTGGTCAAACCCAGCCATTTCAGCAGAAAATATTGAATCATAAATGAACAAACTTGATATTTTGCTTGTATATATGGATTTAAACCAATTCGAATTCTTTTGGAAGTCAGTTAGGCTTTTGAGGAATAGCCTCCTTTTGTTATGTAATTCATGATAAATAGTTAGAAGAAAACATATTAAAGGCTAGTAGATACGTAGAGAGAGACATACAAAGACATGAGATTTATGTGCCAAGCTTCAAACTTTGTTTTATGTAATTTATTTTCAGAACTTAATGCAGACAGAGATTCAGTTCTTCATGGTGTTATAGTTTAGCATTTTCTCCATCTGAGTTACTCCAAGTGTGCTTGCAACGTGTGGAGGGCCCCCATGCAGCGCTGGTACACTTTCTTTATGTTTTCCTTTACATCTGCATATTCAGATCTGATAGTGCATTTTCACTTAATTCTGATGCTGTAAGTTCATGAATCTTGATTAGAAGTTGTGTTTATTGTTTCGGTTATCATTTCTGCTTTATGTTTATGGTTATAATTGAAAAATTCAATTACTATATTAATGAGTAAACCTGGTAAGAGGATTTAATTATTGATTGAATTCAAGATTATTATCTTGATCTTTGTTTTCTTTGAATGAATATGATTTAAGTGTGCTGATTTGGAAGAGATTCTGTGAGTTGAGTCTTTGTAAAAATACTGGAATCTCAGACAAACCATAAGAATTAGATAATTGATTTTAGTGTGTTAATCCAAGAATTTGGAAGAGATTCTGTGAATAGAGTCCTTGTAAAAGGACTAGAATTTCAGACAAATTATAAGAACTCTTCTTTTAGGAGGCTAGATCTGTTTTAATTGAAGAGGTGTTTAAGTGTGTAAGGAACCAAAGGACAATCTCTTGTAAAAGGGTATTGGATCCTACTGCAACAAACCCTCATTTAGGAAATTAAATCTTTCTAGGTCTATATATATTAGACAAGTATCTCTAAGTTTACCTACTTGGGTTGACAAGAGATTAAATCCTAATCTACAGCAGTAGAAAATACCAAAAATTTGGCGCCGTTGCCGGGGAGGTGCAACTAGAAGGATAAAAAAAATTACAAAAACAAATCTAAAAAAAACAAAACAAACAAAAACATAGACTTAGTTTTCATTCTTCAGCCATGATTCCTTATGTCTAGACATAGGGATGAAAAAGTCAGATTCATAAAAACCCCCCATCCAAAAAATAACCCACCATTGGGAGCAGAAAATTTAGAGAATTTACAACATATGGAAAGGTTATTGTAGAAGAGCTTGAGGAAAAACAAAAATCAGGGCAAAGACTTACTCTTATTGAAAGACAAATCCTATTAGCTTATGAAGCAAAGAGGAAACATCTACCTATAGTAAAACAGAGTAGTAAAAGAACCCAACAAACTCTTTTTGACCCTGAAAAATATCAAGAGGAGGAGAAATTAGAAGAACAACTTCTCTTTGAACAAATTGACATTGAAAAAGAGGAATCAGAAGAACAACCTATCAAAATGACTGAGGAAGGAGGAGCATCAACAAGAGGACCTACTCTAGAACAACTTAGGGAATATGAGAGACAACAAGAATAAAGAAGAAGACAAAGAGAACTTGAACAAATACAAAGAGAACTTGAACAAAAACAAAGAAAAGATCAAAATCAAAACCCAAGACAGGAAGATGAGTCAACTTTTAAATTTCCTATTCAAGAAGAGAACAATGATGAAGAAATTAAAATGAAAAATATACCCCCATCTGTATTACCAAATTTTTATGGCATGGCATCTGAAGACCCTGATTCATTTTTATTTGAATTTGATATAGTATGTCAAACCTATGGGTATACAGATGATGCACACAGACTTAGACTCTTTCTTGCCACATTAAAAGCATTAGCACTTAGGTGGTTTATGGGATTAGGTGAACATGCAGTGACTGATTGGAATGGTATGAGGAAAATCTTCTTAAAAAAATTCAACCTTACTGTCGATCAAAGGATTCCAAAGATGAAATTTTTAGAATGAATCAACAAGAAGATGAAACCTTAGAAGAATACTTGGAAAGGTTTGTTTATAACCCACAAAAAACAAATCATAGAACCATGTCTAATGATCTTATTCGAACAATATTCTTAAAAGGCATCCAGGAAGAAAATTTAGATGACGTTAACCTCATGGGTAAAGGTGATATCTCTACTCTACCCTTTGATGAAATTGCATACTTGTGTGAAAAGTATTCTAGAAGTAAAGCAAGGAATGGAAAAAGAACTATGACATATAAAGCTACTAAATCTGCCGCAACAAGTGTTACAAGGGCTGAAATAGGCAACCTATTTGAAGAATTTAAACATTTCTATTAAGCATCTTGGGAAATCAAATAAACACATTATAAACAAAGAAAAGACAAGAAGAAGAAGACCAATTGATGGCAGTGTTCTGTCCAAAATGCAAAAAAAAAACAAGCTTTGAAGGAGTGTCCTTTAGAAAACATTCAGGTTTGTGCCTTTTGTACAGAAAATAATGATATTTTTCATTGTTCTAAGATCAAGGTTTTGCAGAATTACAATTTGGAAGCTAATGCAGAAATGGAGAACTTGTATCTCATGGGAGCTAGAAGACCATGGCAAATGAGACCTCTAGGTATGTTTCAAAATCCAAATTTACAATTTCATGCACATGATAAAATGCCTATTCAAAATTCTTGGAACATTCCTATTCCTTGGAAAAATTGGTCTAATCAGCATTAGAAATCTTACCCACAACAACAATGGAGAGGATATCAACAATATCCTCAACAATATCCTTAGCCATACCAACAATATCCTCAGCCATACTAGTAGTATCCTCAGACATATCAGCAATATCCTCAACAATACCCTCAATAGCAAGTTGTCCATCAACCACAAAATCCACAACAAACATTACCTGCTCCTCCACCAATAAATCCACCACAACTACAACTACCCTCTAAGTAGACTCCTAGACCTACTCAAATACCTGCTCAACCTGTAGCCAACCTAAATAATAGAGCAAAAAAACAAGCATATAGTGTAGATGAGGGAACATCTTACCCCATTCTACCTCTGCAAAACATTGAGCTTAGGTCTGGTAGAACTCTCCAAATAGAACCTCTAGTAGCTACAAAGCAAAAAGAAAACAAGAATGATGAACTTCCAAGCAAACAAGATGATGAAATACAAAACAAACAAATGCAAACAATGAATCCACCTCCTTTTCCTGAGAGATTGATCCAAGCAAAAATACCAATGCCTTTGCTTCAATTTGTTGTCCTAGATGAATTAAGGAATGTTTATGTGAAAATTCCATTACTACAGGCAATAAAATACATTCCAAGATACACCAAAGCAATTAAATAGTTATGTCTCAAAAAGCCTGCAAAGAAAAGATTTGATTCACAAACAATTCATGTCATTGGAAATTTAGCTGGCCTCATGTAAAATGTTATTTCAATGGAAAAGTATGTTGACCCTGGAATTCCTAGAGTTACCACAGTCATTAACAACATTTCCATTCCAAATACCTTGATTTTCCTTGGAGCTGCCATCAATGTGATGACACTGGAAACAATGAAAACATTACAGCTCAGAGACTTACAATTAACACCAATTATCCTAGAATTAGTTGATAGATCCAAAGTCATTCCTGAAGGGATATTGGAAGATATAATTGTCTCAGTAGAATCTTGGGAGTATCTAGTAGACTTCCTAGTACTCCAGCCAAAGTCCAATTTAGGGGAACATCCTATCATACTTGGCAGGTCATGGTTGGCAACTGCTGATGCATTTATTGGGTGTAGATCTGGCACCATGATCATTTCTAGAGGGACAAAAAGAAAACAACTTACCTTATATCCATCAGCACAATCTCCAGCAGTAGCTCATAACCTATGGCTTGATGAAAAATATAATGATAAAGAGGAAGTTAACCTTGTTTTTAGCATTAACAAAATCTATGATTTTCAAGAGGATAACAACGCAGATTTGGTAGATTTGTTTATTTCTCAACCTGATATTTCAAAGGAATTAAGAAATGAACAATATAATGTTGTAGATCAACTATTAGGACAATCCTTTCAGGAAACTTGTACCATCCAGTATTTACAAACATTGTTCGAAGACATTTTTCATATTCAATCCATTACAAACACACAAAGCAAAACCATAGAGATCAGTCCAGGAAAAACATTGAGCATTGGAACGCTTCTAGACTCATCTCAAGAACAAAAGCTGATTGAATTATTGACAAATTACCAAAAGGCATTTTCTTGGGACTACGCTGATATGCAGGGAATCCACCCAGAAACTTGCACTCACCACATTTACACAGATACTAATATAAGACCAGTGAGGTAGCCACAGAGAAGGATGAACCCTATGTTTCAGGACATTGTGAGAGATGAATTGCAAAAGTTACTGAAAGTCAATTTTATTTATCCCATCTCTGACAGCCAGGAGGTATCTCCATTTGTGATAGTGCCCAAGAAAAATGGCAAATGGCGAATCTGTGTTGACTACAGACAACTCAATAAAGCCACCCTTAAAGATTATTTTCCATTGCCATTCATTGACCAATTTTTGGACACATTAGCTGGGAAATCATCATTTTCCTTCATTGATGGTTTCAGTGGTTACAACCAGATCAGAATAGCCTTAGAGGACCAAGACAAAACCACTTTTACTTGTCCCTAGGGCACATATTCATACAATGTTTTACCATTTGGACTCTATAATGCTCCAACTACATTTCATAGAGCAGTATTAGCTATTTTTGCTGATCTAGTTCATGAATGTGTTGAAGTATATATGGATGAATTTTCAGTATATGGTAACTCTTTTGATCATTCATTGCAAAACCTTGAGAAAGTTCTGAAAATATGTATAGAAGCCAATTTATCCCTAAGTAATGAAAAGTGTTATATGATGTTGAATGAAGGGGTAGTATTGGGTCATTATGTTTCTTCAGAAGGAATCAAAGTAGATCAATCAAAAATTCAAATTATTGTTAATATACCAGTACCAAAAACTCAAAAAGATGTGAGAAGCTTTCTTGGCTATGCGAGTTATTATAGGATATTTATTGAAAATTTTAGTAAGATAGCTTTGCCTTTGTTTAAGCTTCTTGCAAAAGATGTATCTTTTGAGTGGAATGATAATTGTCAAAAAGCTTTTGAAACACTTAAAGAGAGATTATCCACTACTCCAGTTCTAAAAGGACCAAATTGGACTCTACCTTTCCACATCTTCACTGATGCATCTGATACAGCAGTAGGTGCTTCATTAGGACAAAAAGAAGAATCTTTAAATTATGTCATTTATTTCATCAGTAAGAATTTGACACCTGCAGACCTTAACTACACAGTAACTGAGAAGGAAATGCTTGCAATCATACATGCTATGAACAAATTCCATCATTATATAACTGGTTATGAAGTTTTTATTCATACTGACCACTCTACCATTAGTATTTAATTAAAAAAACTATAACTAATGGTAGAGTCACCAGATGGTTATTATTATTATAGGAATTTAATGTTGCAGTGTTGGATAGACCAGATAAAGAGAACTAGGTGGCAGACTTCTTTTCGAGACTTCACAATCCAGGTGAAGTTATTCTAGTTGAAGATTATTTTCCTGATGAACATTTATTTGCAATTTCAATATTGAATCCATGGTATGCTGACTTAGCTAATTATCTCTCAACAGGAAAGATACCTCCATAATTCACATCAAAGGAGAAGAAAATACTAATCAAGAAAAGTGCCAGATACTCATGGGTTAATGGAGATTTGTTTTATATTGGTTATGATATGATTATTAGGATATGCATAAGAGATGATGAAATTATTGATGTATTAAAATCTTTCCATGATGAACCTTGTGGTGGCCATTTTGAAGCTAAAATAACAACATTCAAAATCCTCAGTCTTGGCTATTATTGGCCATCAATTTTCAAAGATTCAAAGAAATATGTAAGAAGTTGTGATTGTTTCCAACACATGGGGAGACCCACTGCCTCAGATCAGATGCCACTACAACCTCAAGTACATCTATAGCCATTTGAAAAATGGACTCTAGATTTTTTTGGACCCATTAATCCACCTTGTAATTGGACCCATTAATCCACCTTGTAAGGGTAAAAAGTACATCTTAGTATGTATTGACTATGTAACTAAATGGGCTGAAGCAAAGGCACTTGTCAGGGCAACTGAGCAAACAATGGCCAATTTCCTTTTTGAAGAAATATTTGTCAGATATTAAGTACCTAGAGAAATAGTAATAGACCAAGGTACCCAATTTACTTCAAGATTGGTTTAGGACATCACTGAAAAGTAAAAAATCAAGCATAGGAGGAGTACACCCTACCATCCACAGGCCAATGGCCAAGTGGAATCTAAAAATAAAACTCTGGAGGGAATTATCACCAAAACAGTGGCAATGAATAGAAAGAACTGGGAGGATAAGCTCAAGGATTCTCTCTGGGCTTACAGAATCACATGGAAAGATACAACAGGATTTACGCCTTATCAGCTGGTGTATGGTAAAGAGGAAATGCTTCCTAATGAATTTCAAATACACACTTATAAAATGGCTGTAGATTTAGGCATTGATCTTGATGAGGCACAAAAAGAAAGGATTATGCAATTGAATCAATTGGATGAAATGAGACAGTAGGTAGAAGAAAGAACAATATTTATGCAAAAACAAAGGAAGCAATCGCATGACACACATATCAAGAAGAAAGAGTTTAAAGAAAGTGATTAGGATTTACTATTTGATTCCAAATTTAAAGATCATAAAGCCAAGTTCACAACACACTGGATGGGCCCTTATGAAATTGTTCAAGTTTTTGAAAATGGATTAGTCAAACTTACAACCATTGACTAAGAAGGAAGAACATTTATAGTCAATGGACATAGGCTGAAGATTTATCACAAGCCCATAAGCAAAGAAGAATTCATTCAGATAGTGACACAACAGAAGGAGGTTGAGATAGTACAACAATCAACTGTGATATCTCTACCATAGTCATTTCAATTTCTTTAATTTAAAAAAAAAACAATAAAAATATAAAATATAAAAAAAAAATTAATAAAAAATAAATGTTTAGATGTGAAAACCAAACTCTGGAACAATCTAAACTAGAATTCTTATAGGAAAACCAAGAAATTGGCCAGTAAGAATTCATTGTTTTTCATTTCTATAAAAGTTATTTCCTTTTGTCAATTTCCAATAATGACTTGAGGACAAGTCAATGAATCAGTGGGGGAGAAGAAACAGTGAATTTTTCATATTCATCTCCTCATTCTCAAAATTTCAATAAGGGATTTGTTTTATTGATTGATTGTTCAAATAAGAAGGAGTTGTTTTGTTCTAATCAACAGAGGGACCTGTTCAAGCAAGATTATGCAGAGGGACCTATTTAAACAAGATTATGCAGAGGGACCTGTTCAAGCAAGATTTATCAGCAGAGGCACCTGTTCAAGTAATACTAATATGTTTCAAAGACTGCATCAATGACACACAAGGCTGCATCAACATGTTTCAAAGGTTTCCTGGAAAAATCAAACAAGGCTGCATCAATATGTTCTACAATACCAAGAAAGATAGAGGCTGCATCAACATGACTTTTCAGATTTCAAGGGACCTATGTATGCTCATTTTCAAGGGACCTGTTTAGAAGACAAAGACCAATCACACCTGCACAAAGACAACCAGTCACACCTGCAAAAAGAAAAATCAGGAAGCCAACAAGTGTAAAGGACTGTAAGATTCTTGTTTTTAGTACTTAAATTTCTATGATTATTTTAGTGTTAAATAATTAATTTATGGTTAGTTATTAATATCAGTTTCATAACCTATATCAACCTATACCATTACTCCTAAGTATCTTAACCTATGCTATCACTCTCAAAAACCATAAGCTATCCTATATGCCTAATGGTTTTATATGCCCATCTCTATATCAAAGTGGTACTCATAAACCTTAGCCTATCTCTATATGCTCATATCACCACTACTTCTATATCTCACCACTACAAACCTTAGCCTATCTCTATGCTGGCTATACCCGCTACAAATATTTTCAAAAACCTTTGAAATCAAACCCACTGCCAGCAAGTACCAACAGGTCTAAAAGGCCTCTCCGCGTCCTTTTTAGACACTAAATGGGAGACATCTGTTTAAAAAGACCGCTGCCAATAAAATTTTATTCTGTCCTCTAGCGATTTCAATTCATTTTTCCCTCTGCCATCATGATTACGCTTTCTGCAACCACTACCATATCCTCTGTAAACATATTTGAATAAACACCATTCTGTCCTTCATCTCATTGTCCTCGATAATCATAACCCATCATTTCATATACACAGGTGTAAAATTTGAGAGGAGTCAGTGTAATTTCAAAATTTTTAAGGAGAAGTCTTCAACACCGGGGAGAATTGCCAAAGAGGATTCTCAGTTGCACATCGATATATGCAAAGCCAGGATACATTGCTCAGGAGAAAACATAGCCTTCAGGGTTTATCAAAAACACATGCAAGTCAACTCAGAAACTTTAGGAGAAAAAATAGCACTAAGAGTTTATCCAAAACGTGGAGGTCAACCCAGAAATTCGAGGTCAACCCAGAAATTCAAGGTTAGCCCAGAAATTCAAGGAGGAAGCAACGAAAGAGGTAACTGTCAAAAACCCTGGGTAAATTTTTAAAAAAAAGCAGACAGGGTAATTAGAACAAGAAAATTTAAATGGAAAATAGGGCAGAACTAGAAAAATTTGACAGTTCGAAATTTGATGAGGAATGTGTCAAAATTTTAAGAGACAAACAATGGCTTCCGTTCTTAGAAAAATTTAATGGATATAATGAGGAAATTACCAGAAAGTTTTCTTCTTCATTCAACAGAGAAAAATCCACAATAGGGAGTCTTTCATTTAGAGTTTCAGAGGACACTATAGCTCAAACAATAGATATCAGTTCAGAGGGTGAGAAATACTTTAAAACCAAGCAATTCAAGGAAAAATCATGGACACAATTCATATCTAGATCCAGAGTGTCCTCGGTGAATTGGAAAATAGGAGTTTCTAGAAGTTCGCTTGTTCATCCCTGGGATGAAATGGTCTATATCCTTTAGAAGTTTATCACATGTGAGGGCAGATATATTATAGTGTATCTGTATCATATCAATATGTTGTTGCATTTGAAAGGAGAATGTACCATCAGTCTTCCATATTTCCTTTTACAGAGCCTAACCAAAATGTTTAAAACTATTAAGAAGCAGAAAAGTAATATGGATAAAAGTTTATATCATTTTGGTTTGGAAAAATTTTTAATTGAGTTTGAATTACAAAAGAGAAGGATGACATGGAAGGGATTTTTAATCTCTAATGAAATCAAAACTAATGAAGAGGAAAATGAAAAGCAAGGTGTTATAGAATTCATGACTGATGTAATTGAAATAGATGATGAAACTCTAGAATTTAGATCAAATACTTTTGCCCAGCCTAGTAGCAGTATAAGAACAAGAAAAATGAGAAAGGAAGAAGCCAAGAGAGCTGAAAAAGATAAAATTTTTACCACTTATGCAAGGAAATCTAGGATGATAAAAGGTAAGACAATGCAAGATAATGATGACATACAACAAGCCCAAGATACAAATATACAAGAACTAGAAATTGAAGGCAGTCGTGAAGAACCAAAAGTGAAAACACCCTCAAACAGAAAGCAGAAGCAACTAGAGAGGAAAATTCAAGACTTGCGTCAAGAACTCAAGGAATCAGAGATGTTAGAAAGAGTTTTGAAGGGAGAGAATGAAGCACTGAGAGCACAAAGCAAGAAAATTCAAAATGAAAATGAAAAATTGAAGAAGAAAGTAAGAAAACTCAAAGCCAATCAAACTAAAATTTGTAGATGGGCTAGAAAGTGGTATAGACAGAAGAAAGCTCTCAAGGAAAAGTAAAAAAACATGAAGACTGAATATCAAGCTCAGAAGAATGTGGATGTTTTATTGCAGGCATCAGAAGCAGCAAACAAAGGAGTCTGACAGGTTAGCATGAGGACATGCAAAGTCTTGTGTTTGGGGGAGATGTTGGTACCATTTCATGACCTATCTTTTTATCCAAAAACCTCATTATTATCCATCATTTTCCTCATAAAACCTTCATAAATTTCTTATATCCTATTTAAACTGATTAGTATAGTACCATAATTGCTATTTTTACATTGAAATTAATTTTGGGAATTTTCATGTTAAGACTACAAATTTTCAAGAAACTAGATGTTTTGGTAACTCCCTGTAATGGCTTTATGTTCTGACATGTGGTGTGATAGGTGGGCCAATATGAAGGTTGAGGAATTAATCTAGAATGTACAAGGATGGCGAAAAATATATTCACCTTCAGATTTAAAGTCCATAAGTGGTCGGTCAACATTGGTCAAACCCAAGCATTTCAGCAGAAAATCTTAAATCATAAATGAAAAAAATTGATATTTTCCTTGTATATAGGGATTTAAACCAATTCGACTTCTTTTGGAAGTCAGTTAGGCTTTTTAGGACTGTGAATAGCCTCCTTTTGTTATGTAATTCATGATAAATAGTGAGAAGAAAAGATATTGAAGGCTAGTAGATACGTAGAGAGAGACATACAAAGACATGAGATTTATGTGCCAGGATTCAAACTCTGTTTTATGTAATTGATTTTCAGACCTTAATGTAGACAAAGATTCTATTATTCATGGTGTTATAGTTTAGCATTTTCTCCATCTGAGTTACTCCAAGTGTGTTTGCAATGTGTGGAGGCCCCCCATGCAGCGCTGGTGCACTTTCTTTATATTTTTCTTTACATCTGCATATTCATATCTGATAGTGCATTTTCACTTAATTTTGATGCTATAAGTTCATGAATCTTGATTAGAATTTGTGTTTATTGTTTCAGTTATCATTTCTGCTTTATGTTCATGGTTATAATTGAAAAATTCAATTACTATATTAATGAGTAAACCTTGTAAGAGGATTTAATTATTGATTGAATTCAAGATTATTACCTTGATCTCTGTTTTCTTTGAATGAATATGATTTAAGTGTGCTGATTTGGAAGAGATTCTGTGAGTTGAGCCTTTGTAAAAATACTGGAATCTCAGACAAACCATAAGAATTAGATAATTTATTTTAGTGTGTTAATCCAAGAATTTAGAAGAGATTATGTGAATAGAGTCCTTGTAAAAGGACTAGAATTTCAGACAAATTATAAGAACTCTACTTTTAGGAGGATATATCTGTTTTAATTGAAGAGGTATTTAAGTGTGTAAGGAACCAAAGGAAAATCTCTTGTAAAAGGGTATTGGATCCTGTTGCAACAAACCCTTATTTAGGAAATCAAATATTTCTAGGTCTATATAATATATTAGACAAGTATCTCTAAGTTTACATACTCAGGTTGACAAGAAATTAAAGCCTAATCTACAACAGTAGAAAATACCAAACATTTGGCGCCGTTGCTGGGGAGGTGCAACTAGAAGGATAAAAAAAATTACAAGAACAAATCTAAAAAAAACAAAACAAATAAAAACATAGACTTAGTTTTCATTCTTCAGCCATGATTCCTTATGTCTAGACCTAGGGATGAAAAAGGCAGATTCATAAAAACCCCCCATCCAAAAACTAGCCCAACATTGGGAGCAGAAACTTTAGAGAAGGTTGAGTTTACAACACCAACTGGAAAGGTTACTATAGAAGAGATTGAGGAAAAACAAAAATCAGGGCAGAGACTTACTCTTATTGAAAGACAAATCCTATTATCTTATGAAGCAAAGAGGAAACATCTACCTGAATCTTCTATAGTAAAACAGAGTAGTAAAAGAACCCAAAAAACTCTTTTTGACCCTAAAAGATATCAAGAGGAGGAGAAATTAGAAGAACAACTTCTCTTTGAACAAATTGACACTGAAAAAGTGAAATTAGAAGAACAACCTATCAAAATGACTGAGGAAGGAGGAGCATCAACAAGAGGACCTACTCCAGAACAACTTAGGGAATATGAGAGACAACAAGAAGAAAGAAGAAGACAAAGAGAACTTGAAAAAAGACAAAGAGAACTTGAACAAAAACAAAGAATGATAAAATCAAAACTCAAGATAGGAAGAGGAGTCAACATTTAAATTTCCCATTCAAGAAGAAAACAATGATGAAGAAATTAAAATGAAAAATATACCCCCATCTGTATTACCAAATTTTTATGGCATGGCATTTGAAGACCCTGATCCATTTTTATTTGAATTTGATATAGTATGTCAAACCTATGGGTATACAGATGATGCACACAGACTTAGACTCTTTCTTGCCACATTAAAAGCATCAGCACTTAGGTGGTTTATGGGATTAAGTGAACATGTAGTGATTGATTGGAATGGTATGAGACAAATCTTCTTAAAAAAATATCAACCTTACTGTCGATCAAAGGATTCCAAAGATGAAATTTTTAGAATGAATCAAAAAGAATATGAAACCTTAGAAGAATACTTTGAAAGTTTTGTATATAACCTGCAAAAATCAAAGCATAGAACCATGTCTAATGATATTTTTCGAACAATATTCTTAAAAGGCATCCGAGAAGAATATTTAGATGACCTTAACCTAATGGGTAAAGGTGATATCTCTACTCTACCCTTTGATGAAATTGCATACTTGTGTGAAAATTATTCTAGAAGTAAAGCAAGGAATGGAAAAAGAACTATGACATCTAAAGCTACTAAATATGCCACAACAAGTGTTACAAGGGTTGAAATAGGCAACCTATTTGAAGAATTTAAAACAGTTCTATTAAGCACCTTGGGAGATCAAATAGACACATTAAAAACAAAGAAAAGACAAGAAGAAGAAGACCAATTGATGGCAGTGCTTTGTCCAAAATGCAAAAAAAAACATGCTTTGAAGGAGTGTCCTTTAGAAAATATTCAGGTTTGTGCCTTTTGTACAGAAAATCATGATATTTTTCATTGTTCTAAGATCAAGGTTTTGCAGAATTACAATTTGGAAGCTAATGCAGAAATGGAGAACTTGTATCTCATGGGAGCTAGAAGACCATGGTAAATGAGACCTCCAGGTATGTTTCAAAATCCAAATTTACAATTTCCTGCACATGGTCAAATGCCTATTCAGAATTCTTGGAACATTCCTATGCCTTGGAAAAATTGGTCTAATCAGCATTAGAAATCTTACCCACAACAACAGTGGAGAGGATATCAAAAATATCCTCAACAATATCCTTAGCCATACCAACAATATCCTCAGCCATACCAGTAGTATCCTCAGACATATCAACAATATCCTCAGCAATACCTTCAACAACAAGTTGTCCATCAACCACAAAATCCACAACAAACATTACCTGCCCCTCCACGAATAAATCAACCACAACTACAACTACCCTCTAACCAGCCTCCTAGACCTACTCAAATACCTGCTCAACTTGTAGCCAACCCAAATAATAAAGCATACAAACAAGCATATAGTGTAGATGAGGGAACATCTTACCCCGTTATACCTCTGCAAAACATTGATCTTAGGTCTAGTAGAACTCTCCAAACATAACCTCCAGTAGCTACAAAGCAAAAAGAAAACAAGAATGATGAACTTCCAAGAAAACAAGATGATGAAATACAAAACAAACAAATGCAAACAATGAATCCACCTCCTTTTCCTGAGAGATTGATCCAAGAAAAACTACCAATGCCTTTGCCTGAATTTGATGTCCTAGATGAATTAAGGAATGTTTATGTGAAAATTCCATTACTGCAGGCAATAAAAGACATTCTAATACACACCAAATAAATTAAAGAGTTATGTCTCAAAAAGCCCGCAAAGAAAAGATTTGATTCACAAACCATTCATGTCATTGGAAATTTAGATGGCCTCATGACAAATGTTATTTCAATGGAAAAGTATGTTGACCCTGGTATTCCTAGAGTTACCACAATCATTAACAACATTTCCATTCCAAATACCTTGATTGACCTTGGAGCTGTCATCAATGTGATGACACTGGAAACAATGAAAACATTACAGCTTAGAGACTTACAATTAACACCAATTATCCTAGAATTAGCTGATAGATCCAAAGCGATTCCTGAAGGTATATTGGAATATATAATTGTCTCAGTAGACTCTTGGGAGTATCTAGTAGACTTCCTAGTACTCCATCCAAAGTCCAATTTCGGGGGACATCCTATCATACTTTGCAGGCCATGGTTGGCAACTGCTGATGCATTTATTGGGTGTAGATCTGGAAATATGATCATTTCTAGAGGGAAAAAAGAAAACAATTTACCTTATACCCATCAGCACAATCTCCACCAGTAGCTCATAACCTATGGCTTGATGACAAATATAATGATAAAGAGGAAGTTCACCCTATTTTGAGCATTAACCAAATCTATGATTTTCAAGAGGATAACAATGCAGATTTGGTAGATTTGTTTATTTTTCAACCCGATATTTCAGATGAATTAAGAAATGAACAATATAATGCTGTAGATCAACTATTAGCACAATGCTTTCAGGAAACTTGTACCATCTAGTCTTTACAAACATTGTTCGAAGACATTTTTCCTATTCAATCCATTACAAACACACAAAGAAAAACCATAGAGATCAGTCCAGGAAAAACATTGAACATTGGAACACTTCTAGACTCATCTCAGGAACAAAAGCTGATTGAATTATTGACAAAGTACCAAAAGGAATTTTCTTGGGACTACACTGATATGCAGGGAATCCACCCAGAAACTTGCACTTACCACATTTACACAGATACTAATATAAGACCAGTGAGGCAGCCACAGAGAAGGATGAACCCTATGCTTCAGGACATTGTAAGAGATGAATTGCAAAATTGACTGAAAGTCAATTTTATTTATCCCATCTCTGACAGCCAGTGGATATCTCCATTAGTGATAGTGCCTAAGAAAAATGGAAAATGGAAAATCTATGTTGACTATAGACAACTAAATAAAGCCACCCCTAAATATTATTTTCTATTGCCATTCATTGACCAAGTTTTGGACACATTAGCCTGGAAATCATCATTTTCCTTCATTGATGGTTTCAGTGGTTACAACTAGATCAGAATAGCCTTAGAGGACCAAGACAAAACCACTTTTACTTGTCCCTGGGGCACATATGCCTACAATGTTTTACCATTTGGACTCTATAATGCTCCAGCTAGCTTTTAGAGAGCAGTATTAGCTATTTTTGCTGATCTAGTTCAAGAATGTGTTGAAGTATATATGGATGACTTTTTAGTATATGGTAACTCTTTTGATCATTCATTGCAAAACCTTGAGAAAGTTCTGAAAATATGTATAGAAGCCAATTTATCCCTAAGTAATGAAAAGTGTTATATGATGTTGAATGAAGGGGTAGTATTGGGTCATTATGTTTCTTCAGAAGGAATCAAAGTAGATCAATCAAAAATTCAAATTATTGTTAATATACTAGTACCAAAAACTCAAAAAGATGTGAGAAGCTTTCTTGGCTATGCGAGTTATTATAGGAGATTTATTGAACATTTTAGTAAGATAGCTTTGCCTTTGTTTAAGCTTCTTGCAAAAGATGTATCTTTTCAGTGGAATGATAATTGTCAAAAAGATTTTGAAACACTTGAAGAGATATTATCCACTACTCCAGTTGTAAAAGGACCTAATTGGACTCTACCTTTCCACATCTTCACTGATGCATCTGATACAACATTAGGTGCTTCATTAGGACAAAAAGAAGAATATTTAAATTATGCCATTTATTTCATCGGTAAGAATTTGACACCCTGCAGAACTTAATTACACAGTAACTGAGAAGGAAATGCTTGCAATCATACATGTTGTGAACAAATTCTGTCATTATATAACTGGTTATGAATTTTTTATTCATATTGACCACTCTACCATTAGGTATTTAATGAACAAACCTATAACTAATGGTAGAGTTACCATATGGTTATTATTATTATAGGAATTTAATGTTACAGTGTTGGATAGACCAGGTAAAGAGAACCAGGTGGCAGAATTCTTTTCTAGACTTCACAATCTAGGTGAAGTTGTTCTAGTTGAAGATTCTTTTCCTGATGAACATTTATTTGCAATTTCAATATTGAATCCATGGTATGCTGACTTAGCTAATTATCTCTCAACAGGAAAGATACCTCCATCCTTCGCATCAAAGGAGAAGAAAAGACTAATCAAGAAAAGTGCCAGATACTCATGGGTTAATGGAGATTTGTTTTATACTGGTTATGATATGATTATTACGAGATGCATAAGATATGATGAAATTATTGATGTATTAAAATGTTTCCATGATGAACCTTGTGGTGGCCATTTTGCAGCTAAAAGAAAAACATTCAAAATCCTCAGTCTTGGCTATTATTGGCCATCAATTTTCAAAGATTCAAAGAAATATGTAAGAAGTTGTGACAGTTTCCAATGCATGGGCAGACCCACTGCCTTAGATCAGATTCCAGTACAACCTCAAGTACATCTAGAGCCATTTGAAAAATGGGCTCTAGATTTTGTTGGACGCATTAATCCACCTTGTAAGGGTAAAAATACATCTTAGTATGTATTGAATACGTAAATAAATGGGTTGAAGCAAAGGCACTTGTCAGGGCAACTGAGCAAACAATGGCCAATTTCCTTTTTGAAGAAATATTTGTCAGATATGGAGTACCTATAGAAATATTAATAGACCAAGGTACCCAATTTACTTCAAGATTGGTTCAGGACATCACTGAAAAGTACAAAATCAAGCATAGGAGGAGTACACCCTACCATCCACAGGCCAATGGCCAAGTGGAATCTACAAATAAAACTCTGGAGGGAATTATCACCAAAACAGTGGCAATGAATAGAAATAACTGGGAGGATAAGCTCAAGGATGCTCTCTGGGCTTACAGAATCACATGGAAAGATACAACAGGACTTACACCTTATGAGCTGGTGTATGGTAAAGAGGTAATGCTTCCTAATTAATTTGAAATACATACTTATAAAATGGTTGCAGATTTAGGCATTGATCTTGATGAGGCATAAAAAGAAAGGATCATGCAATTGAATCAATTGGATGAAATGAGACAACAGGCAGAAGAAAGAACAATATTTATGCAAAAACAAAGGAAGAAATGGCATGACACACATATCAAGAAGAAAGAGTTTAAAGAAGGTGACTGGGCTTTACAATTTGATTCCAAATTTAAAGATCATAAAGCCAAGTTCACAACACACTGGATGGGCCCTTATAAAATTGTTCAAGCTTTTGAAAATGGATCAGTCAAACTTACAACCATTGACTAAGAAGGAAGAACATTTATAGTCAATGGACATAGGCTGAAGATTTATCACAAGCCCATAAGCAAAGAAGACTTCATTCAGATAGCGACACAACAGAAGGAGGTTGAGATAGTACACCAATCAACTGTGATATCTCTACCATAGTCATTTCAATTTCTTTAATTTAAAAAATAAAACAATAAAAATATAAAATATAAAAAATATAAAATATAAAAAAAATTTAATAAAAAATAAAGGTTTAGATGTGAAAACTAGACTCTGGAACAATCTAAACTAGAATTCTGACAGGAAAACCAAGAAATTGGCCAGTAATAATTCATTGTTTTTCATTTCTATAAAAGTTATTTCCTTTTGTCAATTTCCAATAATGACTTGAGGACAAGTCAATGAATCAGTGCGGGTGAAGAAACAATGAATTTTTCATATTCATCTCCTCATTCTCAAAATTTCAATAAGGGATTTTTTTTATTGATTGATTGTTCAAATAAGAAGGAGCTATTTTGTTCTAATCAGCAGAGGGACTTGTTCAAGCAAGATTATGCAGAGGGACCTGTTTAAACAAGATTATGCAGAGGGACCTGTTCAAGCAAGATTTATTAGCAGAGGGACCTGTTCAAGTAATACCAATATGTTTCAAAGACTGCATCAATGGCACACAAGGCTGCATCAACATGTTTCAAAGGTTTCCTGGCAAAATCAAACAAGGCAGCATCAATATGTTCTACAATAGCAAGAAAGATAGAGGCTGCATCAACATGACTTTTCAGATTTCAAGGGACCTATGTATGCTCATTTTCAAGGGACCTGTTTAGAAGACAAAGACCAATCACACCTGCACAAAGACAACCAGTCACACCTGCAAAAAGAAAAATCAGGAATCCAACATGTGTAAAGGACTGTAAGATTCTTGTTTTTAGTACTTAAATTTCTATGATTATTTTAGTGTTAAATAATTAATTTATGGTTAGTTATTAATATCAATTTCATAACCTATATCAACCTATACCATTACTCCTAAGTATCTTAACCTATTCTATCACTCTCAAAAACCATAAGCTATCCTATATGCCTAATGGTTTTATATGCCCATCTCTATATCAAAGTGGTACTCATAAACCTTAGCCTATCTCTCTATGCTCATATCACCACTACTATATCTCACCACTGCAAACCTTAGCCTATCTCTATGCTGGCTATACCCACTACAAATATTTTCAAAAACCTTTCAAATCAAACCCACTGCTAGCAAGTACCAACGGGTCTAAAAGGCCTCTCCGCGGCATTATTAGACACTAAATGGGAGACATCTGTTTAAAAATACCGCTGCCAATAACATTTTATTCTGTCCTCTAGCGATTTCAATTCATTCTGCCGTCTTCCACCACGATTACGCTTTCTGCAACCACTACCATATCCTTTGTAACCATATTTGAATAAACACCATTCCATCCTTCATCTCATTTTCCTCTACAATCATAACTGATCATTTTATATACACAGGTGTAAAATTTGAGAGGAGTCAGTGTAGTTTTAAATTTTTAAGGAGAAGTCTTCAACGCTGGGGAGAATTTCCAAAGAGGATTCTCAGCTACACACCGATATATGCAAAGCCAGGATACGCTGCTCAGGAGAAAACATAGCCTTCAGGGTTTATCAAAAACACGTGGAAGTCAGCCCAGAAACTTCAGGAGAAAACATAGCACTTAGAGTTTATCCAAAACGTGGAGGTCAACCCAGAAATTCGAGGTCAACCTAGAAATTCAAGGTTAGCCCAAAAATTCAAGGAGGAAGCAATGAAAGAGGTAACTGTCAAAAACCCTGGGTAAAAATTTAAAAAAAAGAAGACAGGGTAATTAGAACAAGAAAATTTAAATGGAAAATAGGGCAGAACCAGAAAAATTTGACAATTCGAAATTTGATGAGGAATGTGTCAAAATTTTAAGAGACAAACAATGGTTGCCTTTCTTAGAAAAATTTAATGGATATAATGAGGAAATTACCATAAAGTTTGCTTCTTTTTTCAATGGAGAAAAAGCCATAGTAGGGAGTATTTCATTTAGAGTTTCAGAGGACACTATAGCTCAAACAATAGATATTAGTCCATAGGGTGAGAAATACTTTAAAACCAAGCAATTCAAGGAAAAATTATGGACACAACTGATATCTAGATCCAGAGTGTCCTCAGTGAATTGGAAAATAGGAGTTTATAGAAGTTGGCTTGTTCATCCCTGGGATGAAATGGTCTATATCCTTTAGAATTTTATCACATGTGAGGGAAAATATAGTATAGTGTATCTGTATCATATCAAGATGTTGTTGCATTTGAAAGGAGAATGTACCATCAGTCTTCCATATTTCCTTTTAAAAATCCTAACCAAAATTTCTAAAACTATTAAGAAGCAGAAAAGTGATATGGATAAAAGTTTATATAATTTTGGTTTGGTAAAAATTTTAATTGAATTTGAATTACAAAAGATAGGGATGACATGGAAGGGATTTTTAATCTCTAATGAAATCAAAACTAATGAAGAGGAACATGAAATCAAGGGGTTACAGAATTCATGATTGATGTAATTGAAATAGATGATGAAACTCCAAAATTCATATCAAACACTTTTGCCCAGCCTAGTAGCAGTATAAGAACAAGAAAAATGAGAAAGGAAGAAGCCAAGAGAGCTGAAAAAGATAAAATTTTTACCACTTATGCAAGTAAATCTAGGAGGATAAAAGGTAAGACAATGCAATATAATGATGAAATATAGCAAGCCCAAGATACAAATATACAAGAACTGGAAATTGAAGGCAGTCGTGAAGAACCAAAAGAGCAAACACCCTCAAACAGAAAGCAGAAGCAACTAGAGAGGAAAATTCAAGACTTGCAACAAGAACTCAAGGAATCAGAGATGTTAGAAAGAGTTGTGAAGGGAGAAGCAATGAGAGCACAAAGGAAGAAAATTCAAAATGAAAATGAAAAATTGAAGAAGAAAGTAAGAAAACTCAAAGCCAATCAAACTAAAATTTGTAGATGGGCTAGCAAGTGGTATAGATAGAAGAAATCTCTCAAGGCAAAGTACAAAAACATGAAGACTGAATATCAAGCTCAGAAGAATGTGGATGTTTTATTGCAGGCCACAGCGTAGCAAATAGAGGAGTCTAACAAGTTAGCATGAGGACATGCAAAGTCTTGTGTTTGGGGGAGATGTTGGTACCATTTCATGACCTATATTTTTATCCAAAAACCTCATTATTATCCATCATTTTCCTCATAAAACCTTCATAAATTTCTTATGTCCTATTGAAACTGATTAGTAGTACCATAATTGTTATTTTTACATTGAAATTAATTTTGGGAATTTTCGTGTTAAAACTAAAATTTTTCAAGAAATTACAGGTTCTGGTGACTTCCTGTAATGGCTTTATGTTCTAACATGTGGCGTGACAAGTGGGCCAAAACGAAGGTTGAGGACTTAATCTGGAATGTACAAGGATGACGAAAAATCTATTCACCTTCAGATTCGAAGTCCATAAGTGGCCGATAAACGCTGGTCAAACCCACCCATTTTAGCAGAAAATATTGAATCATAAATGAACAAACTTGATATTTTGCTTGTATATAGGGATTTAAACCAATTCGACTTCTTTTGGAAGTCAGTTAGGCTTTTGAGGAATGTGAATAGCCTCCTTTTGTTATGTAATTCATGATAAATAGTTAGAAGAAAATATATTGAAGGCTAGTAGATACGTAGAGAGAGACATACAAAGACATAAGATTTATGTGCCAAGCTTCAAACACTATTTTATGTAATTTATTTTCAGACCTTAATGCAGACAGAGATTCAGTTCTTCATGGTGTTATATTTTAGAATTTTCTCCATTTGAGTTACTCCAAGTGTTCTTGCAATGTGTGGAGGGCCCCCATGCAGCGCTGGTACACGTTCTTTATGTTTTACATTACATTTGCATATTCAGATCTGATAGTGCATTTTCACTTAATTCTAATGTTGTAAGTTCATGAATCTTGATTAGAAGTTTTTTTTATTGTTTCAGTTATCATTTCTGCTCTATGTTCATGGTTATAATTGAAAAATTCAATTACTATATTAATGAGTAAACCTTGTAAGAGGATTTAATTATTGATTGAATTCAAGATTATTACCTTGATCTCTTTTTTATTTGAATGAATATGATTTAAGTGTATTGATTTGGAAGAGATTCTGTGAGTTGAGTCTTTGTAAAAATACTGGAATCTCAGACAAACCATAAGAATTAGATAATTGATTTTAGTGTGTTAATCCAAGAATTTGGAAGAGATTCTGTGAATAGAGTCCTTGTAAAAGGACTAGAATTTCAGACAAATTATAATAACTCTTCTTTTAGGAGGATAGATCAGTTTTAATTGAAGAGGTGTTTTAAGTGTGTAAGGAACCAAAGGACAATCTCTTGTAAAAGGGTATTGGATCCTGCTGCAACAAACCCTCATTTAGGAAATTAAATATTTCTAGGTCTATATATATTAGACAAGTATCTCTAATTTTACATACTCAGGTTGACAAGAAATTAAAGCCTAATCTACAGTAGTATAAAAGACCAAACATTTGGTGCCGTTGCCGGGGAGGTGCAACTAGAAGGATAATTTTTTTTTACAAAAACAAATCTAAAAAAAACAAAACAAACAAAAACATAGACTTAGTTTTCATTCTTCAACCATGATTCCTTATGTCTAGACCTAGGGATGAAAAAGGCAGATTCATAAAAACCCCCCATCCAAAAAATAACCCACCATTGGGAGCAAAAACTTTAGAGAAGGTTGAGTTTACAACACCAGCTGGAAAGGTTACTGTAGAAGAGTTTGAGGAAAAACAAAAATCAGGGCAGAGACTTACTCTTATTGAAAGACAAATCCTATTAGCTTATGAAGCAAAGAGGAAACATCTACCTGAATCTTCTATAGTAAAACAGAGTAGTAAAAGAACCCAACAAACTCTTTTTGACCCTGAAAGATATCAAGAGGAGGAGAAATTAGAAGAACAACTTCTCTTTGAACAAATTTACATTGAAAAAGAGGAATCAGAAGAACAACCTATCAAAATGACTGAGGAAGGAGGAGCATCAACAAGAGGACCTACTCCAGAACAACTTAGGGAATATGTGAGACAACAAGAAGAAAGAAGAAGACAAAGAGAACTTGAACAAAAATAAAGAAATGATCAAAATCAAAACCCAAGACAGGAAGAGGAGTCAACATTCAAATTTCCTATTCAAGAAGGAAACAATGATGAAGAAATTAAAATGAAAAATATACCCTGATCTGTATTACCAAATTTTTTTGGCATGGCATCTGAAGACCCTGATTCATTTTTATTTGAATTTGATATAGTATGTCGAACCTATGGGTATGCAGATGATGCACACAGACTTAGACTCTTTCTTGCCACATTAAAAGCATCAGCACTTAGGTGGTTTATGGGATTAGGTGAACATGCAGTGACTGATTGGAATGGTATGAGGCAAATATTCTTAAAAAAATATCAACCTTACTGTCAATCAAAGGATTCCAAAGATGACATTTTTAAAATGAATAAAAAAGAAGATGAAACCTTAGAAGAATACTTGGAAAGGTTTGTATATATATTCAAAAATCAAAGCGTAGAACCATGTCTAATGATCTTATTCGAACAATATTATTAAAAGGAATCCGAGAAGAATATTTAGATGACCTTAACCTAATGGGTAAATTTGATATCTCTACTCTACCCTTTGATGAAATTGCATACTTGTGTGAAAATTATTCTAGATGTAAAGCAAGGAATGGAAAAAGAACTATGACATCTAAAGCTACTAAATCTGCCACAACAAGTGTTACAAGGGCTGAAATAGGAAACCTATTTGAAGAATTTAAAACAGTTCTATTAAGCACCTTGGGAAATCAAATAGACACATTAAAAACAAAGAAAAGACAAGAATAAGAAGACCAATTGATGGCAATGTTGTGTCCAAAATGCAGAAAAAACATGCTTTGAAGGAGTGTCCTTTAGAAAATATTCAGGTTTGTGCTTTTTTACAGAAAATCATGATATTTTTCATTGTTCTAATATCAAGGTTTTGCAGAATTACAATTTGGAAGCTAATGTAGAAATGGAGAACTTGTATCTCATGGGAGGTAGAAGACCATGGCAAATGAGACCTCCAGGTATGTTTCAAAATCCAAATTTACAATTTCATGCACATGATCAAATGCCTATTTAGAATTCTTGGAACATTCCTATGCCTTGGAAAAATTGGTCTAATCAGCATTAGCAATCTTTCCCACAACAACAATGGAGAGGATATGAACAATATCCTCAGCCATACCAACAATATCCTCAGCCATACCAGCAATATCCTCAGACATATCAACAATATCCTCAGCAATACCCTCAACAACAAGCTGTCCATCAACCACAAAATCCACAACAAACATTACCTGCTCCTCCACCAATAAATCCACCACAACTACAACTACCCTCTAACCAGCCTCCTAGACCTACTCAAATACCTGCTCAACCTGTAGCCAACCCAAATAATAGAGCAGACAAACAAGAATATAGTGTAGATGAGGGAACAACTTACCCCGTTTTACCTCTGCAAAAAATTGAGCATTAGGGGAATTTTGAGGTCTAAAATGGGCCTCCTAAGGAAATTATAAAATAATAGTGGAAAAAATCAAATAAAATTTCATGACATCATCAAATTTTAGAGGGAAAAATGA
Organism: Pinus albicaulis; assembly: GCA_034641835.2. Taxonomy (NCBI): domain Eukaryota; kingdom Viridiplantae; phylum Streptophyta; class Pinopsida; order Pinales; family Pinaceae; genus Pinus; species Pinus albicaulis. The sequence continues at coordinate 114,283,477 of CM076577.1, read as the reverse complement.
AAAAACTACTTTTTCAACTCATATTTTCAACTTATCTCCCAAAGTTTTTACTCAAATTTCAAGCGGGAGCACTCGTTGGATGAAAAATTTAATTCCTCATCCAAGGAGTACCCATGTTGCATAATTTTGATGGGTCCTACTACACAAAAAATGAGATATACATAAAAAAACGTGATTACAATCACGTTTTTTATGTATTTCTCATTTTTTGTGTAGTAGAGTTCATTGAAAGTATGCAACATGGGTACTCCTTGGATAGAGAACAAACCTATCAAAAATACTCGGTCGAAATTTAGTAAAATTTTGAAATAAATTAAATTTTGTAATTTGAAAAAGTAGATTTATTATTTTATTATTTTTTAATATTTTTACCCTTTTATTTAAAAAATGGTAAATCATCCCCCATGGTTGACATCATCATCTTGAATCCTATTGGTTGTTATAAAGTTTATTTTTGTTGTACATTTTTCTTAGGAGGCCCATTTTAGACCTCAAAATTCCCCTAATGGCTTAGGTCTGGTAGAACTCTCGAAACAGAACCTCCAGCAGCTACAAAGAAAAAAGGAAACAAGAATGATGAACTTCCAAGCAAACAAGATGATAAAATACAAAACAAATAAATGCAAATAATGAATCCACCTCCTTTTCCTGCGAGACTGATCCAAGGAAAACTACCAATGCATTTGCCTCAATTTGATGTCCTATATGAATTAAGGAATGTTTATGTGAAATTTTCATTACTACAGGCAATAACAAACATTCCAATATACACCAAAGCAATTAAAGAGTTATGTCACAAAAAGCCTGCAAAGAAAAGATTTGATTCACAAACCATTCATGTCATTGGAAATTTAGATGGCGTCAAGTGAAATGTTATTTCAATGGAAAAGTATGTTGACCCTGGTATTCCTAGAGTTACCACAATCATTAACAACATTTTTATTCCAAATACCTTGATTGACCTTCGAGCTGGCATCAATGTGATGACAATGGAAACAATGAAAACATTACAACTTAGAGACTTACAATTAACACCAATTATCCTAGAATTAGCTGATAGATCCAAATTCATTCCTGAAGGGATATTGGAATATATAATTGTCTCAGTAGGCTCTTGGGAGTATCCAGTAGACTTCCTAGTACTCCAACCAAAGTCCAATTTAGGGGGACATCCTAACATACTTTGCAGGCCATGGTTGGAAACTGCTGATGCATTTATTGGGTGTAGATCTAGCAACATGATCATTTCTAGAGGGACAAAAAGAAAACAATTTACCTTATACCCATCAGCACAATCTCCAGCAGTAGCTCATAGCCTATGGCTTGATGAAAAATATAATGATAAAGAGGAAGTTCACCCTGTTTTGAGCATTAACCAAATCTATGATTTTCAAGAGGATAACAATGCAGATTTGGTAGATTTGTTTATTTCTGAACTTGATATTTCAGAGGAATTAAGAAATGAAAAATATAATGTTGCAGATCAAATATTAGCACAATGCTTTCAGGAAACTTGTCCCTTCAGATTCGAAGTCCATAAGTGGCCGGTCAACGCTGGTCAAACCCAGCCAATTCAGCAGAAAATATTGAATCATAAATGAACATACTTGATATTTTTCTTGTATATAGGGATTTAAACCAATTCGACTTCTTTTGGAAGTCAGTTAGGATTTTGAGGAATGTGAATAGCCTCCTTTTGTTATGTAATTCATGATAAATAGTTAGAAGAAAAGATATTGAAGGCTAGTAGATACGTAGAGAGAGACATACAAAGACATAAGATTTATGTGCCAAGCTTCAAACTCTGTTTTATGTAATTGATTTTCAGACCCTAATGCAGACAGAGATTCAGTTCTTCATGGTGTTATAGTTTAGCATTTTCTCCATCTGAGTTACTCCAATTGTGCTTGCAACGTGTGGAGGGCCCCCATGCAGCGCTAGTACAATTTATTTATGTTTTCCTTTACATCTGCATATTCAGATTTGATAGTGCATTTTCACTTAATTCTGATGCTGTAAGTTCATGAATCTTGATTAGAATTTGTGTTTATTATTTCAGTTATCATTTCTATTTTATGTTCATGGTTATAATTGAAAAATTCAATTACTAGAATAATGAGTAAACCTTGTAAGAAGATTTAATTATTGATTGAATTCAAGATTATTACCTTGATCTCTGTTTTCTTTGAATGAATATGATTTAAGTGTGATGATTTGGAAGAGATTCTGTGAGTTGAGTCTTTGTAAAAATACTAGAATCTCAGACAAACCATAAGAATTAGATAATTGATTTTAGTGTGTTAATCCAAGAAGTTGGAAGAGATTTTGTGAATAGAGTCCTTGTAAAAGGACTAAAATTTCAGAAAAATTATAAGAACTCTGCTTTTAGGAGGATAGATCTATTTTAATTGAAGAGGTGTTTAAGTGTGTAAGGAACCAAAGGACAATATCTTGTAAAAGGGTATTGGATCCTGCTGCAACAAACCCTCATTTAGGAAATTAAATATTTCGAGGTCTATATATATTAGACAAGTATCTCTAAGTTTACCTACTCGGGTTGACAAGAAATTAAAGCCTAATCTACAGCAGTAGAAAAGACCAAACAATAAGATTGCACAGGTAACTGGGACCATGGAGGAGAATAACTTGATAATGAATTGAACAAAAATTGTGATTTTTGTTGCTAAGCAATTATTTTTTCATGAAAGAATCCTCTAGATAAAAATCTCCAAACCATTCTTGAGGACAAGGGGATATCTGACTTGAAGAAGGGGGCCAAGGAGGGGGCCACTATGACCATGAAATAGGATGTTCAATTGGAGGAGGATTAAAATTTTTCCATGAAATTGCAAGATTATAAACATGTTGAGGAACCTTCTTAGGAGAATAAGAATTAATACAAGTATTGAATGATGATAAGTTTTTATTTATACCTAGAAATTCATTCTATTCCTTACTTGATTTCTTGAGTACCTTTAGTAATCCCGGTAGTGATGGTAAATGTTCAGTTGAATGAGCGTCCACACAAATTCTGCAAACTTTCAAGCTACTTAGTGGACACCTTCCAAGGAAGTGCTTCCTTATGCAGTTGGCACAAAATATTAAGAATGGTTCTTCATCCTTCTCTTGTTCTTCCTGCAAATCATCCAACTTTGAAATCAAATATTTAATAATATTATTCTTAGATATCATTTTTGGGAAACCCCTCATACTTAAAATACTAAGAGTAAAGGGATCTCTTCTTGAATGGTTCATGAGGCACAATAGTTGCTAAGGTTTTGCAAATGGGGTAGCAAGCTAAGTGGGCTTGATTGTGGGGAAAAATCCATAGTTAAGCGCACTTGAGCCAGAGGAGTTCTGGGATGGGTGACCTCCCGGGAAGTCCTGGTTACCAGGTGCAAGCCCCGGAAGTGATGATTGACGCTATGTTATTCATTTCACTAGTTTCAATCCTACTTCTTCACCCCTGTGAGCATCACCCGATGCAATGAGTGCTAAGTGTACTATTCAAAAATCATGAGAAATTAGTCAGTTACGACTACCTCTCATGGAAATGGTCATAGATGAATGACTAAATTAACGCAGTTGAATCCCAAAAATGATATCTAACATAATGCACTGCGGAAACCCCTCATACTTAAAATACTAAGAGTAAAGGGATCTCTTCTTGAATGGTTCATGAGGCACAATAGTTGCTAAGGTTTTGCAAATGGGGTAGAAATCTAAGTGGGCTTGATTGTGAGGAAAACTCCACAGGTAAGCGCGCTTGAGCCAGAGGAGTTCTGGGATGGGTGACCTCCCGGGAAGTCCTGGTTACCGGGTGCAAGCCCCGGAAGTGATGATTGACGCTATGTGATTCATTTCACTAGTTTCAATCCCACTTCTTCACCCCTGTGAGCATCACCTGATGCAATGAGTGCTAAGTGTACTATTCAAAAATCATGAGAAATTAGTCAGTTACGACTACCTCTCATGGAAATGGTCATAAATGAATGACTAAATTAACGCAGTTGAATCCCAAAAATGATATCTAACATAATGCACTGCGGAAACCCCTCATACTTAAAATACTAAGAGTAAAGGGATCTCTTCTTGAATGGTTCATGAGGCACAATAGTTGCTAAGGTTTTGTAAATGGGGTAGCAAGCTAAGTGGGCTTGATTGTGGGGAAAACTCCATAGTTAAGCGCGCTTGAGCCAAAGGAGTTCTGGGATGGGTGACCTCCCGGGAAGTCCTGGTTACCGGGTGCAAGCCCCGGAAGTGATGATTGACGCTATGTGATTCATTTCACTAGTTTCAATCCCACTTCTTCACCCCTGTGAGCATCACCCGATGCAATGAGTGCTAAGTGTACTATTCAAAAATCATGAGAAATTAGTCAGTTACGACTACCTCTCATGGAAATGGTCATAGATGAATGACTAAATTAACGCAGTTGAATCCCAAAAATGATATCTAATATAATGCACTACGGAAACCCCTCATACTTAAAATACTAAGAGTAAAGGGATCTCTTCTTGAATGGTTCATGAGGCACAATAGTTGCTAAGGTTTTGCAAATGGGGTAGCAAGCTAAGTGGGCTTGATTGTGAGACTCCTGCCTGCGTGCAGCAGGCAGGAGGAGTTCTGGGATGGGTGACCTCCCAGGAAGTCCTGGTTACCGGGTGCAAGCCCCGGAAGTGATGATTGACGCTATGTGATTCATTTCACTAGTTTTAATCCCACTTCTTCACCCCTGTGAGCATCACCCGATGCAATGAGTGCTAAGTGTACTATTCAAAAATCATGAGAAATTAGTCAGTTACGACTACCTCTCATGGAAATGGTCATAGATGAATGACTAAATTAACGCAGTTGAATCCCAAAAATGATATCTAACTCATGGAAATGGTCATAGATGAATGACTAAATTAACGCAGTTGAATCCCAAAAATGATATCTAACATAATGCACTGTGGAAACCCCTCATACTTAAAATACTAAGAGTAAAGGGATCTCTTCTTGAATGGTTCATGAGGCACAATAGTTGCTAAGGTTTTGCAAATGGGGTAGCAAGCTAAGTGGGCTTGATTGTGGGGAAAACTCCATAGTTAAGCGCGCTTGAGCCAGAGGAGTTCTGGGATGGGTGACCTCCCGGGAAGTCTCGGTGCAGGTACAAAGCCCGGAAGTGATGATTGACGCTATGTGATTCATTTCACTAGTTTCAATCCCACTTCTTCACCCTGAGGCATCACCCCGATGCAGTAGGTACTAAATTATGCTATTCAAAAATCATGAGAAATTAGTCAGTTACGACTACCTCTCATGGAAATGGTCATAGATGAATGACTAAATTAACGCAGTTGAATCCCAAAAATGATATCTAACATAATGCACTGCGGAAACCCCTCATACTTAAAATATTATTCTTATTTATTGGGTTTCTTCCCTTCTGTTCTTCCTTGGGTCTTTTCCTCCCCTCTGGTCCTCTATTCCTTTTTCGTTTTTGGTTCCTTATTATTATTATTTATCTATTTATTTATTTATTCTTTATTATTTAGTTACTCACTATTTATTTATTATTACTATTATTATTTATTTTTAATTTCATTATTTATTTTTTATAATTAATTAATTTATCTATTTATTTAATTTTTAGTTTCGCATTTTTATTTATGTTTTTCTTAATATATATATATATATATATATATATATATATATATATATATATATATATATATATATTGAATTACATTCAAATAATGTATATTTATTTATTTTAATATTTTAATTTTAATATTAATATTAATATTATTACTATTACTATTGTTATTTTATTTTATTATTTAGTTTTTATTTTTTATTTTTATTTATTTATTTTTTATTTTTTTAAATATTTGATTATAATAAATTAAATAAATAATAATAATAATAATAATACGATTGTTATTTGATTTTTTACTTTTTATATTTTTATTTTTTATAGTCAAACTAGTTGTTATTCTACAACGGCTAATTGGAGCTTTCTTATCTATTTAAGCTGAGTCCTAGATCAGATTTCTCATCTTGTCTTGATGATGAACCACACTGGCTGGTTCGAAATGCGTCGACACAATTTACTCGAATGTGATTTTCACTGAAAGATTCGATGCATAATTTATGGATCACAGAAGCCAAATCCCAAAATATTAAATTTTACACTTGTGAGTTCGTCATTGGATGATTTATATATGTCTGCGGCAACATCAAAACTCCTCATTGAATGATTCCTCAAAATACCATTTTCCTATTTCCAAGAAGCCAACTGGTACATTCGTCATCACATGAATAATGTATATATATGTGGGGGGGTTCTTATAACAACAGAGAAAATGAAAAACCTTATAATAACCAAGATGTGTAGGAAATAAATAAATTCAAAGAACAAAAATTTGCAAGAGAATCTAGGTGAAAAAAAAACCAAATGCAACAAGTCACCAAGGTCAATCCCCCGAGCTTTTCCTTAGCAATGGCACAAAAATGTTGAGCGTAGTATAGGTCATATTAATAGACAAAAAATTAATTGTCAATCCAGGATTTTGCGAACTTCGAGGTGCAACACAGGAAATGATAGAGAGAGGCCCCAACAACCTGTAAATAAGACTCTAGTCTAACTTGGGAATCAATCTCAACAAATTAAATTGAATCCAGCACTTCAAAGGAAACTTGAGAAAACACCAATCCTGACAATTGAAAAGAAGCTTCAATCAAACATTCAGAAAATGAAAGGCAACCCTGAACTATTAGCAATTGAAAAAAGGAAATCCTAATTTTCGACAAACAGAAGGTAAATCCTAACTATTGTTTGACTGGAAACTAAGCAATTCCTTGAAAACATTCAAAAGAAATAATGTAAATGCTGAAAGCAATTCAAGATCAATTCAAAGCCATTCTTTAATAAAGATAATTAACAAGTCTGCACTAATTCCACCTAGTCTATCTCTATGTAACAAAAATCTTTAAGAAATTAAGATCTGATTTGTTAAAAGAATCATCGATTATTATTAAATGCTATATAGCATATTATGTGGACAAGGTAGAAACAAGAAACACTTTCACTCATACTACAACAACTACCATTTCTTTGAAATAAATGTCACCTAGAAGAAAACGCACTCAAGTTATATCCGAATCAAAAGATGCTTGGTCATTGCCTAAAGAAACAAAGTCTCATAAGAAAAAGTATAAACTAGAAAAAGCAATTCAATCGCACCAATTACTTTGAATATTACATAGCATGAATACACATAATTCAAAGGAAGAACGATGGATCAGTCGCCTAACATTTCCCATAGAAATTCATTCTATACCAGGTGAAAACTTCTGCAAGTAAATTAAAAAGAGCAGAATGAGAATCGCTTTAAAAGACACTACATATCTACCACACCACATAGTAAATCAAAAATTAAGTGCAATCACTCAGAAAACCATAATCTAAACTAAATCCTGAATAATTCAGAGTGGTGTCGCATTGGTCTAGCAGCCAACCCAACCAGATCACACCCTCTGTCAACAATCCAGTTTACACAAAGAGTATAATTATAAAATGCACGAATTAACTAAAAAGAACATGGCTGAAAACACATTGATTAATCTTGAAATATTATTCTTTACATGTTGCATGCAAAGATATGACTCCAACAATAGAGGGAGCGATCCGTTGGCTAATTCTGCGTGATGCTACATTGGGACTGTTTCCTTCTCCTCCTTCGCTCTATGAATCGAATTCTCTATCTATAAAACTACGACTATCTGATCTATATTATCCTATCTATTTGTCCCTTTAGAAATACAAGATATTCAAATTTATAACAACAATGTTTCTTAATTCTGGATCAGAGGTAAAACAATGCATACAACTTTAGAATTGTGAACCGATTTATGGACAAAATAAGGAGCTTGTGTATTTCAATGGATTCCCATCAATCTGTGGTTCTATATAAATAAAAAAATTGGTATTGAATCACCAAACTCTCATCATTGTGTCCATGGACACATCACGCTGCTATTAATCCATGTGGCTTCTAGAAATATTTTGAATGAACGCTTTGATGCCACTTCATATTGGGTGTAATATAATACTCGTTTGCCTCATCCTTTTGGGTTTTGGAGCGTGGATAATGAATCACAAAGTTGCATTTGATATATGAGTTAAAATTTAAGTGGCCAAGAAAATTAGATCCAATGAGTAATATATTTTGACTTTCAGTCACACGTTGTCTTAAAGGCCTGGGTGCAATTAAGGGGACACATTAGCATATTAAACCTATGTTCTTCAAAACCCATATGCTCATTTTCCATCATGACAACTGGATGTATGATAATCATGGAAGTGAGAACAAGAACCATGATACTAGAACAAGAACTTGATGCGTGGTGCAGGAATTTGATTCATGGTGCAGGAACCCTTTAGAGTGCAGGTATTCCATAGTGTAGGAATCCAAATTGGTACAGGGACCTGCTGCATAGTACAGGAAGGTGAATGCAGGATCAAGGTCGGTTTGCCTATGCATATAATCAACTCATTTTTAAACTTGCAAACATGTAAACTATTATTAATTATGTTTTTAATGTTTAAATCTAGTTAAAACAATGGAATAGAAAATACTTACTCTATTATCTCTGAGAATACACAAATCTACGACAATAACTATTCAAACTAAACAAAAGCATGAGCGATTTCGAGTAACAGGTGATACAAAGCAAGGCAAAACAGAGACCCAACACAAATCATTGATCTACAACAATGGGTACCTATTCTTGATAGTCACCTTGTTAAACTACCTGTAATCAAAGAACAACCTAATATTACTACCCTTCTTCTTTATAAACAACACAAGTGCACCCCATGGGGACATAATTAACCTTAAGTATGCTTTTTTAAGAATTTCCTTTAGCTGCAAATTTAATGTCACCAACTCTAGAGTGCTCATATTGTAACGTGTCTTTTATGTTGGTGGTGCTCCTGGTACCAACTCAATAAGGAAATACACTTCCTTATGAGGCGGTTTTTTCACTGCAACAAACACCTTCCAAAAATTTTCCTTCACTTGAATGTTGGAGCCTATTATGGATATTGTGATTGTTCGTTCCATATTCACTTTATGGTCGACTGATAAGTGTCAAATTCACCTTCGTACACATTCTAAATCTTCAACAAGTTCATGAGTGCACTCTATTATGCAATATTGAATAGGCATAGCACAATTCCATTAAGACAATGCATGTGCAATGTTCAACCTGTGTCAATAGTCTCTCACTTTTAGTTGCGATTGTTCTTCTATTTCAGTGAGTTTCTCCAACTATCGCTTTTTCAAGTGTTGCCCTCATGTTTACGACTGTCACTTTTTATTTTTTTCACACTAATAAGTGACATTTTCATACTATCTTTGTTATGGCATGTGTCACTTTCAATGTCTTTTGCATTCTGCAAGTGTCGTTTTCACTTTCCTCTTGTTGTCGTAAGTGTCGTATTTTAGCATGGAAAGCACCACACATCATATATATGTAGTTTTGGTTTGTTTCAAGGGGAAACCTTGGTGTTAATGAGGCATTCTTACCATGTATACATATATCACACTCATTCCTAAAGTTTAAGAGAATTGTCGCTCAAGTGTCGTCCTTGTTGTTGCAAAGTGTACCTTTGATGTCACACTTGGGGTAAGCCATCACAATGTCATCACATTAAGGGAAGTATGTTGTTCATGTATTCTGAGTGATCAATGTTGTGTCATCGATTTCTATAAGTGTGTGGTCATACTTAAGTTATATCATTGTTCACTTTGGTCTCACTGATCCCACACTTAGGAAAATATGGAAAATTTCCTTCCCAAGAAATTTGGCCTCACTCAGCCTTCCTTAACTACGCACTACACAATCTTAGTCCTCAAGATTGAACCTTATCTCGTGGAATTGTGTAACAAAAAATATATTCCTTTTATAACTGTACATTGCATAGTATTAGTTCTCAATCTCGACCCTTGAGCTCTAAAATTTCACATCTTTTACCTTTAGTCAGCCTCCTCTGTGCATTGCATAGTCTCAAGCACCAAGGCTCCATCTTGAGCTCTTCAAATGTGCAACTGCGCAAGCCCCAAGCCTATGTACGTATAGAACTACGCAATGGGAACCTCAAGGATCAAGCCTTCAACCTGCCTCCTTGAGCCCCTAATTTGTGCAGTTTCCTTGCCCTGACCTATCAGAACTATGCACTATGGATTCTCAAGGCTCAAGCCTCAGTCTCAACCTCTTGAACAATGAAAATGTGCAATCCCTTGGCCTTTGTCCTTACAGAGCTGTGTAGTGGGAAACCTCAAGCCTCAAGCTTCCATCCTGAGCTCTTGAGACCCTCAACTGTGCATCTTTCTTGCCCAGCCTAGCTTGAATTGCACATTGCACACTGTTGAGGCTCTGTCCTTGGCCCTGACCTCTTGAGTTGCGAAACTGCTCAATCCTTGAGTCTGTCTCATAGCCTGTCACCCGGTTCTAGCTCATTCATTGGTTTTCATGAAGCATGTTAGACTAGTGGTTTTTCCGAATGATGTCATCTTCTCATGAGTGGATTGCAGTTGAAGGTATTTTATCATGTTATGACAGGATGTATGATGAAGGAGATGGAGAAGAAGACATTGCTAAAAGGCACCTTCGCAATTGTGAAAACAAGTTGATCAATCACGAGAAATAAAGGGACATCAGATTATGACAACTTCTGAAGATAAATATCACATTGAGGGCTCCTTATCTTCAAGCCATGTGGAGGAGGAAGAAGAAGACCATGTTCCATCTCTCATGAAGACACAAATAAAGCAGTAGCAAAGAGTGGCTTAACATTGTCATGTCATCATGGAGTCCATGTCATTAGTGTCATGTCATTTCATGTCATGAATCATCATGTTCCATATCATACTGTGGATTATGTAAATAAAATATTAGAGAAATGTATTGTAAAGTGGAAGTTCAAGAGACATGTATAGAATGTGAAAATTCATGTAGGAGTCAAAAGTTCATAGATAAGTCAAACAATCATGAGGGTAGTCCAAGAGTCACGAGGGAGGTGAATGATCATCAATTTGTTATATATTCCCCCTCATTTTTCATGTGAAGGAATTTTAACCTTGGCTCCTCCTACCAGGAATTAGAGAGGAACTGACTTTTTTAGAGGAGAAAGTGGTTGCTCTAATGCTCCACTATTAGGGCTAGTGGTGTTCTGATGTAGAGCCGGTCAGTTTTGATGGCCACACAACTCTATAAAAAAAAAAAAAACTCAAATTGCACAAATTTCAAATCCTGGTTTTATTTATCGCTTTATCACACTTTCCAGTGTTTATCACAAATCGTAGATTTAACCCTTATCATAGAACGCAGATTTTAAACTTATCATATATCAAGACATATGACTTATCGCAATATCGGGATTGCACCAATCTCTTCATCGCATTTTCCCGGTTTGTCTTGCTGAATGCGATGTGCGATATAAATTCTTTAAAAGAAAATGTGATATGCATTATAAGGATTCAGAGTTACATGTGATATGCGATAATTAATAAAATGTGCAGTGTTTCAAGCGAAAAAAATAGGATTATGAACAAATCTTAGTTTTCTTATAAATTTCGTCTGTGACTTTGTTAAATCCCAAGGTTTAAAAGCACTTCTTTGCAAATTTATTAAGGAATTCTAAGGAATTCTAAGGAATCTACTATCCAACGGCTTCTGTAAAATACTCTCATGAAAACAAAACAACAAACTAATTTAACGTAGAGCCTTCACTACTCCGACACTACAATCTTCAATAATAAAGGGAAAATGGAAAGAGAAACAAATTTAACACAGACGTCGAAATCTTCTTGGGATAAAATTACTAAAATAAAATAGAGTTTTTCAGCCGCCTTGATGGCTTGATTAACATTACATTCCTCTTTTCTCTAACTCTACTCTCTCTCTTTCTCTCTGAAAAAAAACCCCATGCATTTTTTTCCTTTTATTATTTTAATGTGGCTATCCTATTCCAATCTCTCAATCAACCTAACCCCTATTCTATATGTTTAACACACACCTAGATAACAAGCCTAATCTTTTTCTTTCTAATCTAGCACTATATTAACTATTGAAATAAATAATTATTAAAAATAAATTCAGGAGTTCCAACCCTCTTTACTAAATGATGATTGACCAATCAAGTCAATAAAATTGATCTCATTTGATGCTCTTGCATCAAACTCCCAAGGAAGAAAAGAATGGTCCATCAAATCTTTAGGATTCACTTGATATTTTGTAGCTCTTATGTTTCCATCCAACTAACATCGTCAACTCGCTATCCCTTCCATTTGATTAGATACTGATAATAGGTTTGTCCTCTAGTCTTCTTTGTTACTCTCTTATCCAGGATGACTTCCACTTCCTTCTTGACTGTCTTTGTCATTTGTTCCTTCCAACTCAGAGTCTGAACCTCCTCCTCTATAGGTTCATATTGTGATTCTGCCTCTATTTCCTCGTACGAGTACAAATATGCAACATTAAATATAGGTGATATTCCAACTCCTTCCAGTAGCTCAATCTCATAAGCATTTGTGGAAAACTTCCTCAAAATTTTTCATGGTCCTATATTTTTCATTTTTAGTTTGTTATAGGTCCCGATAGGAAACCTATCCTTCCTCAGGTAAACCATGACTAAATCACCTACTTGAAACTCCTTTTATGTCCTCTTCATATCAACCCTCTGCTTATACTTACTGTTACTTTCTTGTAATTTCTTCTTGACATCTTCCTGCAATTTCTGCATCTGTTCTGCAAATTCTTTAGCCTTTGCGCTCTGTGTCTTTTGCTTACCCAAATATCTAAGCTCATATATTCCTCTCACTGCATCAAAAAAATAATCTGAAATGGACTCATTCTGACACTTTGGTTAGGAGTATCATTGTAAGGAAATTCAGCTTGAGCAAGCACCAAATTCCATTTCTTTGGATTTTTATAAACCAAAATTCTTAATATTTTTCCTAAGCTCCTGTTCACCACTTCAGTTTTCCCATCCATCTGGGGATGATAGGTTGAGCTAAAACTGATGTTTGCACCTAGCTTCCTCCACTGAGTCCTCCAGAAGTGTCCTACAAACTTTGTATCCTTGTCTGAGACAATACTCACAGAAAACCCATGTAATCTTACAATTTCTGAGAAAAACAAATTAGAAATGTGAGTTGCGTCACTAGTTTTCCTACAAGCAATGAAATGAACCATTTTTGAAAACCTATCTACAACACCATAGATGGAATCATGTCCTCTTTGAGTTTTTGGAAAAACCAAAACAAAATCCATGTTGATCACATCCCAAGGTCTATTGGGTATTCGCAATGGCTGATATAATCTAGTGTTTTGGCTTCTTCCTTTGGCATGTTGACAACACCTGCACTTCTCAACAATTTTTTTTATATCAGTTTGCATATTTGGCCAATACTAAAAAGCACTTACTTGAGCAAATTTTTTATCCTCAGCCAAAGTGTCTGGATAGTCCTCCACTGTGTTTTTCTTTAATCAAATTTTCCCTCATGGAACATTTAGGAATACACAGTTTATTGTTCTTGAACATCAATCTCCCTTGAATCAGGTAGTCCAACCACTGGCTTCTATTATGAATCACAGGATTTTGAAAAGCTGTATATATTTTTTTAAAATCTATGTCTCCTTTGTACATATCAGTCATCTCTTCAAACCCAAAAATACAAATCTTGAATTCCTTCACAACCAAATTTACTCTGCTCAAAGCATCAACAACTTTATTTGACTCACCGCTTGTGTGTTTGATTGAAAAGGTAAAACTTTGCAGGAATTCCACCCACTTAGCATGATTTTGGCTCAACTTCAGCTGATTATTTATGAACTACAGTGCATGATTATTAGAATACAACACAAATTCTCTAGGCAACAAGTAATGCCTTCATTTCTTTAAAGCCTGCACAATAACATAGAATTATTTATCATAGGATGAGTACTTCCGCTTGGACTCATTCAACATTACAGTGAAATAATATATCAGTATCTGCTCTTGAATAAAAATAGCTCCAATTGCTATTCCGCTAGCATCAGTCTCAACTTGGAAAACTTTCTCAAAATTCGACAAGGCCAAAGCAAGTTTCTCAGTGATCTTCTTTTTTAATAGCTTGAAGTTTTGATCTGCTGCCTCTGTCCACTTAAATGGTTGGTTTCTTTCCTTTATTGTTTCAACTATCGATGCACATATATGACTTAAACTTCTTATAAACTTTCTATAAAAAATTGCAAGACCATGAAAAATTGTTACCTCGAACACGCTTCTTGGAATTGGCCAATTTAGAATCGCTTGGATTTTTTTTGGGTCGAACCTGAAACCTTCTTCTGAGACTACAAATCCCAAGTAAACGAGCTCCTTCTTCATGAAACTAATACGATCCAAATGCTCTTCCTTACTCTGACTAAAAATTAGAATGCCATCATGATAGACTATCACAAATTTTCTTGCATATTCTTTTAAAACCTCATTCATCAATCTCATAAATGTACTTGGTGCATTAGTGAACCCAAAATGCATCACTAAAAATTCATACAACCTGTTATTGTTCTTGAACGCATTTTTCCATTCATTCCCTTCTCTAATACTTATTTGATGGTATCCATGCTTCATATCTATTTTAGAAAAATACGTTGACCCACTTAAAAAATCCATCAAATAATCAATATGTGGCAAGGGAAATTGATACCTGATAGTGATCTTGTTTATTCCATTGAGTCAGTACACATGCGCCATTCACCACCTTTATTTGGACTGAGCACTATTGGTACAGTACATGGACTAAGGATTTCTCTTATCAATCCTTTTTCCAACAACTCTTGTACCTGTCTTTTGACTTCTTCATTCTCCCAGGGAGTCAACATATATGCTTTGTTGTTTGGTAAACTCGCACTAGGTATTAAATCTATGTGATGGCTAATACTTTTGATTGGTGACAATGCACTTGGTAATTCATAAACAATTATGTCAGCATAATCATCTAATAGATTTTTAAAATCCACAGGAAGATTGCCTAGATTTGTAGAAGTCAAAATTACCTTGGGTTTACCCACAACAGAAAAATGTATTTCTTCCTCCTTCTGGACTTCTCGCAACAATTATTTTCCACTAATCAACATAACACTTTTTCCAACTACTCCTTTGTCCACTTCATCCTTCAAAGGCAGTAATGTGTGCTTCTTCCCATCCTTCTCTAAGGTATAGGTGTTCCTTCTACCATCATGAATGACTTTCCTATCAAACTGCTAGGGTCTTCCCAACAATATATGGAACACATCCATTGGCATCACATCACACAGTATGACATATTTATATATACCAATATATATCTCCACTCTGCATTTTTCTATCACTAAATGTTGATGTCCCTTATGTAGCCATGACACTTTGTAAGGAGTAGAGTGTACAATCTTAACCAACCCCAATTTCTCAACCATCTCTGTGGAAACAAGATTATCAGTGCTTACATTGTTAATCACAAACTTGCATCATTTTTCTTTAGACTTGCATACAGTATCGAGTAAGCTCTTCCTTTGAGCTGGCTCATTTGCTTCCTTCTCTGCCTTAAGGAATACTCTTTTTAACAATAAGGACTCTCCTGCCTCAGGTGGTTCTTCTTTCACCGTGACCTGAGGGTTTTCTTTCTTTGCCTCCGCTACATTCAGATTCCACTGATTTTCTAGTTTATTATTAGGACCATCCCATGATCTGTGTCCCCATTCTCCACATGTGTAACATCAAATTTCTCTTCCTCAGCCTCTACCTCTGGGTACAAATCTTCCTCTACCAGAGTCTACTCTTTGCGGCGGTCTACTACTCAAACCTTCTGCTTCATTCTGTGAGTGTTGGAACCTGGATCTGGAATCTCCTCTTCCTCTTGCTGGAATTTTACCTCTATTCCTATAACTTCACTTTCTCAACATTTTCTCCTATGCCTTCAAAGCTTCTTGATAGGCATATTCAATTGTCTTCAGACTCAATATACTAATTTCATCTTGTATGTCATATCTCAAGCCATTGATATATCTGGCTACCTTTTCTACATCATCCTCAGCATGTCCTGCTCTAATGCTCAGGTTGTAAAACTCCTCCATGTACTCCTTGAAAGTCATTCCTTTCTGCCTTAAGTTCTGTAACTGTCTGAAAATATCCAACTGGTAATATTTAGGCATAAATTTACTTTTCAATTTACTCACCATTTTGTCCCATTGCATAATCTTAGGCTTTCCCTTCCTCTCTCTGGATGTTTGTAATTCATCCCACCAGATAGTTGCATGGCCCTTCAATTTGGTAGCTGCAAATTTCACCATATTTTTATCATAGACCTCCTCAAAGTCAAAATACTTATCTAACAAACTGATTCATTATATCAGCTCTTCCACATTAAGGGTCCCTTCATATAAAGGTATTTCCACCTTTGGTCTTCCACTTGCTTTGACCAACATCTTGAGAACTTCCTCTTCTTCTTCCTCAGAGGATTCCTTGGCAGCACTGGAATCCCCCTCATTAGGTGCTCTCATTTGAGAAGTTTCCATTGTATCCTTTATTATGCGAAGATGTCGAATCTCTTCCAGCAAGACTGCATTGGCTTCATGCCGTCCCCGACCTATTCCATCTCCTCTCCTAGGTGGCATATTTGTTGCAATCCTTGAGAAAATAACTCAATTCCCATCTAGGCTCTGATAAAAAATGGCGCAGAGACAGTCACTTTTGATGCCCACACAGCTCTATAAAAAAAAAAAACTCAAATTTCACAAATGTCAAATCCTACTTTTCTTTATCGCTTTATCACAGATTCCAGGGTTTATCGCAAATTGCAAATTTAACCCTTATTGCAGATCATAGATTTTAAAATTATCGCAGATCAGGACATATAACTTATTGTAATATCGGGATCACACCAATATCCTCATCGCATTTTCCAGGTTTATCATGCCGAATGCGAGGTGCGATATAAAGTCTTAAAGAGCAATTGCGATATCCATTAGAAGGATTTGGGACTAGATGCGATACATGATAATTAATAAAATGCGCAGCGTTTCAAGCAAAAAAAACAGGATTATGAAAAAATATCAGTTTTCTTATAAATTTTCTCTATGGCTTTGTTAAATCCCAAGGTTTAAAGGCACTGCTCTGCAAATTTATTAAGGAATTCTAAGGAATCTACTATCCGACGACTTTTGTAAACTACTCACGTGCAAACAAAACAACAGAATCGTTTAATGCAGAGCCTTCACTACTCTGGTGCTGCGATCTTCAATAATACAGGGAAAATGGAAAGAGAAACAAATTTAATGCAGATGTAGTAATTTGTGTGGAATAAAATTACTGAAATAAAACAGACTTTTTCAGCCGCCTTGATGGCTCGATGAACATTACATTCCTCTCTGCTCTAACTTGTAGAAATTAGCTGAATAAATCACTTATTCAATGGAGATTAACCCGATTACACATCAATTTCGAATTGCATGCATAACACATAATCTCATCTACAATTAATTGTCACATGCGGAAATAATAGAAGCAATCTCACATCAAATCAATCACACATTAACTCGGTATGTATGGGGAAAGCCTATAGCTGAAAACCCCGCAGCTATTGTGTATATTATAATGGAGAAATCATGTAACAAAACAAGTACAATACTCCTCACAAGTACTCAGTACTTTCTCATAAAGTTACACACAATCTAGCTTAGTTTTGAAAAAGTCACTGGTTCAAAACTCCCTGCCAATTGCCTTGCCTCTATTGCGCAATCATGGCCTGTATATGAAGAGATCCAAGGTTCGAATCCCCTTGGCTTGACTGCGCAATTGTCATGGAAAATTCCTCCAAGTGTAATGCAAATCCCATGCAAAACTGATCCTCCAACTGATAGCTTTACTCACTCTTTCATCTACCTCTTCCACTGGTCTCCACTGAACTGATCATGCACTGTAGTGAACTGAAGTGTTCTTGAGTTGACTAATGAGTTACTAATTAGTGAATTAAATAATATTTAATTCACTCCACTCATAACTAATTGATTAGCTAGTTAAACTAATCTCAACTAGTTCAACTAAGATAAACAGAACACAACTCCACTATCTGTCCCATTAACTCCTCCAAAACTTCTGCCACTGAAGTCCAACTGAAGTCAACCATGCAAGATGCCATCAAACCCTAGGAACCACGTGATTCCTTCTGTCAGTTGCATGAGCCACCTCCATGACTCAAACTGAAGTGCTCCAAGAGAGTAAACTGCTATTTATAGTCAAAATATTATTAAGGGTAAATAATATTTGACTTCCATATTTTTAGGAGATGCAGTCTAAAAATAGCCTGGAACCTAAAAATATGAGTCTCATCTATTTTTACCAACATGTCGCATGCTTCAATAATCTCCAACTGGAATCTCTGAATTGTGCTCCGTATGTCTAAAAATAAACATAGTCTAAAAATAGACTTTGCGCCAGAATTTGCCTGCGGGCCCACTTAGTGAAGGCGACTTCATTTCACTAAGCTCCATCATCTTGCTGCATTCTCAACACTCCCTCTCAGCAAGATATGGATTATCTGCAATCCCTATCCTGCCTCTGTGGAATTCGAACTTGCTCCTGGTGAGCGCCTTCGTCAGGATGTCGGCATCCTGATCCTACGTGGGAACATATGAAAGCATCATGATCCTCCGCTGAACACAATCTCTGATGTGATGGTACCTGATGTCGATATGTTTGGACCTATCATGAAATACTGGATTAGCCGAGAGCTTGATGCAGCTCTGGTTATCACAGTAGATCACTGTAGGCTCCAAATGCAACTTGAACAAACCTGCGAGGATCTTCCTCATCCAAATAGCCTCACATGCAGCCAAGCTTGCTGCCATGTACTCGGCCTCTGCTGAACTGAGTGCCACGGATCTCTGCTTCCTGCTGTACCAGGAAACTGCTGTCGACCCAATGCTGAAAACTCCTCCGGAAGTGCTCTTCCGGTCTGTTGGGCTCCCTGCCCAATCTGCATCAGTGAAACCAGAAAGCTTCACTCCATCCTCCTGTCTGTACCATAGACCATATCCCGATGTGCCTATGATATAGCGCAATACATGCTTGCCTGCCTTCCAAAAGAGCTTGGTAGGCTTAACCATAGCTTGCGAAAGCTGGTTAACTGCATAGCATATATCGGGTCGTGTATTGACCGGATACATAAGCGACCCCACCAACTGTCGATAGACAGTGGCATCCACTACCTCCGCTGAAGTAGCATCCTCCTTCCTCCAACCACCAGGAAGAGGAGTGTCAACAGGCTTGCAACCTTGCATGTTGAACCTCTCTAGAATCTCCCGAGCATACTTGCCCTCAGAAACAAACAGTACTCCACTGCGTTGCCAAATCTCCAATCCCAGGAAATAATGAAGGATGCCCAAGTCCTTCATCTCAAACTCTCGTGCAAGATCCTCCTTGCATGAAAGTATCAACTGCTCATCGCCAGTCAAAATCAGATCATCTACATACAGTACGATGATCAGCAGCTTCCCCTCCACCACAATCTGGTACAGGTTTGGATCTGCCTCACTCTTGGAGAATCCAAGCCCGGTGAAGTAGCTGTCTATCCGAGTGTACCAAGCACGAGGTGCTTGCTTCAGCCCATGCAGTGCTCTCTTGAGTCGGCACACATGCGACTCACTGCTGAAGATCTCAAAACCTTCAGGCTGCTCTATGTACACTTCTTCCTCAATAACTCCATTGAGGAACGCAGTCTTCACATCCATCTGATGAATGTGCCACCCATCTGCGCTGAGAGAGCAAGGATCGTCCGTATGGAAGAGTACCTTGCGACAGGTGCAAAAGTCTCCTCATAGTCAATCCCCTCGATCTGTGAGAAGCCACGGGCGACAAAACTCGCCTTGTACTTCTCCACACTCCCGTCAGCCGCCTGCTTCACCTTGTAGATCCATCGCGAACCTACAACTGATTTCCCAACCGGTCTTGGGACAATCTCCCATGCACTGTTCCCGATGATCGAATCATATTCTTCGATCATGGCATCAACCCATGCGGGTTCCTCCACAGCTTCCTCAAAAGAGGATGGCTCTGTCACAACACATTGACTCATAAGAGCCATGTATCCAGTGTACCGATCCGGTGACTGTCTCTGTCTGCGCTGTGCTGTAGGTGGTCCTACAGCCTTCTCTGCATCCCGAGCCAGTCGCTCAGCTTCTGTAGTGCGCATGCGCCCTCTGATGGTTGGCGCTGCCTGGGTGGTTTCTTCCACCTCCTGAACCCCCTCTTGTGGCTGATCCACATCCGGAAGCTCCTCCTTAGGAACTAACAGCTCCTCATCTGCATGCAAGTGTAGCTCCCTCTCAAGCGAACACTGCATGGCTTTCTCCTCCTGAAATTTTATATCCCGTCGCACAACAGTCTTTCGACTGTCTGGCACATACACTCGATAGTTATGGGGTGTATCAGTGTACCCCACAAATATTCCAACCTCAGCAGTTGGATCCAGCTTCCTTCTCGCATCCTTCGTCACATGCATGTAGACAGGAGAACCAAAAATCCGCAAATGGGAAATATCGGGCCTCTTGCCAGAATAAGCCTCCTCCAGTGTACTCATGCCAAGAACCTTGTGAGGACAACGGTTCGGCACATATACTGCTGTATTGCATGCCTCAGCCCACAAGTGAAGGGGTAGGCCCTGATCATGCAACATCGCCCGTGCAGCACCCACGATCGTTCTGTTCTTCCGCTCAGCCACCCCGTTCTGCTGTGGGTTATGGGGTGCGATGAGCTCTCTCCGAATCCCTTCTGCGCTGCAGAACTCCTTGAATTCAGCCGAGATGAATTCACCACCGTTATCACTCCTTATAGCAATCACCTTCTTCCCCGACTCCTTCTCGGCCAGTGCTTTAAACTCACAGAACTTCGCGAATGTATCGCTCTTCTTCTGCATGAAGAAGATCCAGCACTTTCGAGAGAAATCATCAACAAAGATCACATAATACTTGTGCTTTGCTGTCGAAGCAACTGAGAAAGGACCACACACGTCTGTGTGAACTCTCTCAAGGGTCGTCGTGGCGCGACTATCCTTCTCGTGAAAGGTGGCTTTCACATACTTCCCTAAAGTACACCCCTTGCACTGATCTGACTGCGCAAGAGTGCCCTTAGGAAGTCTAGTAGAAATCTGCTGCAGAATCTTCAAAGCTCCATGGTGAAGGTGGCCCAATCTCCTGTGCCACAGTTCGCCCTCATCATCCCGGCTCACCACTTCTCCCGCTTTGCATGCCATAGCTGCGCAGCCATCTACCTGCAACTGATAAAGGTTCTTGGTTCGAACCCCTATCTTCCGGGTCTCTCCGGTAGTCTTACTGCGCAGGAAGGCTTTTCCTTCGCTGAAGACCACATCATACCCCTTATCCTCCAACATCGCTACTGAAATCAGGTTCTTCTTCAATCCGGGTACATGCATGACATCCTTTAGTACAAAGGGTTTACCAGACTCCCTCTGAAAGGATACGGTACCGATACCAGTCACACTGTATCTACCATCATCGCCCATCTCGATGTGCACACCCAAATCTTTGTTCTCCGGATCTGAGAACAACTCCCGATCTCCCGTCATATGAAATGACGCACCGCTGTCCAAGAACCACGCCGATCCCATCACACTTGAAACCAAGCATGCAATCAGTGAAAAGTCAAGCTCGAACTGTGAAGCCAAAGCTTCTCCATCTGCAGATCTTCCCGCTTGCTTGTTCTTCTTCTTCTTTGGACAATTGGTAGCATAATGTCCGTGATCATGGCGGTGAAAACACTTCACTTTCGCCATATCCTGCTTCTTGCCCTTTGCACCAGACTGAGAAGTTTTCTTTCCCTTCCCCTTCTTTGCTTTGGACACCAAAGCGCAGTTTTCTTCATCAGCTCCCTTTGATGAAGATCCATCTCAAGTAGTCCTCCTTATCTCCTCCTGCATGAGATCCGCCCAAAGGCGCTCCCATCCCGGCAGCTTCTCCCGACCATTGACACTATCTTGATATGAGTTCCAAGCCTTCGGAAGACCAAGGAGAGCCAGGTCGACCATGTCCTCGTCTTCGACAGTAACCCCCACACTTCCCAGCTCATCTCTGCATTGAGTGAACTTCGTGAGGTATTTGGCGATACTGTCGCCCTTCTCCATCTTGATGTTCCTGAGCTTATCTTTGAGCGCCAGCTTCCTTTGGTCACTCTTACTCTGGAATAGATCCGTCAAAACTTTCCACATTAAATATGGAGTAGCCTTTCCATGCAGGCTGGATACAATATGATCCTTGACGCCCTCCAACAGGATCCTTCGACACTTCGCCATCTTCTTTTGCCATGCATCGACTTCAGCTGCATCAGTGGGCTTTTGGACATCCGTATCTACGAACTCCTTTAGACCATTATCTTCTAATACTTCTTCCATGCGATCCTTCCATGCAACATAATTCGAACTGCCTTCAAGAGCATATTCGAGTCGCAAACCGTTGAAAGACATTTTCAACACTGGCACCAAGAAAACAAATCTGGTGCAAAATTTCGAATTCCAAACTCCAAGCTCTATCGCTTCCGATCTACACTTGAGAACAAATTATTTCCAAATCAAAGATTGACTGCAAGGGGCGTTTACCAGACCTTTCACTTTCCGAAGAAAGATGAATCCGGAGGCTTCCTGGCCCGTATGCAGACTCTGTCCGAGGAAATAAGTTTGCAATCACCGTAATAGATCTCGACAATTAATCTTGCTCGGATACCATGTAGAAATTAGCTGAATAAATCACTTATTCAATGGATATTAACCCGATTACACATCAATTTCGAATTGCATGCATAACACATAATCTCATCTACAATTAATTGTCACATGCGGAAATAATAGAAGCAATATCACATCAAATCAATCACACATTAACTCAGTATGTATGGGGAAAGCCTATAGCTGAAAACCCCGCAGCTATTGTGTATATTATAATGGAGAAATCATGTAACCAAACAAGTACGATACTCCTCACAAGTACTCAGTACTTTCTCATAAAGTCACACACAATCTAGCTTAGTTTTGAACAAGTCACTGGTTCAAAACTCCCCGCCAATTGCCTTGCCTCTATTGCGCAATCATGGCATGTATATGAAGAGATCCAAGGTTCGAATCCCCTTGGCTTGACTGCGCAATTGTCATGGACAATTCCTCCAAGTGTAATGCAAATCTCATGCAAAACCAATCTACCAACTGATAGCTTTACTCACCCTTTCATCTACCTCTTCCACTGGTCTCCACTGAACTGATCATGCACTGCAGTGAACTGAAGTGTTCTTGAGTTGACTAATGAGTTAATATTTAGTAAATTAAATATTATTTAATTTACTCCACTCATATCTAGTTGATTAGTTAGTTAACTAATCCCAACTAGTTCAACTAAAACAAACAGAACACAACTCCACTATCTGTCCCGTTAACTCCTCCAAAACTTCTGCCACTGAAGTCTAACTGAAGCCAACCATGCAAAATGCCATCAAACCCTAGGAACCACGTGATTCCTTGTGTCAGTTGCATGAGTCACCTCCATGACTCAAACTGAAGTGCGCCAAGAGAGTAAACTGTTGTTTATAGTCAAAATATTATTAAGGGTAAATAATATTTGACTTCCATATTTTTAGGAGATCGGTCTAAAAATAGCCTGGGTCCTAAAAATTAGGGTCTCATCTATTTTTACCGACATGTCGCATACTCCAAGAATCTCCAAGTAGAATTCCCAAATTATGCTCCGTATGTCTAAAAATAGACATAGTCTAAAAATAGACTTTGCGCCAGAATTTGCCTGCGGGCCCACTTAGTGAAGGTGACTTCATTTCACTAAGCTCCATCATCTTGCTGCATTCTCAACATAACTCTGCTCTCTCTTTCTCTTTGAAAAAAATACCCCCATGCATTTTTTTACTTTTATTATTTTAATGTGGCTATCCTATTCCAATCTCTCCAACAACCTAATCCCTATTCTATAGGTTTAACACACACCTAGCTAACATACCTAATATTTTTCTTTCTAATCTAGTACTCTATTACCTATTTTAATAAATAATTATTGAAATTAAATTCAATATGTCCAACCCTCTTTACTAAATGATGATTGACCAATCAGGTCAATAAAAATGATCTCATTTGATGCTCCTGCATCATGTTCATAGTCTTGATGTATCTTGGAAAGTTTTCTTAATTGAGAAGCTTGTTGAACGAACACAATTTCATGCATATGTCGTAAATATTGTAAGACTGTTCTTTGAATGTTTGTGATGTATGTTGTTTGCATTTCTACTAAGTAAATTGAACTATTTCAGTGGATTTGGTACATACCTTGTTGAAGGTGTGTTGTGTGTTTTTTAACAATCATTGATTCCATGTGAACTATTTCACTAGTTTTCCAACGACTCATTCATATGTACATTCTCCTTTGTCTTTTCTAGATTAATACTATTACTTATCTTTAAAAAAATCACTTTTCTCTCCCTTTCGATAGAATAACTTTGCTACGTTCCATAGTTGAATATTCCATAATGCATACTGACTTGCTAATCTGAAAGAACTTATGCATTACTTCCTCATGCTGAACATTGTAGAGAAGGCGTATATAAAAATACATATGGAAGTTGGCACTTATTTCTGGAATGGCTCCTACCAAATAGTGTGAAGTCTAATTGGGACTTTTCATCGAGGATACCCCCTTGGTTGATGGATTTCCAACACTGTCAACAAATTACGCTAGAGGGAGGGGCATATGAAAAGTTTTGCATGTTGAGTCTATTTTTAATCTCTTATCTTAAATGGCTCATCCCCAAATCATAATCCCAGAATGTTTCTCTAACCTATCCCCAGTAAAATTTTAATCTCTACAGAACAAATTGATGACTTGTCTCAATTTAAGTTTTATAGTGAGGGTGATACATCCATTACCAAGCATGCATATGTTTTTCTTCAGTTTTGTCAAAAATATGAAATTGGCTATGAATGTGTGGCTTGAATTCTTTTCTACCTCACACTTGAAGGTCGAGTTAGCCAATGGTGCCATACTCTACCACCCGCTTCCATTCATTATTTTGAAAACCTCATCAAGGAGCTTATTTTGACATTTTGTAGGTATGATTATCAGGGTGTCCTTAAAAGAACCAATCAATTAAGAATGAGATATAATGATTCAGTTGAGGAGTTTTTGAATAAATTCCTTCACCTTTGTTATGAATTTCTGGAATAAGATACAGATTGGGATTTCTTGAAAAAAAAGTTTGAATGTTTGGTTCATATATCTTTTCATGGTGAATCTAAACCCCTTG
The DNA here is from genome assembly GCA_034641835.2 of Pinus albicaulis. Classification (NCBI taxonomy): domain Eukaryota; kingdom Viridiplantae; phylum Streptophyta; class Pinopsida; order Pinales; family Pinaceae; genus Pinus; species Pinus albicaulis. Next base: position 114,258,099 of record CM076577.1, on the reverse strand, counting down.
ATGTTTCTTCTTCCACAACTCTTGTAAATCATGAGATGCCTCTAATTTTAGAGGAACCTATTTTTTATTTTTTTCATTGTCCTCCTCATTTTTCACTTCTGATGTGGATTCCCCCATGAGATGATGTTGAAGTTGGGAAATCTATAAATCAAATCGCCATTCCATCTCTCAATATTCATCCAATTCTCATGATTGAGATTCGATGGAGGAAGCCTTGGAATGGTTCATGGAGCCTATGGTGAAGGCTAATCATTCCATTCCTCAAGATGATACTAAAATTATTAACCTAAATCTTGAATCTAGTTCCACTGAAAGTATTACTTCTTTAAGGGAAATATGTCACCTTATATCATCTATATTTCATGACTATTTGTACCATGATCTGGTTGATCAATATGTTTCACCAACTTGTTCTTCACGCTCTCTTTATTTTCATGTTTTTGCTTCAAATTGTGATTAGGTACAAGGCAACCACTTTACACAGGTAGAGGAGTAGAAAAGTGAGGATTCTTTCAATATTTCTTGTCTTTTCCAAAGACCATCATGTTAAGATTAATTCCCAAGTGCAACAGTCACTACAAGGAAAATACCCTCTAGCGAATGTTTTTGAGGAAGCCCTCATAAAAATAGCCCAGATATCCGTTTGTAGCCGAGGTCACTAGAGGAGGTTGGTTGGTGGAGGTTTCTGCGGATGTTTTTTTTGCAGTGCGTTTCTAATCATAACATGCACCAGTGCATTTTATATAAAGCACACCGGTGTGTACTATCAAATGGCACACCGAGACACTCTGCTCTCCGTACAAATCAGCCCGGTGTGTCTCAATAATATAGCGCACTGGTGCGTACTATCAAATGGCACACAGAGACACTGTTCTATCCGTACATACTGGCCTTGTGTGTCTCAGTAATCCAGCGCACCGTAAAGAAGTGTGGTGTGCCATTGATAGAACTGCTCAGTGCATCTCATAATCAAGCACACCGAAAAAGGGTTAATTTAAAAAAAATTACCAGCTGTAAAAAAAATCATTCAATACTTGTTACAGTGCTCTAGATTTCTCAAGCACCAGTGTGATTTTTTCTTCTTTGAGGCGCCCTGCCATCGGTGCTCCCATTGCTCGTATTGCAACCGTCCATTGCTCACTGTGTCGACATCGAATTTTTCAAAATGGTGAGAAATTTTTATTTTTAGTATTCCAATGCAAAGATGCCTCCTCCACGTGCAAATGTGCAGGTAATCTACTTGTTTCTCACCAACTTAAGATTTTAGAGGATTAATTTCTTAAATTAACTTAAAATTCACCGTTTAAAAAAATATATATATATATTCTGCGTGGTGCATTCGAGCCATTCAGCTCGCACCATTTGCGGTGCTCCCTGTAAATTTACAAGTCGCACCGCAAACAATGTTAACGGAAACCGCACCGGACGATCTAGTGCAGTACCAAGAAAAATTGCACCAAGACCAATAAAATAGTGCGGTGAGTGTCGGTTTCCAGCTCCACTGACAATTTAAAGTTTTAAAAATAACACTATGTACGATGGTGTGGGCATTTACCATAACAAACTAGGCACATATTAAAATAGACATAATGCCCCAGTGAGTCCATGTTACGGGAACACACTGCCACCGCTAATGGTAAATTTCAGTTGGTGGTGCGTTCACATCAAAAACTGCCTCGGGATGTATAGTTTGGTCAATGCACTGCACAAAAAAGTTTTTTTTTTTCGCAGTGCGTGAAGTTTTTTCATGCACAGCATGGGCGGTGCATGTATGCTTTTTTGGGTGCATCAAATATTTTTTTCGATAAAATATATATTTATATATTTGTAAAAACATTTGTCATTTAATAATAAAAAAATAGGTTTTACGTAAGAGGGAGGCTAATGTATTTAATATGTGAATCATTCAGCGACATCAACTGAGAGAGGAAAGATAACAACAAGAGTAGAGGGAGGACAATTATAACATGATACAAAAGTGGGAGGCACGAGAGAGGGAGAGACTTTTGTACCCTCTCCCTATTATGACACCCACCTAGTTGCTCTTAAGGAAGGTAGAACTCCTTATAAAGTTATACGAGGAGGCTACATCCCTGAAGGGGCATAGTGGGTTATTAGGAAAGTTTATCTATTGGTGGGATGCCCACCGACAAGATTTGTAGGTCGGTCTTGGCCAGTGGTACCAGCTCACTGAGGAGGAAATTTATTTTATTACTGGCCTATCTAGGAGAGGGCAGGATTTTCTGCAGTTCCCAGATGTCCTTGTCGGTTAGGCAACAGGGAGTCAGTTGGCGTACCCCCAGAGATACATTAGGGATGATATAATTTGTCCTGCATATTTTCAGGTGTCTAGTGGTCATTTATGCATTGATTTGTTTGGTTCAGAGGAGGTGAGGTTCCTCTCAATACTACTAAAGACCATTTCACATTATACTAGTGACGGGCAGCGCATTATGTTGAGTCATAGAAAAGGTATTTTTTTATCCTCATATTAGCTAGATTAATCATTTAATTTTATCTATTTATCTTCATTTTTGGGAAGAATCTAGAAGAAAATATTGTGAAAGTCGAATAAAATCAATTGTCAACAAATTGTATGATTTTAGCATAAAAACTAAATTTTTCTTGCCTTTATGTGCAGATATCAAAATTGGACAATTTTTATTCAATAAATTGAACAACAATGACCAAAGAAGGAAAGAAGACCACTTCTTGATTGCATGGGCTAGTGAAAGAAAAGGACAATTGAGCTAATTTTATAATGGAAATCTGATTATTAGTTGCGAAATCCTCAGGATCTCCTGATCCTGAGTATTCACTCTCATATATTAATTTACCATTAGGTTATATAAGGCTGATAGGTGAAGAAAAAGTATTCGCTCTCATCTCTTGATCCTGAGTATTCACTCTCATCTATTAGTTTACCATTAGGTTATATTCGCTATCATCTATTGGACATTATTACATTTGTATTGAAGACAAAGTATTTTCATTATGCTGATGTTGTATCTTTACTACTGTGATTATGAGAAAAATCATTATTTCTTCGTAATCATGTTCTGAGTATTCCTAGCAGTAACTTCTGGAGGCTCTGGACTCGGTCGCTAGGATATTTGCTACTTCTTTTGTGCTATAATAATTTCCTTCGTTTATGTGATTATTAATTTTTGTATCTTGTAGAATTGAGTCATTTCGATTGTTGTGTGATGTTAGAATTCATTTTCATAGTTTACCTTTACCTTTTGGGATAAATATTAGATGTTGTTACTCGTAAAATTGCATATTGTTCTTCAATGAATTATTCAAATTAGTTCAAGCTTACATTTAATTGATGTTCTTTTCGAGTGATGCCATTGTAGACATCAAGTGATTAATTACTATCATTCTTAATTAAAGGCTTGAATAGTTGATTGATGTTCATTTACTGTAGTTTCTTGTTTCATTAGATAAATTGTTGTTAATATCAGATAACAGTTCTTTAAGTGTGATTCCCTCAATTCATGCATTTGGATTCAATTTCTTTACAAATCAGTTGAGATTAGATCAAGATTTATGGTTTGGAAGTGCTTTAAGATTTACTTTTTAATTATTCTAGATTGAAATTCAAGAATTAGAGATTAGTTATTGCAATGATTTAGAACCATTTTATTTTGAAATATCCTTTGATCTCATTTGCAGAGACAATGCCAACACTCTTCAAATAAACAGACGTATCCTTGGTTGATAATTAATGTAGGTATTAAGAGTGATTTTCATAGCCATCTTAGTGCACCAACATTTTGGCACCCTTGCTGGGGAGAGTGTTAAAAAGTAATTTCTTTTTTGAATTTTATCACTGCAAAATAATTGGGTTTTGAAAACGAGATGTAAGAACTTGCATACCAACAAGTAAAACGATTTCTCAAGAGCCCTCTTTTCAGCAGATGCATAAAGATCTGATAGGAATGGATGTTTTTATGAATGTATTGTAAGAAAAAAGTAGAAATAGATCTAGATCCACCACCTAAATCCAACAAACCCAAGAGATTGGTGAACCTTAGAAGATCAACCTTTATAGATGAAATCATAAGAAAAGTAGAATTTCAGGCCTCAGTAGGACCTCAGACCATATCTAGAAAAATCCCTACTGTAATCCCTCAAGTAGCAATCTCACCATTTGTAGCTCACGTCTAGATCCATAGAAAAACCAAAGGGTTTGAACAAAGCTTTCAAGTTACAAGAAATTTGCATTTTGACCCTTCACAAGAGGTAAATTCGTGAAATTTGCAAAAGGAGAGGGAGAAATTAGTGGTGTTGTAGGAAAAAATCTACAATCACCAGAACCTGGATCTCCTGAGATCTTGGTTGAATAAAATATACCTGATATCCCAGATCGAGGTAGTGTTGTAAGACCCCTTCCATCTCTGTCTACTAGTCCTGTCCAAAATAACTTTCCAGACCAAGAGATTCCTGAAGGTTATTTGCACATCTTTGACCATATGGCACAGAATCAACCTTAGGGACAAACATCGAAGTTGGATTATCCTATCGTGGACCCAGTTGCTAATGCCCCCATGAAAGCCATTCCTTTGCAGAACATCACTACTTTCCATGATTTAACCTCAGAATATTGAGATGCTTTCCTGTTTTAATTTGACGTTTTATCTAGGGGATATAATTATACCACTGATCCCTAGAAACTAAAATTGTTTCCCTCTACATTAGAGGGAGCATATTTTCAATTGTTTATGGGGCTTGGTGGAGGAACTGTTAACTCTTGGGATCAAATGAAAACTTCCTTTCTCACTAAATATCAATATTATTGCAGGACTAGAGATTTGAAAGATGAAATCTTTAATATGACCGCAAAAGATAATGAAACTCTAGAATAGTATGTTGAACGGTTTCAATACAATTTACAAATGTATTCTTATGTTTCATTATCTAAAGATGTTTTAAAATTAACTATGATAAAAGGGGTGAAGGACGAATGGATAGAAATGTTAAATTTAATAGTAAAAGTAGATATTTATCAGGAAAATTATGATGACATTATTTATCTATGTATCAGGTGCTCTCGAGGCAGTACACGCATCATGCCAACTGGACAAGATACTAGTGCCAAAAATAATAAAACTTCTGGTGGTAGCGTAACTCGAATGGAAATCGATAATCCCTTGGAGGATTTCAAACCCGATATCCTGGGAACCCTCACAACACAGTTGGACATCCTGGAAGCTAGACAGAAACAAGCTATAGCAGAAAAAAATTTAGCCATCTTCTGCCCATGATGCGGAAACAAGCACAGTCAGAGGGAGTGTCTGTTGGACATGGTCCATACGTGCGTTATTTTCACTAAGGATCATGCCACCGAGCAGTTCCCATCACTTCCAGGGTTAAAATAAGTTTTTAAAGAGGCAAAAGAAGAGACAAAACCAATATATTTAATGAACCAACATTGATAGTGGCAAGCCCGACCCACAGGTATGTCACAAGACCCATCTCTGTTCTTTTCGTCTCCACCATTTATCAACAACAGAATTCTGGAATAGCGTGGCAAGGCCAATCACCTTTCTTTACTTCGAATTCCCAAACATTTTCTATGTCACCTTGTCCAAACCAACACTTTCAAGGTACTGGTTGGCCAAAATCTCCTTTTTCTACTCCTTTCTATCAAAACAATCCATACCCTTCCCAGTGGCCTGCCTCCACTTCACAAAATCCAAACTGGTCTTCAAATTGGTAGCGACCTCTGGGGATAAAAAATTCACCTATGGGGTCGAGTCCTCAACCTCAACCAACATTACCAGCTCCAAATCCATTGCAGCAAAATCCTTAGCCTCTTATGTGTCCCCAACTGCCATCTCAACCAAACCCAAATCCCAATAACATACCAGTTTAACTGATACAGATTGTTGAAAGTTCATATCTTGAATTAAAACAAATGGAATGCAATGAAATTAGGATGAGATCAGGAAGCATTATTACCCCTGAGAAAAATAAAAATGAGCAACAATATGAGACAGAAAAACCAACCATAACTAAACCTTCGATTGTGACTAACTTGGAAATAAAACAGGGAGAAGACACAATCGAGCAGTAAGATCCTGAAAAACTTATAATCACTTCTCCTCTGTTCCATGAAATATTAGTAATACCCAAAACCATTGTTTATCCAGACTTTGATCTCTTAGGGGAACTCAAAAATTTATGTATTCAAATTCCCCTCCTCCAGGTTATCTAGGATATTCCTATTTATGCTAAAACGACTAAAGAAATATGTGTGAAAAAACCTATGAGGAAACCAAAAGCTTCACCAACCATCTATGTCAGAGGGACTTTATCTGATCTACTTTTAGGCAGGGAGACACTAGTAAAATATGAAGATCTAGGGAATCCCATAGTTACAGTTCAAATATATGGCCGCTATTTTCTGAACACACTATTCGAATTAGGTGCAACCATTAACATTTTAATGACTGAAACCTGTGAGGCACTCGATATCATAGCTATGGAACCGACCACTACCTTGCTAGAACTTGCTGATCGTTCGGTCGTTAAACCCAGGGGAACTTTATAGGGTATTATTGTTTATTTTGACTCATGGGAATACCTAGTAGATTTTCTAGTTATCAACCTGAGACGTCGATTAGATGGACACCCTTTAATTTTGGGTCGACCTTGGTTATCAACAGTTGATGCTTATATAGGTTGTCGTGCTGGTAGCATGACTATTAAAAAAGTAAATGCTATGAAAAACCTTGTTTTATATCCTCCTGCTAAACCAAGTCTGCCCATTCTGAAAACTCATAAACATCCAGCCACATACGTGGAAGAAAATATCTGTTCACCTCTTACAGTAACATAAGTGCTTGAGTTCAAGAATCAGACTGAAGATGATGTAATTAATAATTTTAGCAATCAATCAGCTACTACGAATAATGTAAAATGTCAAATTTTTAAAGCGATTCTTGGCAATGAAGCCTAGGAAGACCCTTCACAAGATGTCGATGATTAGCATATACCAACAACTGTTGTTCATAACAGCAGGCTTGTTGAGTTTGAACCAGGCAATATTTTGAACATTAATGATAATCTCGACAGTGACCAATAGTAAAATATTATTCACGTTCTCCAAAAATATAAAGGGGCTTTTGCCTAGGACTATCCAAACATGAAGGGCATAGACCCTGAATTATGTCCACACCACATCTACACCAAAAAGGATTCCCATATTATCTGGAAACCTCAACAGAGATTAAATCCGCATCTCAAGGATATCATAAAGGAATAATTGCAGAAGTTGTTAGACATGAATTTTATTTATCATATTTAGGATATTAAGTGGGTCTCTCCACTGGTAGTTGTTCCCAAAAAGAACAGGAAGTGGTAGATCTGTGTGGACTACAGGGAATTGAACAAGGCCATGTACAAATACCACTTCCATCTTCCATTCATTGATCAAGTTCTTGATACGCTAGTAGGAAAAGGATTCTTTTCCTTCATTGATGGCTTCAACGGCTACAACCAGATCCAAATTTCCCCTAAACACCAAGACAAAAGTACCTTGACCTGACCATGGGGTAAGTTTTCCTATAGAGTGTTACCTTTTGGTTTATGCAACACCCCAGCTACATTTTAGAGGGCCATACACAGTATTTTATCTAATTTGATAAATGAGGGACTTGAAGTTTACATGGATGAGTTCACCCCGTACGGAAACAATTTTGACCAAGCGCTACAAAATTTAGAGAAATATTTGGAACAATGCATTGCTACCAGACTGTGTTTAAGTAATGATAAATGCCACATGATGATGATAGAAGGTGTAATCCTAAGACACTACATCTCTGCGTCTGGAATACAAGTAGACCCAAAAAAAATAAGGTAGTTCTCCTACTACCTACACCCTACACCCAAACTGAGGTACGTAGCTTCCTTGGATATGCAGGATACTATCACAGATTTATAGATATTTTTTCATGAATTGTTGTGCCTTTGTATGCTTTAATATGAAATATTGAATTTAAATGGTCTGACAAATGTGTCATTGCTTTTACAATTTTGAAGAAGTTAGTCTCGACTGCACCAGTATTGCATGGACCCAATTGGGAGTTGTCTTTTCATATCTCTACAGATGCATTACACATAGCAATAGGTGTTGTCCTCAGGTAAGAGGAGGAAAAAAAGCCCTATGCTATTTCTTATATGAACAAAAATCTCACTTTTACTGAACTCAATTATATAGTAATAGAAAAATATTTTTTAGTTGTCATTTATTCCATAAAAAATTTTAGACATTATATAATAGGATACAAATTTTTTTTGTACACTGATCATACCGCCATTAGATACTTAGCCAATAAACTGATTACTATTGGGCGGGTGACCTGTTGGTTTTTACTTTTGCAGGAGTTTGATATTACCATTAAAGACCATCTAGGGAAGGAAAACCTAGTTGCAGTGTTTCTGTCTCGAGTTACGAAAACGAACGATCTGCTAGCTGTAGAAGATCAGTTTCCAGATTAAAATTTGTTTGTCGTAGCAGTTAAGGCACCATGGTATGCAGATGTAGCAAACTATCTGGCGGTGTAGAAATTTGAATAACTGATATATTATTCACTGAGATTCTCCTGATCACACACTATTTGAATTCATGCACAATATATAATCTCTTCTACCATTTATCATTACAGGTGGAAATAAAATCAATTGCATGCACACATTAAAGCCATAAAAATTCACACATATGAACACAGTATGTAATGGGAAAGCTTAAAGCTGAAAACCCCCAACTATCTGTATATTATATATGTCATAGAGATCATGTAACAATCATCATACAAAGCTCCTTACAAGCTCTCAGTATAATCTCCACTTGCTACACTCTAATCAGGCCCGATCTTGCAAATCCCATGCACCGATCTTTGCCAGCCTTTAGCCTGCCTCTACTGCGCAATCCCTGCTGAAGAATGCCTCTTGATGAGAATGTATTACCCCAGCCTTGCTCACGCAGTCTTTATAGGCATCTCTACTAAGTGTTGGATGCAAACCATGCATCACTTATAGTCACAACTGATAGTCACACTTGCCCTTTCACCTATCTTTGCACTGGTCTCCACTGAAACTGTCCATGCATTGAAGTTAACTGATGTATTCTTTATTTGATTAATGATTTTATAATTAGTGAATTAATTAATAATTAATTCACACCACTCTCACTAATTGTATCAATCAGTTAAAATAGATACAAATAGCTCAACTATGTTTAGATTAGTTAAACTGAACACAACTCCATTAACTTCCTCAATCAACTCCACCAAACTCTCTCACATGAGTTCTAACTGAAGTATCCATGCAATAGCTCCACTTAACCCTTAGGAATAGCGTAATTCATTCTGTCAGCTCCTGTGCCACATCTGTGCACTTAACTGAAGTGCTCCAAGAGAATAAGATAATGTTTATAGTCCAAATATTATTAAGAGCTAATAATATTCGACATATCTATTTTTAGACTGGCAATCTAAAAATAGATTCCGCCCAATATGTCTAAAAATAGAAATCCATATATTTTTCCAACTTGACCAACCATCCACAAATAGCATCCTGCAACTTATAGAACATGATCCATATGTCTAAAAATAGACAGTCTAAAAATAGAATTTGCGACAAAAATCCCCTGTGTGGCCCCCACCTAGTTTAGGTGATCACTTTCCAACTAGGATCAGGAATGATGTTTCAGGATGCCTCCTTCACTATTTCTTGTTGCAATCTTCAACACTCCCTCTCAACAAGAAAGGATTGTCTTTGCATGCGACATGCAACTCCATGCATTCGCCCTGCAACCCTTACAAGTGCCATGCAACTCCATGCATCTGCTCTGCAACTCCTCTGAAACTGAATAGGCTCCAAACAACTCAATCAGTCGGATGCATCTATCATCAAATTCTTCGACTTCTACTGGTACCAATTGCACATGTCATCAGTAACCACTGCACCGTTGAACTCTTGCACCCATGCACTCTGCACTTGCTGTCAACTCTGGTCCGCGCTCCAGTATCCGACACTTTCATTTTGATTTGCCTGCATCAATCCAACTGATCATGCTACTGCTGCTCTGTGGGCACCTCGTAGCCAGGTTCAATTCATGATATCCACACCATCTCATGAATCTTGCCCAGAAATCTCCTCTTGGGATTACTCATGCATGTCACCACATCTCTCACCTAGTGGTATAGCTGCATGCACTCCCTCTGTCCATTTAGCATGAAATTTCTCTGCATGAGTGGATTCTTCCACTCCATGATCCTCATCTTGTGGCTACTCCACATCCCGAGGTTCACTCTTACCTGCATGTAAAACTTGCTCCCTCTCAAGCATCAATTGTATGTCTTTCTTGCACTTCCCAACAGTAGGAAGCTCTGTAGACATCCCATCTACTTCAAGTCTGTAGAGATTCTTTGCTCGAATCCCAACCTTCTTGACTTGTCCTTCCTCATCCACACTAACTCCTACACTCCGAAGCTCATCCCTGCAGTGGACAAACTTTGTCAAGTATACCGGAATAGTGTCATTCTTCTTCATTTTCATTTTCCTGAGTTTATCCTAAAACTCAACCGCTTCAATGCTTTGCAATTGCTCCAATGATCAATATCGCTCCGATACCATGTATAAATTTGAATAAATGATATATTATTCACCGATATTCTCCTGATCACACACTATTTGACTTCATGCACAATACAGAATCTCTTTTACCATTGATCATTACAGGCAGAAATAAAATCAATTGCATGCACACATTAAAGCCATAAAAATTCACACATATGAACACAGTATGTAATGGGAAAGCTTAAAGTTGAAAACCCCCAACTATCTGTATATTATATATGTCATAGATATCATGTAACAATAATTATACAAAGCTCCTCACAAGCTCTCAGTATAATCTCCACTTGCTACACACTAATCAGGCCCGATCTTGCAAATCCCATGCATCGATCTTTGCCAGCCTTTAGCCTACCTCTACTATGCAATCCTTGCTGAAGAATGCCTCTTGATGAGAATTGTATTACCCCAGCCTTGCTCACACAGTCTTTATAGGCATCTCTACTAAGTGTTGGATGCAAACCATGCATCACTTATAGTCACAACTGATAGTCACACTTGCCCTTTCACCTATCTTTGCACTGGTCTCCACTGAAACTGTCCATGCACTGAAGTTAACTGATGTATTCTTTAGTTGAATAATGAGTTTATAATTAGTGAATTAATTAATAATTAATTCACACCACTCTCACTAATTGTATCAATCAATTAAACTAGATACAAATAGCTCAACTATGTTTAGATTAGTTAAACTGAACACAACTCCATTAACTTCCTCAATCAACTCCACCAAACTCTATCACATGAGTTCTAACTGAAGTATCCATGCAATAGCTCCACTTAACCCTCAGGAATAGCGTAATTCCTTCTGTCAGCTCTTGTGCCACATTTGTGCACTTAACTAAAGTGCTCCAAGAGAATAAGATAATGTTTATAGTCCAAATATTATTAAGAGCTAATAATATTCGACATATCTATTTTTAGACTGGCAATCTATAAATAGATTCCACCCAATATGTCTAAAAAAAGAAATCCATCTATTTTTCCAACTTGACCAACCATCCAAAAATAGCATCCTGCAACTTATAGAACATGATCCATATGTCTAAAAATAGACAGTCTAAAAATAGACTTTGCGACAAAAATCACCTGTGTGGCCCCCACCTAGTTTAGGTGATCACTTTCCAACTAGGATCAAGAATGATGTTTCAGGATGCCTCGTTCACTGTTTCTTGTTGCAATATTCAACAGGCGGTAGGAAAACTACCAAAGCATATGACAGCTAAAGAAAGGAAGTTGATTGTCCAACGCAACGCCCAATTTTCTTGGATTGGTGGATACCTTTTTCATATAGGGTTTATTATGCAAATACGTAGGTGCATCCATAAAGATGAGATTTACGAAATCCTGAAGGCTTGCCATGATGAGCCTTTTGGTAGACCGTGACTTCGCAGATCGCAACGCCAGACATAAAATACTATAGATTGGCTATCAATGGCCCACTATCTTTAAAGATGCCAAAGTATGTCTAGGCTTGTGATAGCTGCCATAGGATGGGTCATCCTGGTCAATCCGACGAAATGTTGTTGCAACCACAATTGGTAATGGAACCTTTCGAATGGTGGGCATTGGATTTGTTTGCCCATTCAATCCTCCATCAAACCAAAAGGCCTACATATTGGTTGCTACAGACTATGTAACAAAGTAGGTAGAAATAGTAGCCTTTCCAAGAGCTATGGAAGAAACTATAATTAATTTCCTTTTTAAGTTATTTATGTGGTATGGTTTACCCAGGGAAGTGATAATAGATGGGGGGGGCACAGTTTGTAGGAAATAAGATTACAGCCACTCTATGGAACCATCATACCACACATAGAGTCACTTCTCCATATCACCCGTAGGCAAACGGGTAGGTTGAGAGCACCAACAAGGTCGTTGAGGCGATTTTGACCAAAAAAATTTCAAAAATTCGGCGAGACTAGACTGTTAAAATGCCAGAGTCCTTGTGGGCCTATCACACAAATTGGAGAAGTACTATTGGTTATTCCCCTTACCAACTTTTATTTGGCAAAAAACCTATTTTTCCTATCTAATTTGAAATAAATAATCTTAGAACAACCAAGGAAGTGGGACTGGACCTGACAGAAGCCCAAACTAAACGACTTCAACAAATAAACTAATTGGATGAAGCGCGGTTACTTTCCCTACAACAAACATCAATTATTCAGCAGCAATGGGCTAAGTGGCACAACAAAATTTCAAAAAGAAGATGTTTCAGGAAGGAGTCTAGGTTCTCATCTATGATTCCAGATTTTAAGACTTTCCGGGTAAATTACAGACAAGATAGCGTGGCCCGTATGAAATTCAAGAAGTGCACAACAATGGCACTATAAATTTTACTACCATCGATGGGTTTGGCTCTTATTTCCGGGTGAATGGACACTGGGTACATCTTTATCTCAAACCACTCACCAAAGAGTCTTTTTGCCAATGGGTACGTAATGATCCCACTATGCAAATTTTAGCTGTAGGGAGTGATGACCCGACAACCTTACTTCCATGAAAATAATTTCTTTCGAGCTATAAATAATGTATATATTTTCTTTATATAACTAGTTTATAATTTACCATTTCTGTGTTTTTTTAGAATAAACATTGTTGTATAAATGCATGGATTTTTTGCTTTGAAACAATTGCTTACAACGAAGTAACCACCATTCCTTTATCGTTGTTTCACGTCATTTTTTTAGCAGTTGTTGTTCAGTTCTTGGGACGACTATTGTTCCCTTCCAAGTGAACAGTCGTCGTTTCTTTCCTTTTTTAGCTTGAACATTTCACTTCTATTGTTCTTTTTCTAAAAAATGAGCATTTGTTGTCCAATAGAGTGAACAATTGATGTTCAGTAAAATGAACTAATACCTAAGAATGACAGGAGGTCTCATATCGCATCGGTGTTGTTAGTTAACAAACACACGATAATTAGATGATGTTAGCAAATTAGAATGTGTATTTAAGAATATGATGTTTGTATGATGGTTATCATGATTGTGATATTTATTTTTAATATTAAATCATGATATTTATTAAATATTATGTATTGGTAATTGTAAAATTGTTTAATTTTAATTGTAGTTGTATGTATCGTGATTCTAATTGTAATTGTAATTGCATATATCGTGATTGTAATTGTATGTAAAATTGTAAAATTGTAATTGTAATTATAATTGTAATTGTATGTAAAATTGTAAAATTGTAATTGTAATTGTAATTGTATTGTGAAATTGTAAAATTGTAATTGTAATTGTAATTGTATTGTGAAATTGTAAAATTTTAATTGTAATTGTATGTATTGTCATGATTAAATTTTATTAAAATTGTAAACTTTGTAAATTTGTAATTGTAATTGTATGTATCGTATACCGTACATATTGTTAAATTGCCATAATTGTAAATTTGTATGAATATAAATAATTGTAAAATAATAAATCTATAATAATATGAATTTTTGTAACATAATAAAGTTTAAAAAATCATGCAAATAAATTCATGTTTAGAATTATCATTATTTATTATGATCTTACATACCAAAAATAACAGTATACATTAAAACATTTTTGTTAATTTTGAAGATATCATTCACACACACACACACACACACACACACACACACACACACACATATATATCAATAAACATGTAATTTACCAGAGAAAACTCCTAAGGTTGGATAATCAGGTGTCATGTAAGCACATATTCCATACAACGTAAAACTCCTCTCTACTACGATGGGTATTGATACATCATATACATTTATCCCATCCCATAATTCCTTCAATTAATCTACCAGTGGTTGTAAGTAGACATCCATATTCTTCACTTGTATTCTACCAAGGACTATGAGAGCCAACATAATATGTTCATTCTTCACGAAAAACCATGGGGGATATTGTTATTGATCACTATTACAAGTAAAACATAATATTTGGTTTTCTGGAGGGAGTGTGGGTTGACGCTGTCCATCGCTATGATGAATCGTAGACTTCGTACTTCATCCATGAATTTTTCGGGCCATGTATCCTCTATATGTTTCATGGCTATTGAATCTGTTGGGATTCGTATAACTCCCAACTCACTTCTATGTGAGGCATTCCATCCCTGCAACATAGTTTATTCTTTGCAACGAAAGAGCCTTTGAATCCTTGGGATTATAGGCATGTGCCTCAATATCTTAAAAGGAGGACCTCATGATTTACCCTTATTTTTTGATTTATCATACTTGTCATGCCCACATTTTAGACGTATCTCTTTGTTTGCATATTATCCTATATATATAATATAATCATTTGGACATACTCAACACCCAACATTTTCAACAATTTATTTGCCTTTTCACAACTACCGGGAAAGACATTATCACTCTGAAGAACCTTATATTTTAATAACCGGTAGTTGGTGGAAAATATTAAAATTATAATGTCGATAATTATTAACGTTCATAAAATTGACCATTTTTAATGTTGATTGTGTGACAATATTTACCAAAATATAAGGGACTTGATGGTCAATTACCTCAAAATGTCCGAGAAACATGCATTCGACAAGCCAAACTTTTGTTTCAAGTTGTATAGTAACATCATTGTCCCCAAATGGGTAGAATTTGACTGACTCCCAGGTCCAAAGAGTGGGGTGGTCGAAGAAAATTTAAGGCTTTCAAAAAATCTATCAGCAATATGAGCATCATCCCCTATCTGATCATCGTTTTGGAATGAATCTAACAACATTATCTCCATGGAAGTCATATCCCTTAAGTAATCATCCATACCAACCTCTATTTGATTGCCTCCATTTCTAGCTTGTGAAGAACTACTATTGTTGTAGTCATTCCTAATTGGTGAATCTGGACGTAGTGGTCTCTCATCATCATTAGAATCATAATAATTTAAAAAATTATATTTGAAGATGATTAGTAAAATATCGATGATATCAATTAGTAAGCATGTCAATGCATGATTAATTGGTTTGACATTGAAATAATTATGTTTTTCCAAAAAATTATTACCATAATTGTCCCAGGATTGTGGCTAGAAGATGGCATGTTACAATTGGTAGGGTGAAGCAGATGTCCATTTTCATCTACCAACAACGCCTTGCGGTATGCTGCTCCTCATAAGAGCTTCCAACGTTTTGGAACTGTTTGAATATTTTGTGCATCTGAACTCGATTTTGAATCTGCGTGAACCTGAAAATTTGTATACATTAATTTTATTCAGCTGATTGACATGGATAAAAAAAAAATTCAATTAGATAAATAAAATATAAATAAAATCTGAAGTAATTATGTTTGGAGATGGATAGGGAGAACTCCATGATGGACTTTGAGAAATATTATGGAATGAGCTATATTTTGAAGAATTTTCCATTTGATATAATTATGATATTTTCTCCCTACATTTGAGAAAATCAACAATAAATTTTGGTGTAGATACCTAAAAGTAATTTTGGTGCCTTAAAAAATGAGCTTTTGTTATCGGGCTAATGTAATGTTAACTGCACCGATGCAGTTTTATTACCGGACGCACCGGTGTTGTTAGTTAACAAACACACCAAATATCGAGAAAAAAAAGAAGTGCAACTTTATTTTTTTGAAGTGAAAAAAAATCAGTAAACTAAAAAATGAGAGGCAAACGATTTTCAAAAATCTAATTTCATAGAAAGTTCTTTAAATAGTAAAAGCCATTCATTATTTCATTATTTTTGCAATTTTTTTTAGGGAGGGATTTGCATGAGAGACATACCTGGAGCAAGAGAGCACGAGATCACTATGGAGTAGAAAAACACTTTTGAACATCAGTACTATTCAGAGAATCAAAATTTGAAACATCTGGTGATTCACACAAAAACCCTGTAGTATAGTAAAATTGTTAAATTTTACTGTAATAATTGTTTTTTTTATTGTTTATGTTAGATTTAATACATGCATAGTGAAATTTTTAATTTTAATGTTCATTTTACTAATAAAATCATTTACAATCTCTATTGCTATTTACATTTAATTAAAATTTAGAAAAAAACAAAAAAAATGATTCTTACGTTAAACCCTTGCTTCTTCTTGTTTATGTGACTCCACAATTATGGCTTTTCATTTTAGATTTATAGGGTTTGTATTAATATATATATAGGCTTATGACATCTAACCCACGATACCACTTGCAGAGTCGGATCCCAATCCCTGTCGACCCTCGAACAATTAAAAAATAACCTTTGTTAATCGGTGCACACTGTTTAAAATAGCGCACCACTATGCGATTTTAGTATAGCGCACTGGGTGAATATTGACAAAAAACATTGTTTTATAATTTTTTTATTTTTTATTAATTTATATTTATGTTAATCGGTGCTCTTGTATTAATATAATGCATCAGATCTCCTGTTGACAAAGAGCATCATACAATGTTTCTACTATATTGGTGGTGTGTTTATACGAACCTACCGCACCATTTTCAGTGCGTAAGTTGTGAAATTCGCATCGGGCATTTAATTTAGATAGGCGTAGCGTTTCTTGATTTTTTTTTATCTGAATATTATGTGATTTATTTATAAAATATATTAATGAATTTCATAGGTTTTATATTGATAAAGAAATGGTTGACAAGAGTTCAAGTAACAAAAATAACGATAACACATCCAGAAAAGCCAAAAAGACAAGTTCTTTGTTAATTATTTACAAAAATTATTATTTTTGAAGTATATCTAAGTTTAACTAATATGTATTGTTTAGTGTGTATCATGTAAAGCCACAAAATGATGAAGCTCGATAATATTCTTTCTAATCTAAGACCAGAAGAGCGTAAAAGATGATGGAAAAATTGCAGAAGGATGAATCAGGTGAATGAAAAATAATATCGATCCAATATCACTTTCTTTTTTCAATTTACATTAATAATATACTTAAAAATATTAGAAAACATGTTTCAAAAAATCTATTAATTCAAATATGTTTAATCTTTTGCAGGGACCAACAACGAAGAAAATTAATGTTGTTTTAAGAAAAGGAAAAAAATATAACATGCAAATGAAAATGAATTTCTCCTTAGCTCATATGGAGTGGTGTTGGAGGTTAACGAAAGGGGGGAAAAAATACAAAACTTTGAGGGATCTAGTGGAACAAATGTATAGATGTTCTTTCCATTTACAATACAAAAATCAATCTAATGATTCCAAGAAACAAATTTTATTTAAACTACAGGAAGAGTTTCCAGAGAATTGGTCAATGAGACATGCTAGACTTTTAATAGAAAAAAAAGTATAACAAAAAAAAAGAAGGATTGAAAAAGTAATATTCCTCTAAATGTTTTTCTATAATTATATGTATATATTACTACAAAGAAATCATTTATAAATATCACTTTTGTTATATTTAGTTTTCGTATATCAATATAAAAATTAAATAGTTTATTCTCATGTTACTTTTTGACGAAGATTTTGAAAATATCAAAGGATGAACAAGAAGATATTAGAAATATGCCAGTACGAATGTCCAAAAAGGTATACAAGGAGAAGGTCAAAGAGATGGACATAATTGCATCACACGAGGAGCCATCACAACAACAAAGTGCTTCAAATGTAATATGTAATCAATGAATTTTTCGATTAGGTACAGTAAATAAATAATTTAGCATTAAATAATAATTTTGAAGTATTTTCTTATAGAAAAGAAAAGAAAATGGAACCCATTCAGCACATAAAACAGGACGACAAGGAAGAAAAGGGTTGATATCCATGTTTGCGAGTAATTGTTACTTCCTTATAACAACTTAAATAGATTTCATTTTTTGTATATTTTAAGTTGTTTCAGAGAAATCATCATTGAATGTCTTCAAACAGGTGCTAACATACAAAGAAGAACCATCGGAAGAATTTATTGACATTGGGTTAAATATTGGTTTTCAGGATATGTTGGCATATCATAAATTAATTGTGGAATTTGTAAGTATCTATCTTGTTTTACTTAGCTCCGTCTATAATTAATAGAAAAAAAAAATCTTTTATATTGAATCTATGATTTTTTATGGGGTATAAAACTTGGAGGAAACAAAGTATGGAACTGCGCCAACAAATGAATTGTTGAAATATGGCATGAAATTTTGTTTTGAAAGAATGTGTATAGTTCACAAGTCAATTATTTCTATGGTACCGTTATTTTCAATTTACATTGATGTATATTATTTAATATTGCAATTTTCATTATTCTCACCATTGTATATACACACATTACACTTTATTTTTATGTTTATATATGGAACTTGAAGAAAAATAAAACAATCAACATGATGAACAAAAAATTCCTCCAAATAACCCAAGTCATGGAAGTAGCTCGAGCAGTGAAAACAGTTCCAGCGAAGAATGATGATCAATATGTTTGGATATCAAAGCAAGACGTTTGAATTTTTTTAAATATTTCTCTATGAAATCAGAAATTTTATTTAATGTAATGGACATAATGTCCCAATTGAAAGACAAAGGGATACCAATAACTGTCCCATTTTGTATGCCAAAGAGTGTCTTATATATATATATATATATATAAATTTATTCTATTTCATTCTCCATTGTCATTGTGAAATGTTACACCACTGATTAAATATATGGATGATTAGATATTATAATGAAGATATGCGAAATATGATGATATGATATAACAAATTCATCCAAACATCACATTGAAATGCACCAATAAAAATTTAATTGATATGAATATTGTTATAAGAT
Organism: Pinus albicaulis; assembly: GCA_034641835.2. Lineage (NCBI taxonomy): Eukaryota > Viridiplantae > Streptophyta > Pinopsida > Pinales > Pinaceae > Pinus > Pinus albicaulis. Next base: position 114,238,743 of record CM076577.1, on the reverse strand, counting down.
ATGTGTCAACTTTTGATGAATAATGAATTTAAAAAAATCGCTATAATTGCACTGTCACAGGTCGATATTTCTAAAAAATAGAAAATGAACACTGGTGCGTGTGTATTATACTGTGGACTGGTGCATTTGTATGATACTGTGCACTAGTGTGTTTGTATGATACTGCGCACCGGTGTGTTTCTACAACCTATGAGCACCACACTAAATACCAATAGCAATTATGATGCCCGGTGTGCTTTATCGATGACTACGACTCGGGCGGATAGGCATTGCATGCATCAGCATGGTTTTCCTTTAACGCGTTGGTGCGTTTTTATAACTTAATGACCCCTGAGTACATTTTTACACCTTAACGGCCTTGTGAGTTTTTACACCTTAACATCGTCGGTGCACACACCTTCTACCGGCCTAGTGCGTATTTGTCGGTGACACAAATATGTCGGGGCTTCCAAAATTTATTTTCCATCCTGGTGCTTGGTATGTTTACAATACCTGTGCGTACAGGTTAAAACGCATTGGTGCGTTCATACATGAAGTGCGCACAAATACATCCATACAAACCTCCGGTCGCCCAGTTTTTTTTAGTTGTGTTGAATTTTTGTTAGAAGCTCTATCAAAACCTCCATTACCAAAACCAGATGTTGTAGCAAATGTTTTTTTGACAATTTCAGCCAATTTTATAACACTAAAAACCTCTTTATAACCTCTGCTGGAGGGTCTTTTCCTTGTAGTGAGTTGATATTTCGGTTTCTCAATAATATATTTTTTGAAACTTTGAGACCTAGAATATGATCCAGACAAATAATATGTTCTTGTCGAAAATTCCTCTTCACCTTGACACTATCCCTTGTGCTCTACTATTTCCGATGCATATACTTGTGATGTAGATACTCCATGCTCTTTAATTTCTTCATCTGATGACTTGAATTCTAAATTGAAAAAAGGTAATGAGGATATCCACAATGAAAAAGGAAACAATCAAATCATTGGGTATGAGGAAAACTCTTCAAATCAACTTTCTCATGAAATTTCCTCAATTTATAAATATCTATATTTTTTATTAGAAGGATATTTAGACGTGAGTAGTCTAGTTATTTAAGTTGTAAAATATGGTCAAATCAATGATAGAGACCACTGCGATTCGGATAATAGTGGTCCTATTGAAATTACTGGTAGTAGTTATCCCCACACCATGCATGATCTGATTCAATCTTAAAAATGTGATTTACAATCCTTGAAAGTTATGGGACTTGTTAGGAAGTCGAGGGAATTCAACTTCAGTTCATGGTTATGTCAAGATTTCGCAATTCTGGTAAGATCCTCGAACTAAGTCAGATCTGGTTTTTCTCGCAAAATTATTTTCTTTGCATGGTTTCACTAGATGTAAATTCCTTCTTGAAATATGTTTGGTATTTCAGATGTAGTCTTTTGAACTTTCAAAATTTATTTTATGATCGGATTCAATATCCTATTTCAGTTGAATCATCTCCATGCAAGGCTCTTGTACTTAACTCTGGTTTGGAGTGTGTATCTCTCATAGAAGCATGGAAATGAAAAGTTGATAATTTCAAAGATTATATTTTTCTGAAGGAATCATGTCTATCAGATGCATTTTTGAATATTCAGCTCCTGGTTTTTCTTATGAATGTCATACAGTTAATAATTTTCTTTGTCACACCTGAAATCCTCTTGAGTGTTAGTGAATGCATGAGTTATTTGGTGAATCAAATTCTTCCTCATTCATTGTATCCCGACTGATTTCATGTGTTTTCTATACTAAAATTATTATTCACTTCTTTTGGTGATTATGATGTTAGTGCAGTGTGTAACAAATTATAAGGAAATGGTTTGTTATATTTATCATGCGAGGGAGATGATTCTTTTGTTCAAGGAATTTGAAAAATTGTTTAGACTAACCTATATTTGTTGTCTTCTAATAAAGGATTTCATTCCATAAACGATCCATCTAATCATAATATTAGATGTTGTTCATTTTATAATTTTACCACTAGTATATATGATGACAAAATTTTCACATTGATTAACCTTTATGGTTTATCTCACCACTTAGATACTTATGAAGCAACTGAGGCACTTCAACCTTCACTGATGGTTATATAAGGCCCTCACTATCTTGATGAGCCTTATGAATATGATCATATTTTCCTCTCTTACAAGATTCTCATCCTAATCCCAAAATTTTAATTGAAAATTAATATATTCGAGGATTTCAGGGTTCTCAGTATTGTTTCAAATTTTATGATCCAATTGTTGAATGGTTAGAAAAATCTCACTTGGCAAGCTCCATCGCAAATAACCATTAGGGAATTCTAAGGTCTAAAATGGGCCTCCTAAGAAAAATGTACAACCAAAATAAACTTTATAAGAACAAATAAGATTCAATATGATGATGCCAACCATGGGGGATGATTCACCATTTTTGGAGTAAAAATGTGAAAAGATTAAAAAATAATAAAATAATAAAACTACGTTTTCAACTCGTATTTTCAACGTATCTCCCTAAATTTTTACTCAAAGTTTGACTGGGAGTACTCGTTGGATGAAAAATTTAATTCCTCATCCAAGGAGTACCCATGTTTCATACTTTTGATGGACCCTGTTATACAAAAAATAAGAAATACATGAAAAAACATGATTGCAATCAAATTTTTCATGTATTTCTCATTTTTCATCTAGAAAGATCCATCGAAAGTATGGAACAAGGGTACTCGTATAAGGAATCAAATTTTTCATCTAACGAGTGTTTCCGCTTGAAATTTGAGTAAACTCATAGGGAGATAAGTTGAAAATACGAGTTAAAAGCACATTTTTCCTTTTTTCCCTCTAAAATTTGATGATGTAATATAATATTATTTTATTATTTCCACTTTTATTTTATAATTTCATTAGGAGGCCCATTTTAGACCTCAAAACTCCCCTAATTAATTTTCGATATTTTTTCATGCTTGCTAAGGAGGAAAATACAGATGAAGATACATTCACAAAAATATTTCGAGTTTTTTTTAATTATAGTTTTCATCGAAAAAGTAAGTTTACGAGATGGTTAGACGTAGTGGCCATGATATATCTTTCCCCTGACAGGAAAGACCTTCAATTTGTTGTGCAAGTTATTCAAGCACTAGTATTTTATTTTTCATAATGTTTTATACTTGTTTTAATTGATTTTATCATTATGATTGTAGGTTAGGAGAAGTTAGGGTGGCTAGATTGGAAATTCTATTATACTTAGCCCTGACCTTCTAGCCCATTAGGTTATGAGTAGGTTTATATGTATTCAATCCCCTAGTTGCATTGCATGATTTTTCATTTTTCCTCTTATCTACTCATTTGCATTTGTTTTTTTGTTTTGTTTGTCTTCCATAATTTTCTTTTTAGTTAAGGTTTACTTCCACTCTATTTTTCCTTTTGTATTATTTTTATGCCTTGTCTTGTCTTTCTTTTTTAATTAAATTTCACATGAAATTTTTTCTCACTTGGCTCAAAATACAATGTGGAAAAATAGAAAAGGGTCTTGTGACACTGAAACATTTGGCTAACCTTCAGACCTTCTTCTTCATCTTGGTTTCATACCTTTTGGTCGATGATGTTTTGATGGAAAATATGATCCTTACTAAGGAGATCTTTGTGTAAAACCATGACACTCGTATCTTTTCTAGGAGCCTAATTTCTATGCTCGGTTCTTTATGTTTCAGTTTTTTATGCACTGATCCAATAAAGTAGAGAATTAGGACAAGGGGAAAATCTAAACGAGAAAACTATTGTCAGAGTTTTTATATGCTTCTTTGAAGGAACAACCTCTTCTAATCTCAAAAATTTTGGATCCATCTTCCACACCATGAAATAAATAAGTGTCAATGCACAATATTATACAAAATAAATAAATAAAGGGTGAAAGAAGAGAAATTTTTCTTGTGTAGGGAGGTGAAGAAAGTAACTTCGCCGAGGCACTATCCAAGCTCATTAGCAGTGAATAAATTCTTCTCTTCCTGAAGTGACTCTGTTGAGGTACTTTCTAGGCCTATTGGAAGTAGAGCAACACCAAAGATGAAATAATATACTCTGAAAATCTTAATCTCCTGAATAATATTACCCTTATCCTAATTCGAAACATTGCGATATAGTTATATTTATGATTTTTTTCAACCGAGAAAGAGATGAAGGGGACTATATCTATAATCGGGTTAAATGGGAAAAACAGAGTAATTTTCATGGATAATGAATACTTCCTAAGAACTAGACCTTATATGAAATATTTGACTAAGGAAGATAAGCTGGAGTTATACTAGTGTGTCATCAAGTGTTGTTGTTGCGAAAACACCCTCCAAAATTTTTCCTACACTTGAATTTTGGATCATACTGTGGATCTTGTGATCTTTTGTTCCATGGTCCCTTTATGGTCGATCGATAAGTGTCAAATTCACCTGCTCGCACATTCTTAGTCCGAAACAAGTTTATTAGTGCACATATTTATGTAATCTTGAACAGGCATAACACACGTCCATCAATACAATGCCTATGCAATGTTGAACCCGTGTCGACAGTCAATGTGCACTTTCATCTATACTCTCTCACTTTTGGTTGCGATTGTTCTTCAATTTCACTAAGTTTTTCCAATTGTCATTTTTGCACACCTTCGATTTTGCAAGTGTTGATTTAATGCTTAAGGATATCACTTTTTTCTTATTTTCACTATAATAAGTGTTGTTTTCATGCTATCTTCATTCTGGCATGTGTCACTTTCAATGTCGTCCACATTCTGCAAGTGTAGTTTGCACTTTCTTCTTGCTGTCGCAAGTGCCGTCTTTTAGAAAGGAAAGCATCACACATTGAATATGTGTAGTTTTGGATTGTTTCAAGAGGTAATTTTGGTGCTAATGAGTCATTCTCTCCATGTAGACATGTATCGCACTCATTCCAAAATTTTCAAGCATTGTCGCACATGTTTCACCATTGTCATCACAGGTGTACCTTTAGTGTCGTACTTGGGGTAGGCCATCACAATGTCGTCGCATTGAGGGAAATATGTTTTTAATTTTTTTTTAGTGATCAATTTTGCATCATATACTACTCTAAGTGTTTAATCATACTTAAGTTTGATCATTATTCACTTTGGTCTCATTGATCTCACACTTAGCCAAATATGGAAAAGTTCCTACCCAAGGAAATTGGCCTCACTCAGCCTTCCTGAATTGCGCACAACATATTCTTAGTCCTAAATCTTCAACCTTTCCTCTTGGAAATTCTAAATGTGTAATCTATGCCTTCCTAAACTGCACAATTCGTAGTCTCAATGCTCAGTCCTGACCCTTAAGCTCCATAACTACGCAGTATTTACCTTCAGTTAGGCTCCTGTGCCCACTACACATTCTCAAGCATCAAGCCTATGTCTTGAGCTATTTAAATATGCAAGTATGCAAGCCCTGTGCCTTTGTACCTCCATAAATGTGTAGTGGTAAACCCCAAGGCTCAAGCCTTCAAACTACCTCCTTAAGCCCCTCAATTCCATAGTTTCATTGCCTTTTCCTGTCTGAACTGCGCACTATGTAGTATCAAGGATAAATCCTTAGTCTTGACCTCTTGAACTACGCAACTACGCAATTCCTTGGCTTCTATCATTCTAGAACTATGTAATGGGAAACCTCAAGCCTCAAGCTTTCGACCTAACCTCTTTAGCCCCTGAACTATGCAGTTTTATTTCCGAGGCTAACCTGTGTTACACTTTTTGTATCCTCAAGGATCAATCCTAGCCCCTACCTCTTGAGATGCACAAATGAGCAATCCTTGAGTCTATCTATAAGCCTGACACCTATTTCCAACTCAGTCAATTGTTATCATGAAGCATGTTAGAATAGGTGTTTATCATATTGATTTCATTTTTTCATGAGTGGATTGCAGTCTAAGGTATTCTATCATGTTATGACAGGATGAATGATGAGGGATATGGAAAAGAAGACCTTGCTAGAAGACACCTTCATAGTTTTGAAAACAAGTTGATCAATCAAGAGAAACAAGGGACGTCAGATTGCGAAAACCTTTAAAGATTAAGATCACATTGAAGACTCCTTATCTTAAATCCATGTGGAGGAGGAATAATAAGACCATGTTCCATCTCTCATAGAGAAACAAATAAAGCAGTAGAAAAGAGTGACTTTCCATTGTCATCTCATCATGTATTCCATGTCATCATGAGGTCCATGTCATCAGTGTCATGTCATGTCATGCCATGAATCATCATGTACCACATCATTTTTTGGATTATTTTAATTCAATATTAGAGAATTATTGTAAAGTGGAAGTCCAAGATACATGTATAGAATGTGAAAAGTCATGTAGGAGTCAAAAGGTCATAGAGAAGTCAAATAGTCATGAGGGTAGTCCAAGAGTCATATGGGAGGTGAATGATCACCCATTTGTTATATATACACCCTCATTTTTCATGCAAAGTAATTTTCACCTTGGCTCCTCCTACCAGGAATTAGAGAGGAATATAGTTCTTTGGAGGAGCAAGTGGTTGTTCTAACATTCCACTATTGGGGCTAGTGGTGTTCACTTTCTTGATGTATCTTGGAACTTTTTCTTAATTCATAAGCTTGTTGAGCCATCACACTTTCATGTGTATGTCGTAAATATTGTAAGATTGTTCTTTGAATGTTTGAAATGTATATTTTTTTCATATATAGTAAAGAAATTGAACTATTTTGGTGGCTTTGGTAATTATATTGTTGAAGGCGTGTTGTATGTTTTTTAACAATTGTTTCTTCTATGTGAACTATTTCATTAATTTTCCAACGAATCATTCACATGTACATGCTCGTGTGTCTTTTCTACATTAGTATAATTAATTATCTTTAAAATACTCCCTTTTCTCTCCCTTTCGATAGAAGAGCATTGATACGTTCTGCAGCTGAACATTACACAAGGAATATTCACTTTCTAATATGAAAGCACTTTTTCATTACAACCTCATGCTAAACATTGTAGCCAAATCATATCCTTAAAAATATACAAAATCTTGGCCTTATTTTCGGAAGGGCTCCTACCAAATGGTGTGAAGTCTAATTGGGACTTTTTGTTGGGGGACCCCCTTGGTTTACTGATTTCCAGGACCATTAATAGGTGGTAACTTTGAAATATATGCAGGAAACACATCCTAAAACTACTGAAAAATATGATACCTTTTCAAGACTTCATCATACTCAATAATCTTTTGTTTTTCACTGGAAACATGCACTGTAAACAATACACACCCCTTCCTACAACTGCGCTCAACCTGCATAACTGTGACCATTCTGACTGATGTAGGCTTCTTATTTCCTTTCAATATTCTCTTCTCTCCATCATCATCCAGACACTCAATAGAATTCTCATAACAACCTACCTTAGTTATGTGAGTAAACAACCAATCCATACCCAAATTCATAGTATATGATCCCAATGGAAGCACATTTAGATGTGCTGAGGTAGGTACACCATTCATCACAAATGCACGAGCTCTCACCCAATGATAAACTCTTTTCTTGGTCATTATATCCAACTGCACCAACCAAGAATCTGCATGCACTTTTTTATTCAAGCCACACTTATCCACCAACTCATTACTAACATAATTATAATTAAATATAGGGGAAATAAAAATGGAAACAAATCAATCATATAGCTTACCTTCCATCTCAATAATGGATGATTAATGATATTCTTACTTATTATCAAGTCCTACATATATCCTAGGAATTCTCTAAGCAGCATCCCCAACTTTTTGAGCTCCCATAACACTATAGATCTAATGTATGCCACCCTGGTATAATGGATAATCCTTCTTGCATTGATCCTTGCCACATATCCAACACTACAATGGTTCTCTTCCACTACCTTTATTATGCTACTCTCCATACTAACATCCATATCCCTTCTCAGCTGCACTGAAATTATTGTAAGGATCCACATTTTCCTTATCACCTACACCTTGAGGTATTTTTTTCCTCTGGGTCTATTTACCTTTAGTTTTATCATTCCCTTTCCAATCATTCTTAAGCTTAGGCTTATGCTTCGACTCTGCATAACAATGATTAAAATTCCCAATGACTTCCTCCAATGACCGAGTCTCATCATACTCAATCTAATCCTTGACTGTTAATAAAACTCCACTGATGATCATTTGAACCTTTTCTTCTAGTCCTTGAGGTAGGGAACATACCTCAGAAACTCTAGAGACTTAGTCATGTACTCTTCATCTATCATAGATGTCATATTCAGCTCATAGAACTCATTATCATATCCATCGTAATATTTCTCACACTAGAACTTCTTTCTGAATAGTATTTTAAACTCATGCCAACTCAACTCTTCTATCTTGATTCCCCTAACACGCTTCACATCTTCCCACAAGATATTTTATTTCCCTTTGAGACTGAAAATAGTTATCTTGGCTTTCATATTCTCAGTATAATCATGCAATTTGAAGAACTTATTCATCCCAAGGCAGCCATGATTTTTCGTATTTTGGTTTCTTCATATCCCCATCAAATGTAGAACGCTTTTATTTCTTGAAATCATCTAGAAGTATCCCCTCTCGCTCCTCCTGTAAGGATGTTTGTAGTGATGAAAATTATGTTTCCATGAAATAGAACTAGAATAGAACCCATACACACTACATCTCTTTTCTGATGTATTCAACCATATTCCACCTCTCACTGTGCCTTCTCTTTCCAACTTATATCTTGATCGAGACCTGCTACCATATGCCCCATTAATCCTTTCCTCTTGTCCATGAATTATCTATGGCTATCCCCATATTTGAAAATGTGATAGGCTCTAAAGGATCACTACATTAACCTCGGCTTGATTTTCCTAAGCTTTATTAAGTATTTCTCGTGACTCAATTGTCCTTTGATTATCTGCCTTGCAACTTTTGATTTCTGCCTTCATAATTCTCAATGTATATTCTATATTAGGAGAGTACTCATATCCTTGATACTAAGATGATTTATAAGGACATTCACATGAACTCTAATACACCAATTTTCTCATCATCTCTGATCTTCCTCTTCCTGCAAACATGGCCATGTTAGATAAACCAAATAGAAACATGATCAAACATAACTTAATGAAGTTCATGAGAGGCTATTCGTATGCATAAATAATTCCAGATTAACATGATATACATACATACATACACATATGCATATGCATATCAACATTATACCTATATAATGACACCAACATATCAATCTATCGACATCATGAATGATAACTCAAACTGTAACACCGACTATATACATGACAACTATAACCACAACAATTCATGCATAAAAATCACATCTATCTAATCCAATCCATGTTTTTGAACCTGGAAGCTATGATACCAACCTATAACCACCCCCTCCCAACATTTACCTGCTTTTCCAAGCTTCCGGAGTAAATGTGAGTTTGAGTGATACTATGACATGAGCTGACCTAGAAGTTCCAATTATGGAAGTGGGGCCTACAATTTGAACATAAAATGACATCCCTCAAATACCACAACCACTCAAGAGGCTAAAAACCACCTAAGTTGGTCAATCCCTTCGCTGGAAACCTAGGGAAGATAGAGAAAGGGACCTACTATTCTAAGGGTGGATACACTCAATTAGTGTAAGGAAGAAGAATATATTGAAGAATAAATGTTGGGAGAGAATTTGGTTGTTTTCTGTGTACAAGAGTTTGATTTGTTAGTGTAGTTGAGAAGCTCTCCCAGCTAGCTCCAAAGGTTAGTCCTACACATAAAGGAAAAAAAATCAAACCGTTCACAACATAATATTATCATCAATCAAATTCATATTAAGTAAACCATTACGCATTAGAGAATGGACCATTATAAGAAAAGACTTCCAAGTAATAACTAGTTAAACATAATAGCAAAGAATATGAGCAATATTTTAGAGGAAATAACAACATATCTATATTATTGATCAAATAAGACGAAGGTTACAACCACTAGATGTAGTTCCAGCAAAACCTCCTCTAGCTCCTAGCTCCAAAATATCTCTCTCTTAATTTATATATCAGTAGCATAACAATACACGAAATCCCATCATTCTCTTAATGCCCAAACCTCCAATATATAGGAAATTGGATGCTATCATCATTTCCAAATTCCTCCTTAGTTCAATTTTGGAAAAATATTTGGGATGAATAATGTTTCCTCATATAAAAATGTATTTTATCTGATATTAGATTGTTTTATGCTTAGGAAAAATATTCCCCATGCTTTATGGATATTTCCCATTTTTTTATCCTTTTCTTTTTAAGGAAAAATCTAAAGATGAGGATAAAGAGATTACATTCCACCATATGAGTTTCCTCAAATAAACAATTTTTTCATTGTGAGTTTAACTCGAAGATTTTGCTCGTGACTTAGGTGAGGATTTTGTAACATGGGTTTGATGGCTAAAGAAAATATTATATACTAGGATGATGTTGTTCTCATGGTACAAGACTCACACTATAATGCACTTGTGGAGTATAAAGTGTTCATTGTAATCTTAAAGAGGCTAGCAAAAGGGGTATAAAGGGGTGTATTTCATCCAACAAGATAGTATTCTCCTGTGAGCTTATGTGGAGGTATTTTCATGTATAAAAAATTCCCCCTAAAGTGCAAGGTTAGAGAAGAAGATGATGGCCGAAATAATTTATAAGATGATTGAAGAGAGAGAGTTTCAGAGCATCAAAATAGAATGAGGCCTATAAACAACATCAAACATATGTCATATATAAATCATGTCCTGAGTAGGGCATTCCCATGCTCAGTAACTAGAAAAATACACTGTGGATCTATGTAGAAGATGAGAGATCACATCCACCAGTAAGTACAATGTGGGATTTTTTCACAGTGTAGTTAGAATGAGATTTTTTTTGTCCAAAAACAAAATATGCAGCTTGGGAGAGGAAACAAGGATTAGTGATGTAAGCCTCTTCCCAAGATTTTTTCCATCATCACAAAAAATCATAATTCTTCACATGTAAATAAGCGAATTAATGTCGAACATGTGATAATTTTTCTAATTACCAATTAATTATGAAAACTGTTAACAGACCTGAGGATGACCACCGATAAGGATGATGGTATCCAAGATGCTCAATACAATCTACCGAGTATGAATAAATGAGTTGAAGTCGAACATTCATAGAATCATTCAAGTGGGAGCCAATGAATCATTCAAGTGGGATTCAAGTAGACTTCTAACATAAAACTTCTGACTTAGATAGATAGCAATGACTATTATTTATTCCATTTTTTTCCCAATCTGATTAGATTTAACGAGTCTAAAAAGGGTAAATTCGTTAGTCTTTTCATATTTAGAGAGTCTAAAACGATCTTAAAGAAGATTCCAAGGGGGTACCTTTGTCATGGTTGATGATCAAGCGCGATAAAGGGTTAATAGTATACCCGAAAGAGTTCATTTTATGTAAATAATCCCTTGAACCCAGATAAAATGAGAAACCTATGCTCAATATATGTATACTTCAATTTGTTATGAGTATGAGGAGATGAAGTGAAATCGATATTCCTCGTAAATTTTTTAACTAAGTCAAACAAAGAAAAATAATAATACCTTTTTTAGTTTAGAGCAAGAAAAAGACAAAAATAATTGCTCAAATCTTCTTCGTAGGAATTATAAGAGCCCAAAGAAGGTAACTCAGGGGTTTTTTTTTATTTAATGAGCCAGAAAAAGTCCCAAAAAAAATATCATTCTTTAACAAGCCTGAAGAAGGAAGATCGAGGTTTTTTGGACTAACGACCAAGAAAAATACCATAAAAATAATGCTCGTTCAAAGTACAAATAGTGAGGTTATAGAGGTAGCACCTTTTTTAGAGGGTACCTACCACAGTCCATAAGTTCATAGGCCCTTTTAACAAGGACCCGAGTTACAATGTAAGGACTAATATAGATGGGTGGAAAGTTTCTTGCCTCCAAGAGGTTTCCAAATTTTCCTTCCAAGTATAGCTCTTGAACATGTGTCAAATAGGAAGGAACAAGGTATGATTGATTAAGGGAAAATATTTCCATATGATTCATGTTCAGTGCAGATGGAGAAGAGACTTAAACAAGAGGTTGGATCTAATCCCAAGGTAGCTAAGTTAAAGACATGATATCCTTAATATCCTCATTAGAGGAGAGGACAATGGTGATAATATCAATAGACGGAGCTTCAATTGAAGAGTTCAAAAGATCATGGACCCCAACCAAGGAAATATAAGATTCAAATGTAGACTAAATATGTTGACCCTTTATTTCCACTAGTGAAAGTGGTAGCTAATATCCAAAATAATCTAAGGTTGAAGGGATCAAGATGATCCCTAGATTTGTAGATCTAGTAGGTATAGTAGACGCCATATAAATGGCCATAGGAACCTCAAGTGGTGGTAGAGGGAAACACCCGAGAAGAGAGGAGGCTTTCAAAATACTAGTACCAAGATGAGCAAAAGGTTCAAGAGTACCAAAACTAAAGGAACATTGATAGAAGTTGAGGGTAAAAAAAATTGGCTACAGAAAGACAACTATTCCACTATCTCAATTTTTCGTCGGTGAGGAAAAGATATAAGATAGAAGAATGATGAAAAAATGGTAGTCATGGAATAATTCCAACTATGCCCCAACATAAGATTGTAATTGAGTGGGTGATCAACAAATTCAATGTCAACCAAGATCTTTTTCCCACCAAGAGTGATGGGAAAATCAAGAAGATATCCCCGAGGGATGGAAGTGTGGCCATAAATATCTTTCAGAGAATTCGATGGTGGAGTGAGAGTGGGTAAACCCAAGGCAAGCCAATAAGAAGTAGCCATGACACTGGTGGATGCATCTTCATCAATGACGGTGCGGTGACTAGCTTTGCATTTCGTCATAACTTGCACTTGAAAAGAAATTTTATGGGAGAGGCAAGGTTTAATTTTACCCATGTTGAAAATCGCTAAATTGGAATTTTGAGGATTGATTCCATGAATAGTCGAAAGAAAAGCTTTCTATTGTGTTGGAAAATTTTGTAATACTTCAAGTGCACAGATAGAAAATGTTGCTTGCACCAAATCCTCTACATTATTATAGTTCTACGCAACGTGAGAAGATGGATTATGTGTCATGTGGTGAGGTGTACCTTTGGGGGGACGAATCATGGGGTCATCAATGGAACTTTCGATATGTATATTGTTGGGCAGTGGTGGAATGGAACTTGAGGTAGTGTTAGAAGGTTTTGGGAGAAGATTCCTATATTTTTTGGCTCATGTTTGCAAATAAACCATTTCAAAGGTGTAAACAGTTGATGTTCCTTCTCCAGGAGGAAGGGGATGTGAACTTCCATTGACCCCCTCCAAGGTGGTGGTGGATTCGATACAAGATTGTTATGAGCATGAAATTTTTTATTAAGGACTGCAAGGGTCCGACCGGTGTCCTTTTGTGCAAGTAACTCTATGCACTCTTGGAGACGAGAAAATTTACAGGTTGAATGGTGCTCAATGCATATCTTGCAAGGGAAATTCACAAATTTCTCCTTTCCTTTCTCATATTTAGTAGTGGCTTTCTGATTTGGGTTGTTATGGGTTGTCTAGTACTCTTCAGAAGGAGTGGTTTTTTTATTATTCTTCTTGTTCTTACCACTAGGATTTTTTTTTGACAGCACAGAGTTGATCATGGTGGTTGGAGGAGAAGCAGATTGAGTATTAGGAATGTGATCGACAATAACATACAACTGGTAAAATTTATCACTCAATTTTTTTACAATAGACCCAGTGGTGGTATCGATGATACCATCAAGATGGGCATCAAGCTGCTAAGTAGTGGGAGCATTAGAAGTGCTAGGGGAATTAGGGATAAAATAACAAAGTGTGCCAGGTTGGGAATAAATTAGATCTCAATGTTGGGCACGTCAGATAGATTGATCTTTAGTAACCACACCAGCGATGACGACATCCTTTGCAATTGGGGGTAAGAGTGATTTTCAGAACCAATATGCTAGGAGGAAATCTAGAAGGGGGGCTTTTTCTAGCCTGCGTCGACGTATCCATTCATGGATGTAATCAAAGATGTGGGTGGAGCCATATTGACATAAGATACTGAGTAATTTCATTCAGGTTTCATAGTGAATAGGTAACTAAAAATGTTTTAGGAATTCCATGGCAAGGGAGTTGAAGGTATTCACTAAAGCTTGTGGTAAGTCAATTCACCACTTGGTAGCAATTCTAGTAAAGGTGCGAGGGAAGAGTCTAATTTGGATATTTTCGTCAATCATAGAGTTTTGTATGTACTAGAGGTGGTAGGTTGTGGTGTGAGTTGTTGGGTCATTTCCCTATTTTCCTTCAAACTTTTGGATATATGAAGGAATATTTTAGGGGATTGGAGGCCAAAGTAAATTATGGTTGATAGGTTCATTCATTAACTTGGATAGATTCAGGATGTCTAAAGTAGCCAAAAATCGTAAAGGCATAAGTGCTCTATAAATGGACTAAGGAAAATCAGGATTACTTGAGGGACTAGGAGGTCTCCCCATCAACTCGTTTCTAGTTTGGTATGTGGGTTGCATCGAATAATAGTTTCCTAGTGGTGGAGGTGGGATAATATAAAGTGGAGGGCCACAAGGCATTCTAGGTTGAGTAACAAAGGACTGGTTCCCCCCCAGGATATAATCTCCCCCCTTGACTCAATGTTTATTAAGGAGGGGGGGGAGAGATATATGTAGCAGGACCAGGTTTAGGGACATTTTTGGCCACATAATGTGCAATGGGTGTAGGACCATCACTGGTAGTAATACCATCATGAGTAAATAAATCAATTAGTGAAGGACCAGATTTTACCAGAAGAGGTATGGGGACTGTCATGCCCCCAATGGGTATCTGCATGCTGGAAATAATTCCCCTAGTTACAACTTCTTGGGGGTTTGAAATTACATGGTATTCCAACCAAATGGGTTGTTTAAGGTAGTGGTACTAACAACACCGATAGTGGGGATAATCTAATTTCAATGATTTGACACAAAAGGGATAAATACAGGAAGATAATGAACTCTACTCATAGCAGGTGTAGTTGGAATGCCTAGACTTGGCATAGTTTGAATAACAGAAAAAAAAAAATCAACGATGTTGAGCTGGTAGTAGGTGGGGAGGTAGTAGTGGAGAAACATTATCTACAAAATACCATGACACATTGGATTCCATTAAGACATTAGGAGTGGAAAATGATGAAGAAATAATGGGTCAGGGTGTAACCTGAATCAAAATAGGTCCAAGAGGATCAATAATTGGCGTATTAAAGTGAGGCAAGGTGCCTTCAATAAAGAAGTCATATGGTAAAATAGTATCTTAAGAAGTACCGTGTGATTCAATATTTGATACTAGAGACTAATTCCCTTGTGGAGAGGGGGAATATGATTCACTGTAGCTAGAAAAGTCTTCTAGAGTTAGTGATGGAAGACTTCATTTTCACCTAGATAGACGACAAGAGCTAAAGGTATCCATGGTGAAAGACATATTTTAACAAAATTTTAAATTAAGTTTCATATATATTATAGTCTTAGTAGGAAAGTGCACACACCTAAAAAAAAAAAAATCTAAAGGAAATAAGCAACAATAAAAAGAAAAAGACTTTGTCTGATAGCCACAACTAGTTGAAGATAAAACTTAGTATCAAAGGGATATAAGAGAGAGTTTGTATAATTTAATAGTTACAATTACTCCTTAGCTTTGCCTGAACCTCAGGAAGAAGGGGGAAAGAACTATCATGAAGATGAGTACCCTCCTAACAAATAAAATAAGGATTAGGTTCATATATTCAGGTACTAGGGAAACCCACCCTAGTCACGTTATGTTCGCCCCTAAAAATATGGTCACTAATGTCACCCCAAATCCTAGACACCATCACGAGGGACATAGTCATAGACAATATGTTGTGTGGGAAGGACACCTGAGTCCCCAACTCAGCTTTGATATCCCCGAAGGGAATCCTGGTACACCTAATACCCATCGAAATGCAATTGAAGGTGGAATGACTTCTCTCGCACTTCAATTTTGTCTCATGCTTAACTCTCTTGTTAGAGGACCAGTACCAAATGATGTGAGTGTAGCAGGATTTTCTCTCATTAATGTTTAAGTTGCAAAGTCTTGGGTATTTTACTCAAAACAACTTATCCCGAGAATCTAGCCTCAATTAATATGTGGGTATCCTTAAAAAGCTTTTTTGATTACTTTTATTATGAGGTTGATTTTAATTGAACTTGATTAATGTCTTCACAGGGGGTGTTGACGTATGGAATTTTAGGAGACTCTAACTCAAAACCTGTAGAAAATATGATTTTTAATTTCAGTTTGATGAATAAGAGTTCCTAGAAGGAGAGAGTAACTATGCGTCTCTTTCAAAAACAAAAAAATCCTAATGTAGTTCTGACATACAACAAAGAAACACACACATGTAATTCTCATATAACAAACCCGAATTGAACTAGAACCAACCAGCTAAAATGATAGAAAGCATTTTTTTTTCTTTTTATTTTTTAAATTAATGCAATTAAGATAAATTTTTCAAATAAAAACAAGCATGCATGCAGCCAACAAGAACATAGTTTTGTAGCACATATCCTAAGATTACACCATGCCTGAGGTTGTCGAATAATGAAATCCACAAGACTGGGTGGACAACAGAGGTTTGGACCTATAACACGTGCCTACAACTCATACAAGGTGTTATTATTAGGGGTAAAGTTATGTGCTAAGCTAGGGAGGGCATTATAACGCTATGTAATGAAAACAAAAGGTGTGTTACAATAGGTTTACTCCGGAAAAGGAAAAACCGGGGTCTAAATAGAGGTTGTGAACAAAATTGGAGGTTGCAAGCAAGTAGAGTGACTTGAATTTAGGGTTACAAGCACAAAAGGAAGTGGAGAGAGCCAGAGATCCAATATTTAGGAGATGAAATTTGGGAACAAAGAACGATCCCTAGTGGAGTCGCCAATTATTCTATAGGATTTTATGCTCGGTTGGACAAAAAAAAAAACCTCTCAGGTTCTCCTATAGACATAAGGAAGAAAAATCAAGGGACCTACTATTCTAAGGCTAGATACATTCAAACAGTGCAAGGAAGAGGAAGATATTGAAGAATAAATGTTGGGAGAGAAATTTCTTATTTTTCGTGTAGGAGTGTTGGAGTTGTTAGTGTAGTTGAGAAGCGCTTCTAGCTAGCTTCAAAGGTTAATATTGCACATAAAGGAAAACAAATAAAACTATTTTTAACATAATATTATCGTCAATCAAATTCATATTAAGTAAACCATTACACATTAGAGAATGGATCATTATAAGTAAGGACTTCCAAGAAATAAGTAGTTAAACATAATAACATAGATTATGAAAAATAGTTTATAAGAAAGAACAACAAATCTATATTATTGATCAAATAAGAGAAAGGTTACAAACATGATATGTATTTGTAGCTGCACCTCCTTCGACTCCTAGCTCCAAAAAATATCTCTCTTAAGTTATATCTCAGCAACATAACAATACAATAATTCCCATCCCTCTCTTAATGGCCAAGCCTCATATATATAGGCAAGTGGAGGCTATGGAGATTTTCAAATTCCTCCTTATTTCAATTTGGGAAAAAGCTTTAGGGTTAACAATGTTTCCTCATATATCATTGACTTTTATCTGCTTTTTAGATGCTTTTATGTTTAGGAAAATCCTTCCATGTGATTTATGGTTCTTTCTTGCTTTTGTATGATTTTCTTGTTTAGGAAAAAGCTAAAGATTAGGATAAAGAGATAATATTCCACCATACGAGTTTCCTAAAATAAACAAGAGTGTCATTGTGATTTTAACTCGAGATTTTTCTCGTTACTTAAGTGAGGATTTGGTAACATGGGTTTGATGGAGAAAGGAAATGTTATATACTAGGAAAATGCTCTCATGGTACAAGACTCACATTATAATGCACTTGTGGAGTATAAAGGGTGAATTATAATATTAAATAGGATAGAAAAAAGGGTATAAAGGGGTGTATTTCAACCAATAACATAGTATTCTCCTATGAGTTGATGAAGATGTATTTTCATGTATAACACTAACACCTCACCTGCACGCACAACAATTCAAAAGTGTGGCAGGCCCAAACAACACACACAAGACTACTTTCGTGCGATTATGACCTGAATCCTCAAGTTCAATGCTAGTCGTACTGAGATCTAAGCCACTTTTCAAGGCTAGCATACATACCACTTCCTAGAACTACTTGTAACTTTCCAGAATCATAACTAACATGAAAAAATTGGCAAACATTAAAACTTGAAGCCATAACTTGACCTAGATTACTTAGAACACATTAGAAATTTCATTAAACATATGGTAAACATGTATGCTATATGTCATGAATTCATATCTAATCATAAATATCTGAACTTCATTTGAGAATCACCAGGAAGGTCTAATTCCCTCTCAAGTAGCTGCAACATTGACACTAGTAAGATTCATCATCCATTAAAATAATTATCAAATCATGAATGATATCCATAGCTAGAGAACATCATAGAACCATGCGTGTAACCAACATATAACCAGAGTATTAACCATGAAAAATTAGCCATCAAATCAACATAACAACAAGTACGGGTGATCATAGATAACAATAGAAAAATAACTCTTATTAACATATACATAATCTAATCAAGTCAGGGACTTCCATGTACCACCCCATCATAGATTGGGGTGAACCAAATATTTCTTACAACCAATCACCCTCATGCCATATTCCAAGCATTAATGTGGGATCTCATGGGATAAACCAAGACATAATCAACTAGGGACTCCAGAGGTGATCCACCTCCACCCTCAAGCTACCATGATCTCACGTCATAAAACAGTCTCAAGATTACAAAATGAAACCAATATTTGATTCCATAGAATATCTTCCCCATGCATTTGGGAATTTTTCCTATGTCACCCACCTGTTGAGGGCTTCTCGAAGAAAACCATCTCCACCCCAAACCCTTGGGAATTTTCTTGAGACCACCTCACTTGGTTCAAAGACCTTCAAGAAATCCAAATCTCAACCTAGAATGAATCCAATCACACCTGATCCAAGTGGATATCAGTGGCCACCCACCTATTCCACATGTATCTCTAGTTGATTTCATCAATTTCCCTTATTAAATCATAATTTACTATTTTTAGCATTGTTTCATGTTTTGAACTTCCAGAGTTGTTTTGACCCCTTAAACACCATTTTTTGAGGTCCGCAGTAGGCCAATAAATATAGGTAGTGGAATGTCATGATTATTGTATTACTCGGAGAGATATTTCTAATGAGGTATTGTACGTGCAAAAATGAGATCATATGACAAAGTTATGACCTGTGGAAGTTGGTTTCCCAAATAACCCCAATGGGGCCCACAAATGCTTTGTTTTCCATCTCCTAGGGTTAGATTTTTGGTTGTTATGATTTCCCTTTGTTGTTCAATAATAAAAATTCCCTTGAGCCTCATTGTAACATAGTTTAGAGGCATGTAGCTGCCACATCCCTTCTTAGAGATAAGCTACCATCACATAAGCTAGTTTATTTCAATTCTATATGTCAGCATATTTCAAATATTTGATATTAATGAAATGAAGTTTTAT
Source organism: Pinus albicaulis (assembly GCA_034641835.2). Lineage (NCBI taxonomy): Eukaryota > Viridiplantae > Streptophyta > Pinopsida > Pinales > Pinaceae > Pinus > Pinus albicaulis. The sequence continues at coordinate 114,219,092 of CM076577.1, read as the reverse complement.
TTATGTTGCATCTCTGTGTTTATGTTTATATCTATATTCTGTTGCATTCTAGCATAAATTTGGATCAGTGGAATTAGAGCAGTATTCTCTTTCTCTATTTTTATTTACATGTCCCCAATGAGGTCACGATATAAGGAGTTTGGGTTGGAATTGGTTGAACCTTTGCAATACTAGCCTCACAAACCCCAATGGCCTCCCATTGTGGAAGAAAAGAAATATGAGGGAGAAGGGGATCCTTTCAAACTATTGCTCAAAGAATCCTTTTAGAAACAAAGGAAAGCGATGATGAACTAATTTTCCCAGATCCTTTGGTGACTACCCATAGGAGACACATATTCATCTAAAAACCACTTTGGAGGAGCCACTCCCTTTAAGGTACATGTCAACTTTGACATCCAAATATTTGAAGGGAAAATAGATGTAGATGTCATAGATAAATGGTTAAATATGTTGGAAGGATATTTTTTGCTTCATGAATTTTCAAATTGGGAAAAGATTACCTTTGCAGTCCTTAAAGTCACCTCCAACATCAAGGCCTGGTGGGAAACCTATTGTAAGCAAAGGGATAAGAGGGAACCTTCACTATTTTTAACCGCACCCACTTGGAATTATTTGCGAGACACCATCAAGGATTTATATTACCCTATCAGGATCTATGAAGATAAATACATAAAGTGGACCACATTGCACCAGGGAAGGGGCCAAGATGTGCCAAAATTCATAAATAATTTTCATACCCCTCACACGAAGTTGGCTATCAAGGATTCTAAGAAGAATTTGGTACTCAAGTACTGCAACTATCTACACATGCACACCCATGATGAGATGGAGTTCCTAGACATCTCCTTGCTTGGCACTGCCTATCAATACAATGTTAAGCTCTAAAAGATATTTAAATAGAAGAAGCGATACTTTAGAACTGGAAATACGAAGCAAGGGAAAGGAACCCCCAAACTGTAGAAAAAATGATAAAGCTAAGGCGGAGAAAACCAGAATAACTAGTTGAAGCCACAAACAAAGAACAACACCATGAATAAAAATATGGAAAGAAGAAAGTGACGTGAGTTTGATAAGAGACCCACTCACAACACAGGTCAATGTCGATCCAAGTAGTAACTGATGTCGACCTTAACGCTTCTGAATCATATGCATGTTCCAACTCTAAGTCAAAACCATACAAGGGGAATGAAAAAGGGAAGAAGATTATTGATGTAGAGAAGTATTTTCACCATTTCCACAACCAAGATCTAGAAGATTGAGCCCAAAGACCTAGAGGAGGGGGATCATCTCTTCCACTCACAAATGTGGGTAAAGGGTTCCCCACTGAAATTCATTTTTGATAACAAGAGCCAAAAGAACCTCATTTCAGCGGATTTTTTGAAGTATTTGTGCCTACCAACCACACCACACCTGCAACCATACACCATCGGGTGGCCTCACTAATGATGAGATCTTCGCGCCAGCCAACAGTGCCACCTTCCCTATAGCATCAAGCCCTTCACATATGAGGTACTATGTGATGTTTCTCCTCTTTAAGTTTGCAATGTATTATTAGGAAAATCATACATATGGAAGCGTTGTATTGTGTATGAGTCTAGGCATCGCACTGTTATTATTAATTTGGGAAATATATTATACATGATACCAGAGGTAGCACCACCTACCATCATCTCTTTGACCTATGCGAAGAAATTCAGTAAGATCATTTCCCAAACAAAGAAATTTGTCTTCCTTATGATTCATCCTTAGGGAATGAATAATATTGTGGCCACATCCATGACCTCAAGACATGGACCCTATGCATGGAAGCAGCAGATGGACAAGGTCATGGAGGAGTACAGGGACATATTCACCTCACCCAAAGGGGTGCCATTACAGTCTCATGTCAAGCACTCCATCGATATGACCGTGGGCACGCCACTAACCAATGGAATGATATTTTGACGCTATGTTATACAAAACGATGAAGTCAAGAGGAAAATTCTAGATATGATGCAAAAAGGGAAAATCAGGCCAAGTTAATCACCCTATGGGAGCCCGATCATGTTATTACTGAAGAAGGACATGACTTAGAGGCTCTGTATTGACTATCAGACACTGAATAAGGTTACTGTCTGGAATAGGTATATAATCCCTCAAATTGATGACCTTATGGACTAGCTCAATGGTGCCAAATATTTCATCAAGATTGACTTAAAGTCTGGTTATCACCAGGTACCAATCAAACCCTCTGATGTGTGGAATAATTACTTCAAGTCCAAGGAGGGCCTTTTTGAATGGTTGGTCATGCCTTTCAGGTCGAAAAATTCCCCCACAAATTTCATGAGGCTCGTGGACGACATCTTGCATCCCTTCACCAACTCGTTCGTGGTAGTGTATTTGGAATACATATTGATATTCAACCAGAGTTGAGAAGAGCACCTTCACGATATTCGAGAGGTCCTCCAAACCCTACATTAACACAAATTGTGTGCGAATTTGGAGAAATGCACTTTTGGTATGACCAAGGTTCAATATATGGGTTACATCATTGATGCGTGGGGTGTGCATGTGGACCTAACCAAGATACAAGGTATTCGATATTGGAGAGCCCCAACCACTCTAACAAAGCTCCGTAACTTTCTGGGTATTTCTAATTTCTAAGGCAGGTTCGTATTATGTTTTTCTCATATCACTTGGCCTTGGAGTCAAGTCACCAAGGGCGGAGTGAAATCAAATTTCTTTTAGTCTGAATCCCAAAAAAATATGTTTTCTGAGTTGAAGCATCACCTCTGCTGTACACCAGTGCTCACATTACTATACCTGCAACAACCATTTGAGATTGAGACATATCCATCCGACTATGCTATTGGCACAGATATTACTCAACAGGGGCATCTAGTGGCATGTCATAGTGAGACACTTTCATACATAGTACAAAATTATCCCACCTATGACAAAGAGATTTATTCCATTGTGTAGGCCTACCAGCAATGGAAGCATTACATTATTGGGAAGGAAACTCTCATCCACATAGACCAGCAACCCCTACAGTTCATACAAACACAAGAAAAGTTGTAAAATGATCGCCATCAGAAATGATCCTCCTACCTGCAAATTTCCATATGAATATTAAGTACAACAATGGAAACAACAATAATGTTGCAGACTTCCTCAATCGACCTTCGGTCATGGCAATGACCACTTTGATCTACTTTTGTGGACATGAGACTTCAGAATGGCCACATATTTACAAGAATGATCCAGAATTCGGCACCACATACCTAATGCTCCTAAGAGGTAATCAAGTTCTATATTTTCTCCTCTAGGACATGCTATTAAGTCGCACGGGACACCTCTATGTACCTTCAAGTGAGTGCGCCAAGATGAATTGGGAGTTGCACTAAAATAATGTCACTAGATATTTTTGGGTAGAAACAACTTTGGCAGTACTGAAAAAACATTTTTATTGGCCAAACCTTCGATGGAATGTTGGGAAGTACATATGATCCTACACTTCCTATGCCATTTCCAAACCTACAATCAAGAAAAAAAACCTATATACTCCTTTGCGTACTCCTAGCCAATCCTAGGAATCCATCTCTATGGATTACATGTTGGGAGTTCCTTCTATAAATCATGGAAATGCCTGTGTTTTCATGGCTATCGACAGATTCTATAATATGGCCATTCTGATGGCCTGTAAGAAGAGTATCACAACATAAGCCACTACAAAAATATTCTTTGAACGAGTATGGGTACACATTGGGATCCCATAATCCATTATCTTAGATTGGGACAAGAGAATCCTAATTTCATTATGGTCATGCCTCTAGTCATTGTTAAATAGCAATCTGTCTAAGTCCACGACATTCCACCCCCAAACTAATGGCCAAATAGAGGTTGAAAATATAATGATTGCGCAGCTCAAATCATCCACGCACATGGGATGAAAGTCTCCCCTATGTCCAATATAGCTACAAAGGATACTACACAACTCAACTGGAAACAACCCATTTCAAGTGGGATTGGGATTCCAACCACTATGTTCCATTGATGTTTCCATACCACTTGCAGCTACTCATAAATATTTGACTCATGTCGAGTGTGAGGCTTACCAAGATAATAGATTCATTGAGCACATTCAACACATCCACGAGTAGGTCCATGACATCTTAGAAATATAAAATTCTAATTATAAACAATTTCATGACCAACATCAGGTGCCACACAAGTTCCAGGTGAGCAACAAAGTTTGGTTACATTTGCAGAAGGAGTGTCTCACTGGGGCCTACCGAAATCTTATATCACTCCAATATGGGCCTTAAACCATCACTTAGGTGGTTGGGGACAATTTTTTTTAGTTTAACATTCCTCCATTTTTTGGCCTACACCCAATATTCAATGTGGAATGGTTAAGGCCATACTTTCTCCCATTATTAGGCACATCATATATTGTTGAGAAACTGACATCAACAGAGCTCAACCCAAGCTACATCGGACAAGAGACAACTGATGGGGTCATGGAAAAACAAATCAATAACAATCACCAACATAGGATCCATCTATATCGCAGTATCAATGCCAGCCAACCCCTTCACGAGGGAAGTGTCTCACTGGGGACCAAATTCAACAAAAATTTACTCACCTCATGGAGGCTCTACACACAATGCGGGCCATTTATTCCTGGGGGGGGGAATTATCTAGGTGGATATTGGTGGCCACACACCTATTCCACCTTGACCTCTAGTTTCTTTAGTTAGTTTCCTTGATTATAACACATTTTACTATTTTAAGCAGTTTTTCGGGTCCTGAACTTCCAGAGTTCTTTTTACCCCCTAAACGATGTTTTTGAGGTATGCAGAAAGACCATATCCATATTTAGGGGCACCCTGTGATTATTTTATTAATTATATATATATATTTCTAACGAGGTATCATACACGCCAAACAAAGATCATATGACCAAGTTACAACTCGAGGAAGTTGGCTTCCCAACTAACCCCAACGAGGCCCACAAACTCTTGGTGTTCCATCTCATAGGGTTAGTTTTTTGGTTGTTTATGGTTTCCATTTGTTGTTCAATAATAAAAAGGCCCTTGAGCCTCATTGTAACATATTTCAGAGGCATGTAGCCACCACATTTCTTCTCATATATAAGTTACCATCACCCGAGCTAGTTTATTTCCATTTTGCATGTAAGCATATTTTAGTTCTTTGATATTAATGAAATGAATTTTTATTTCTACTACATCTCTGTGTTTATGTTTATATCTATATTCTATTTTGTTCATGCATAAATATGGATGAACGCCATGGCTATCGAGAAAATGTCAAGAAAAGGAAGAAACCATTGTCAAACTAGGAAAAACCCATGCCAAAGATAACAAATAAATCAAATAAAAAAGTGCATCTACCATGCATTAAAACCTCAACTAGGAATTCATACATGTGGGCTCGTTACTTGCAAAATATAGTGTTGAAGCTGCTAATCCATCCTTCCCCTTTATTTCCTTTTCTTTCCTTTTTCAAAATCCAAGTGAATGCCAAAATGCTCCAATAATACTCTAAGTCTGCAAGAGTGTATGAGAGAGAGAATCAAATGAGAGAGCCAAACTGAACTGAAAAATCCTTTGATGTCTCTTTTTTCCTTCATTTTCCTTCATTTTTCATCTAATTTCCTTAGCATGCAAATTTGTGTCTTTTCACCTTCCTTTTCCTTTTCCAATTTCCAATTCCTTTTCCAATTTCCATAGCCATAATAAACCAAAAGTTATAACTAGTAAATTTTTTGTCCAACATTCAGCTTGGAATAAGTGCCCCATGAACTTGGTCTTATTTTGCCTTTATTATCCTTTATTACATGAAAATTTAACCCGAGGTTGTTACAAACCCCTCCCCCTTAGGGGAACACCATCCTCGATTTTCTATCAAACATATGACTAGAAAACCACTAAAATAAAACTAATTCCTATGGAGCATTATAACATAGCTCAATGCAATATTTAAAATGACATATTGTTGAAAGTCAAAAAAACATATCAGTTATTGTAGCTTTATAAAACAAATAAATGTGGTATTTAAAATAAAAAGCATACATATATACACATATACCAAAAAATAATTTTCTTAACCAACAAATAATGAAGGATATAAATCCTGCATCTGATCAACCATCTCCCATGTAGCTTCATTGGGCCCAAAGTTCTTCCAATTCACTTTAAATTGGTCTATTTCTTGGTTATGGAGAATGAGTTGTTTCTACTACAATATGCATTGATGTTTGGGCTAGAATTCTCCCTCTAGCTCCACCCACAATACAAGCTAATCAATCACACTGTCATCATATTTCACATATCTCTTAAGAAGTGAAACATGGAAAACATCATGAACTTTTATTGTTGGGGGCAGTGCAAGTGAGTAGGCCAATGATTCAATCCTCTCAAGGATCTCAAAAGGCTCATAACATAGAGGTGTCAACTTGGCACATGACCCAATCATCAAGGAGATACTTTTGGATTGATGCACAAGTACACATGCTCCCCAACCTCCAACTCCTTAAATGCTTTGTGCTGACCTTCAAACTCTTCTGCCTGTATTGTGTTTCCATCAAATTTATCTTGATAACCTACATCTCATGTTCCATCTATATCAACATATTTGGTCCAATCAGTACCATGTTCACTAAATCGATCCAAGTGATAGGAGTATTACAACTCATCCTATAAAGAGCCTCAAATGGACTCACCCTAAAGGATTTTTTATACTCATTATTATACACAAAATCTACCAGTGGAATATACTCTTCCCACTTCCTCTATTGGTTCATGACATACATCCTCAAAATGTCCTCAAGAATCCTATTAACTCTCTTTTTCCATCCATTTGTATGCGGATGATAAGCTATACTAAAAGCAAACTCTTTCCTTAGGCCATCAAAAAACTCCTTCCAACACGTAGAAGTTCGCTTGGCATCTCTATCTAATATGATATTCTTGGGAACATTATGCAAATCACTCTCTCCCTGATGAAGGTTTGAGCTACCTCACTAGCTAAATTATTAGACTTAACTGCAATGAAGTGAGCTACCTTACTTAACATGTCAAGCACAAACATCATGGAATCACACTCCCTCAATTTCCTCAAAAAACCTGTAATTAATTCCATGTAAATGACTTCCCATATCCACTCTGGATTCCGAATATGATGTAATAAAATATTTGGATGCTTACACTCTACTTTTACCTACTGATAGTCCATACATATAGCAACAAACTAAACCACCTCTTTATTCAAGTTTGAACAATTATAGAACTTGTTAACTATTTTTAATGACTTTTGATATCTCGGGGGACCTCAATATAGCATGACATGAAACTTCCTCAAGATAATATTCTTGAGCTCGTTGTTATTCGAGACATAAATCATGTTCTTGAATTTGACCAATCCATCTATCATGAGGTGGTACTCCTCATCCCTATTACCTTCACCCTATTACTGAAACCTATGCCTCAAATGCTAGTATCTTTCATCATGCTTCCCTACCTTCAATATTTTCTCCTGCAAATATGTCACATAAGAGCTCATAGTTTTAATATGATTCACCTACACTGTTCTACTAAGAGCATCTGCAACCCGATAATCCTTTACCTTGATGTACTTAATATCGAAGTCAAAATCAGTTAGAGTAGCTAACCATGTATTTTTCCTGGAATTCAAATTAGGTTGGTCAATCAAGTACCTCAATCCACCATGACCAGTCATCAGAATAAACCTTCTGCAAGAAGATAATGCCTCCACATTTTTAAGGCATGAACGATAAATACCAACTCAAGATCATGAGTCACATATTTTTTCTCGTGCTCATTCAACTTCCTTGACTCATAGCATACCACCTATCCTTCTTGCATCAGGACTCCACCAGTTCCTCTCTTGCAAGCATTTGTATAGAACTCTTTATCTAGATCCACAATATTCAAGATTGGAGCATCTGTAAGAAAATGCTTCAACTAATCAAAATTAGTTGCGCACTCCTTAGTCCATTCAAAATTCTTTCATTTCCTCTACAAAGATGTAATAGGGTAGGAAATCCATGAGAAGTTCCTAACGAACCTCATGTAATAACTCGCTATTCCCATAAATGATTTGACCTCATCCACATTCCTAGGAGCTTTCCACTCCATGATAGCTCTAATATTTTATGGATCTACTGCTATACCTTCCTTGGAAACAACATACCCTAAGTAATGAACCTGAGTCTAAAATAAACAACACTTGTTGAGCTTGGAATACAATGGATGCTCTCTCAACAAAATTAACACTATTATCAGGTGATCTACATGATATTACTCATTCTTAGAATATATTAATATATTATCAATGAAAATTATCACAAAATTGTCTAGATAAGGATGCAACACATTCTTCATTGAGCACATAAAGGTGGTTGGTGCATTAGTAATACAAAAAGGTACCACCACAACTCATAATACCCATACCTGGTATAGAATGTTGTCTTGTAATGCACATGATGATATCTTGATCTCAAATCAATCTTTGAAAACACTACTTCCCCCCTTCAACCGATCAAACAAGTCATCGATCCGTGAAAATTTTTACCTTTTCTTGATAATCACCTTCTTCAACTTCCTGTAATCAATGCACAACTTGAGAGTACTATTCTTCTTATTTACAAAAAACATTAGTGCACCCCAAGGTGACGCACTTGCCCTTATGTATCCTTTATTAAGCATTTACTTTAGCTCCAACTTTAATTACACCAAATTTGGAGTGCTCATCCTGTAAGGTACCTTTTATGTTGGTGTTTCTCTTGGTACCAACTAAATAGAGAAATCCACTTCCCTATGAGGCGGTAGCTCTGAAATATATGTAGGAAACACATCCCAAAATTGTTGAAAAACAATATGCTTCTCCAGGAATTCATCATCCTCAACATCCTTCCCTTTGTCATTAAAAACATGCACTGGCAACAATATAAACCCCTTCCTACAAACGCGGTTAGCCTACATAGCTATGACCATCCTCACTGATGTAGGATTCTTCTTTCCCTAAAATATTCTCTTCTCTTTATCATAATTTAGGCACTCAATAGCCTTTTCATAAGAATATACCTTAGTTATATGAGCAAACAATCAATCCATACCCAAAATAATACTATATGATTGCAATAAAAGAAAATTTAGATGTACTAAGGTTGGCATATCATTAAGATCAAATGCATAAACTCTCACCCGATGATGAACTATTTTCTTGGTCCCTATATCCAACTACACCAACCAAGACTTTGCATGCACTTATTTATTTAAGCCACACTTATCCACTGAGTCAAGACTAACATAGCTATAATTAGATCCATGATCAATCAAAATGGAAACAACTCAATCACAAAGCTTACCTTCCATCTCAATAATGGATGCCTGATTATCTGCCTTCCCTTTATCAAGTGATGCATAGGTCCGAGTAATTCTATGATCAACATCCTCAATTGTGTTTTCTTCTTGAGCATTTTAGATCTTAGGTCTACCATCCTTATACAAGGGAAAATCCTTCTTGTGATGATCCTGACCACAAATCCAAGACTACAACAGTTCTCTGCCACTACCTTTATTCTACTGATATCCATGTTGAGATCCATGTTCCTTCTTAAGTTCACTGAAATTCTTGTACAAATCCACCTTATCCTTCTCATCTGCACCTTCAGTTATTTCCAGCTTCTGAGGCCATTTTCCCTTAGCCCTCTCATTCCCTTTCTAATTAAAATTGGGCTCAGACTTATGCTTTGACTGCTCATAACAATGCTTCAACTTCCCAATGACTTCCCCCAATTGTTGAGGCTCATCATACTCAATCTAATACTTGAATGCTAATGGTAGTCCATTGATTAACTTTTGAACCTTCGTCTTTTCATCCTTGAGGTAGGGAACATACCTCAAAAACTTTAGACACTTAGTTGTGTAATATTCATATGTCATAGATCCCATCTTCATCTTATAAAACTCCTCAACCTTTCCATCATAGTATTCCTCTGAAAAATAAATCTTTATGAAGATTATTTTAAACTCACACCAACTCAAATCTTCTACCTTGATGCCTCCTACACATTTCACATCTGTTAACACTAGAATATCGCACAACAAAAGACATTATAAAATGTCAAGAAAAATGTACAAATGAATATTTTCCAGCAGAAAGACATCATGAAGAACAAAAATTTAAAGTTTTCATAAGGTTAGGCAAGAAATTTTTTACCACGTACCAACAACAAAGGGATTTTGTGTGGACCACACGCCTTTTTCTTCGATCACCATGCAGTCCTGAGGATGGAAAAATGTCACTATCCAGGACCACTTCCAACACTTGGGGAGTTTATTCTCTATCAAGGCCATTCAAGGAAAGTCGACTTGAGGTCGCCCTGAAGATATGCATCCGTCAAAGGAATCTCTTGTCCTATTCTTGGGTCATTATCACTCTTGGGCAAAAAGAGGGAAGATGAGTTAAAAAAATTGTATGAGACATTGTTATGCTAGCAAAATTGCTATCAGAGCAACACCATATTTTGACTGTTGAAGCAAGAGGAGTGATAGAACTAGCATGTTGGCCATATTCCTTCTAAGCAATCCAAAATATTAGTGAGGGAAGAGGAAACCACTATTGGAGATTCTTCACAATTATTTTGGGAGAGAGGAGAAGCTTGCAAAGAGACCAAGAAAATAGACCTCCTTGCTGAGAGTATTTGATCTCCATAGCTCAAAAGATTCATTTCAAGTGTTTTAAGATCCTATTTTATTCTTCTACATCCAGTAGTCAATAAAGGGAGAGTTTCTCCATTGAGTGTATTGCCTTATTTGTTTATTTTTGAGCTTATGTTGTTACTTGCATTACTTCCACTGTTATTTTTTCTTTACTTTGTTTAAGTCTACCCACTAATAACAAAAAATATCTCTATGATATTTTTTAGGGAACAACCAACTGTTAAGGAGGTGTCATTTGGTACTCCATTGCCACAAAAACACTAACACCGAATTGGTGAATCCATTGGTTTATTTTCTTTTTTCTAACGATTTTTTTGTAGGCCCTCCTCTCTACATAGCCAACTATAAGGTACTGAGGACCTCTTTGTGAATTTTTCAAGACCTATTCGACATGTTTTGAGATTTAGAAAGCAAAACAAATTTTCTCTGATTTTCGACTGTGCACTTTTGGCTTTAACAAACACATCACTCCACACCTGTGAGAGAATAACCCACGAGGGATTCCAAAAAAGAAAAAAACGCTTGTATTTTTCAAATTTTCAGGTGATTGGCAGCCTTTAGTCAATTTCCTTCGTCACTTCACTTTATTATCCTATTTTTTAGGTTGATTAGTTTCTGTACTAATAATCATTAGTAGATAGATTAGTGGTTTTTATTATTTTTTATTTGCAAAAAACACATATAGCTTAATTAGGGAGAAGAGTAAGTGCCCAAATTCCACACATAACTTTCAAACTATTTTTGCTGAATTTTAAGCACGCCACATAGTTTAATTAGTGAAGTATTAAGTGGCCTAGTATTAATAAATCTTGTTACTAAATAAGCTATTTTTCATTTTCATTAGTCTTGAGACTAGGGTCAAATGTTAGTAAAGAAAACCAAGTAATATTGGCTTCCCTTGCACCTCTAGGTGAACCTAGGCTTGCATATGAATGCTTCCTCAAAACATTTTGAATTTCCATATCCCTGTTACTTCCACATAGCTTAAATAGGATAATAGTAAGTGACCCATTATCCACAAATCGTTTCATTTTTTGCAAGGAACAATCAAAACACATAGTGTAATTAGAGGTATAGAGTAAGGGATCATCACATATCCGCATCTTATCACACTTTGGTTTGTTCACATAAAACACACACTAGGCATTGGTAAGCTTTGCATTTAAAGAAATCTAGTTTTTGGGGCTTTTATTTTATTTTATGTTGTATTACCATTGCACACCCTAAATAAAATTAAGACTCCTAAAAACAATCATAGCTTGAACCCACTAAATTATCCCCACAAGGGCCACAAAATAAATAATATTTCAGGTTAATACCATTGGGGGTAGTCATCCAATAAGAGGCCATGGTTATGTTACATTTTGAAACATAGAATTTGATTGTTTAGGGAGCTTAAAATCCTTACAGAGACCCGATTCAGAGGGAAAAAAACTTAGGTCTAGTGCGTGTGGTACTCTTTAGGGCTACCTGATCCATGTAGTGCTTGACACTACTAACTAACTACCAAGAAGCTAAATACTCGAATTCTCATGTGGGACAAAGGTAATTTAGTGGAAAAAATTTAGGGCATCCTTTCCCTACAGGTGGTGGTGTGAGCAACATTATATCCTCATTTTCATTACCTTGGTTGATTCTTCAGATGCTGGAAGGCATCACTAGTTCTTTTGAGATGTTGTCCCCAATACCCATTAGAAGATATCTCCATAAGGCCCAGTTATTTTGAGAGTGGTAAAGATGATCAGGTCTTCATAGGATTTTTTATCATACGCAAACAAACAAAAACCATTTTGCTTGATTGGTCACATAGCTTAATCTAAAGTAGAAATTATGTTTTCATTTTTCACTTTGTTTTATGTATGTGATTATATTATTTCATTGATAGAGATCTTCCTCCCCCAAAAACCATACAAAAGTAAGTTACACTAATCGAAACCATATGGTACCCAATGACACCCCATCGATTGAGGCGTTTCTTAAACCTCCTCCTATTACTAGGAGGAGTGTCAGGCCTCCCACCATTTAGACATAGAGGATGTCACGCCACCACCATTATAGGATCTTCCTTTATCGGGGTGACTTTCATCAGGACCCCCCAAGGGTCACCAATTTCTACACCATTCACGACCCCTCAAGGGTCAAAAATCTCTACTTCTTTGTGGAGCCCACATACCTCTCCTTCAAATAGCCCTAGGAGCACCCACCAGGGTAGTCTCCCCCTAACATCCCCACCAAGGACCCCTTTTCACATACCAGCTCAACATCATCACATGATGGTTGTCAACAGAAACTTACCTTTCTTAGCATCATTGAATCTGCCATATATAATAAAGTTAAAAAACAACCCTATTGAACATGGCCTTAATTTTCTAGCCATACCCACTAAGCTCCCTTCAATAATTCCAAAGTTTGAAGAAAATCAAGAAGAATACCCAAGGAACCATGTCATTAATTTTCACCTGTGGCGTTCATCAAACAGTATCATAGATGATACCATTCAACTACGACTATTTCAATGCGCCCTTACAGGGCCTACATCGAAATGGTATGTTGACCAGCCATTTGCGTCACACGAAACATTTAGCGCCTAGCAACAACGTTCCTCACTTTCTTACAACTCCTGATTCATCATGATTCAAGAATGGAAATCCTCGCCCATTTCAGAAAAACACCCGCTATTCACAGATCAGACCATATCCAAGAATGGCGAAAAAATTGTAGCTTGTGCAACACAGTCCTCGCATAATGAGGAATACACCATTAGTAAAGCCTAGTTGCTAGAGGTCATATACACCTAGTCCAGATATATCTATCATATCCTTCCAAACGCCTGACACCTGCAAAATTACAGATAAATACTGGGCGTGTTAAATACTGCTGATGGATTGATAGGGACATTATCCCAAACTCAACCTAACAACAGTTACTAGTATCATGCATATTCTTTTTCTTGTCAAACATATGATACCCCATAGAACGTATCACAACCATGATACTACCTTAGTCATCCTGCACCTTTGTAGAACATGACTAATAGGGAAAACTAATACCATCCCCTACAAGGAGACCTATACCCTCCCTGTTAGGGAACTCAGTACTCATATAGGAATTTCAACATAAGAGAGTCTTTCTAGAATGCATACACCAACCAGGGACAAGGAAACCAATACTCTAATTTCCCCACAAAACAACAAAATATACCACCAGCGCAAAACAATGCAGGGGTTAATTTAGTGCAACCCTCTGAAGCTCAACAACAATCATCATATGAGAAGGAGAATAATAATAATCCTCCAAATGTTGCTAGGAAAAAACCAAAGAGCAGACCAAAGGGAAACCCTAGACAGGGGGGAAGTAATCAAAATCCTCCCCATGAACATAAGTTGGGGGAAAATCCAACCGAAATCAGAATGAGGAACCAACCAACAAATCTCAAAGTCAAAACAAGATGACAAGTCTAAGGACCAATCATTCTTGTAACATATGTGGGGAGTATGGTCATTACACCCACCACTCTCTCGAGCCCTGAGTTGAAAATAATCCAAGGAAATAGGGGATAATGTTATGAAACTATCTCCAAAAATAGAAGAAAAGAGAGATCAACGCCTTAGAAATCAGCCACTTTGAGGGGGGAACCTCCAATACATTACATAAATGAACAATTCTTGGATGATACAAATAACCAAAACCTCCTTCTATATATAGGAGCCCATGGGGTCACAATATAATCCTAGATGATCTAACAATAGTAATGTAAGGGCACAATAATAACAATATTGGGGTTACAGGGGTACAACAATAACAATAAGGGGGTTACACTAACAAAAATAAGGGACTATACTAGTAATATAGGGACCTAACATGCCCCTCTACTTCAAAAAAGTGTTGTCCTCAATGCTTGAGTAGCTCTGGATGCTTCTATATAATATTCTCATCCTCCCATGTAGAATCTTCAGTGGGTAAGTTCTTCCATTTGATGAGATACTCTGAGATTGATCGATTTTGTAGTTGTCGAGTTCTTGTTTCGGTGACTGTTTCAGGTTCCAATATGATTTTTCCTTCCTCATCAAGTTCTAGAAATATTGTTTGAATTGGAATTTTGTCCCCTATAACCTTCTTTAAGCATGAAACATGGAAAACTAGATGCACTCGCGAAGAAGTAGGAAGGTCCAATTTGAATGCCATAGTACCAATCTTTTGCAACACCTTGTAAGGACCATAGTACTTTGGTGATAATTTATTATCCTTCTTAGCTTTCTTGAGGGACATTTGTTTGTATGGATGTAGTCGTAAAAATACCCAGTCTCCTACATCAAAACTTCTCTCGTCGCGATGTTGATCTGCCTGTTGTTTCATTCAATTTTGTGCCAAATTTAGGTTATCCTTTAAGACTTGGAGAACTTATTGTTGATGCTCGATGTGATCTTCCACTGCTTTAACCTTAGAATTTTCTCTTAAAGAAGATGTGATGGACTGTGGATGATATGAAAAAAGTGCCATAAATGTGGTCATTTTTGCTGCAGTATGGAAGGAAGTGTTATACCACCATTCAGTGAGAGGTAACCACTTGACCCATTGTGTTTTCTTATCAGATACAAAGCAACAAAGGTATCCTTCCACACATTTATTCACTATCTAAGTTTTACCATCGGATTGAGGATGATAAGATGAGCTATGAGCTAGTTTAGTACCCAAACAAGAAAATAATTCCATCCAAAAATTTCTAGTAAAAATGGGATCTCTGTCACTTACAATAATCTTTGGGTTTCCATGTAGCTTTTGAATTGTTTCCATAAATGCAGTAGCAATTGTAATTGCTTTAAATGGATGAGATAATGCACAAAAATGTGCATGCTTGGTAATTTTATCAACTAGCACCATGATGACACTCTTTCCTTCAGACTTAGGTAAAAGTGTGATAAAATCCATTGAAATATCCTCCCAACGTTGACTTGGAATGAATAAAGGTTGTAGAAGACCTGGCGTCTTAATTGTCTGAAATTTATTTTGTTGCAAAAACAAACATCCCGCCACAAAATTTTGAATATCAGATGTAAGGCCATCCCAAAAAAATTCTTTCTTCACTTTGTGGTAAGTTTTTAAAAATCCTGAGTGTCCTCCAAAAGGAGAAGTGTGAAATTCCAAAAGAATCTTTTGTTTTAGTTGGGAATTCTTGCAAATATATAAGTGATCTTTGTACCATAAGGAAGAAGTTTTCCAAATAAATGTATCAGATGTACTAGGATCTTGCTGCAACTTTTGAATGAGTGTCCACACTTCTTCATCCTTCTTCCATTCATCCCTTGCTTCGGTTATCCAATCTGGTTGGATAATAGAAATGGAACAAAGCAATGCTTCCACCTCTTCATCCTTTCTTGAGAGTGCATATGCAACAACATTTAGCTTCCCTTTTTTGTAGATGATTTCAAAGTCATAACCTAACATCTTTATGACCCATTTCTTCTGCTCTTCTAAAGATAGTCTTTGTTCCAAAAATTGTTTAAGACTATCATGATCAGTTTTTACCTTGAAGTGTCTTCCCATTAGTTAAGGTCACCATTTATTTAGTGAATGTAGTATTGCCAACATTTCCTTCTCATAAATAGCTTTCTGCAAATACTTTTCTTTGATTGGATGACTTTCAAAAGCAATGGGTCTTCCTTCTTGCATTAAAACAACACCAATTCCATTTTCTGAGGCATCACATTCCATAGTAAAGGTGTTTGTGAAGTCTGGAATAGCTAAGACTAATGCTAGAAACATTTCCTCTTTAAGATGTTCAAAGGCCATACTTTCTTCAGGAGTCCATGAAATTACAACTTTCTTCAACAATGTTGTTAGAGGTGTTGCTATTCTCCCATAATTCTTAAAAAAATTGTGATAATACCCCGTTAACTCGAGAAATACTCGCAGCTCCTTTATGGTTGTGGGGACTTTCCATTCCTTAATGGATTTAATTTTGTTAGGGTATACCTTATGACCTTCATGAGATACGATATGACCCAGATATTCCAACTCTTGTACTCAGAAGAAACATTTGGATGTTTTTTCATATAATTGTTTCTCCTCCAATAGTTTTAGCACCTTGTCAACATGTTGAACATGATCCTTCCAAGACCTGCTGTAGATTAGTATGTCATCAAAAAATACTAGCACAAATTTTCTAAGGAAGGGTTTGAAAATGAAATTCATCAACCCTTGAAATGTAGAAGGTATTGTACATGTAAAATACATGACCAAAAATTCATAATGACCCTCATGAGTTCGAAATGTTGTTTTCAGAATATCTTTAGTCTTCATTCTAATTTGATGATATCTTGAACAAAGATCCAACTTGGTAAAATAAATTGCTCCATGTAATTCATCCAATAATTCATCAATCACAAGAATCGGAAATTTATCTTTAATAGTGAGCTTATTGAGCTCCCTATAATCTGGACTCATGTGCTATGATCCATCCTTCTTGCGCACCAATACTACTGGAGCAGAGAAAGAACTTTGACTAGGTTGAATTATACTAGGCTCTAACATTTCTGCAATCATACGTTCAATTTTTCTCTTTTGGACATAAGGATATATGTAAGGTTTTATTTTTGGAGGAAAAATTCCTGGAATCAAATGAATAGCATGATCATGATCAAAAATAGGTGGGAGTCCTTTGGGAGTTTCAAACACCTTGAAATGATTGTCCAAGACTTTTTGGAGATCTGGAGAAATGGATGATTTTGATGTTGGAACTTCTAGTGAGCATAATTGTGAAATTACACCTCGTTGTCCTTTATTCAGAAGCTTTGTCATGACATTAGAGCTTATTATATTTCTTGGCTTCCCTGCGATACCCCATAATTCAATTTCCTTTCCTTCCGAAAAAAATTTCAAGAAAAGTTCTTGAAAATTAAAAGCTAGAGTCCCCAAAGATTGTAACCATTGTACTCCTAGTACAACATCAGCACCTCCCATTGGAATGGAAAGGATTGGACTATTCAATACATATTCCCCCATGGTTAGCTTAATATTTTGGCATTTTCTAGATAAATTTATAGTTCCTCCATTTGCAACCATCACTTGACACTCTGGTGCTGTGTATAGGAAAAAATTCAATTCCTTGGCTACCTTACAATGAATAAAATTATGGGTACTACCTGAATCAATAAACACTATTAACTTTTTCTTCTTGATATATCCTTCTATCTTGAGAGTTTGAGGAGTGGTAATTCCTGCCAATGCATTACATGATATGGTCAGACTCATTTATTCTTCTTCTAGGGTTGGTTCCTGGTGTATATCCTCTTCTTTTGAAGTTTCTTGTTCATTTTCTTCCTCCTCTTCACAATATGTAAAATAATTTCTTCTCAACACACTTATGAATTTTGCTGTATTTGCTATAAAAAATGTAGCAAAGCCCTTTTTCTCTTTTTTCTTCCAATTTTTGTGGTGTCAACCTTGTAGGTTGTGGAAGTCTAGGAGTAGTAAAAATTCCATCTTTGTAGATGTGAGTGGTAGGCTTCCTTGTCGCCATAATTTTATATTCAATTTTTCTTGCCAACCTGACTGCCTTCTCCAATGAATCAGGTTCCCAAACGCGAACTTTATGTTGGATGTTATCCTTTAAATTCCCTATGAAGACATCAATCCTGTGTTCCTCGGGAATATCAGTTACCCTTATATTCAATTTTTGGAAGTCATCAATGTGCTCCACCACTAAACCTTTTTGTTTGAGATTTATCAATTGGCTAAAGAAGGTGTTGCTCTTTGTATCCTCATAATGTGCTATCATTTCCTCCGTAAAAATTGACCAAGTGACAATTTTTTTATGAGAAAAAAGACATTGATACCATACAAATGTATTTTGTTCTAAATGTAAAGTTGCAATGTGTACCTTTTGTGTTTTTTGCACTTTATTGAGATCAAAATATTGCTCCATATGTAGTATCCATGTTACGGGATCCTTGCCATCAAAATTCCTCATATCCATATTTGGAATATGGTGGTTCTTCGATCCAAAATTAGAGTTTATTAAATCACGATTAACATTTATTTTGTTCTCACCATGAGTTTCCAATACTATCTTTTCGTCATTAAGAATCATTTCTTGTATTAACCTTGTCATCAAACCTTCCATGTCTACTTTTAAATCATTATTCATGTCTTCCATGTTGTCTTTCATTTTTTCATCGATCTTAGCTTCCATGTCATCCATCTTAGCTTCCATGCTATTCTTCAAACCATCCATCTTAGCTTCCATGCCTTTCTTCAAAACTTCCATTTCATTTTTTGTTGCTCTTTGTGAGGGCAAAATTTGGTGCACTTGCTCTTGTAATTTTGATATGTCATGTTGTGCTTCTTCCACTTCATGAGTCATAGTAGAGCCTTCTGAAGGCTTAATAGGCATTGAATTCTTTTTAGGTGGCATTTTAGAACCCAATACTGATATCTATGTTTCAATATGCCCTTGGAATCACTTTAAACTGAATTTTCACACAAGACTTATGCAATTCGAAAAAAAATACACACTTTTTTCTTGCTTTTGAGGAGCTCGATACTGAAACTGAATTATCTCTATGATTTAGGATGTTCAACATCTGCAATTTAGCCATATAGTAGCCCTCTAAATATTCTTTCGAATGCCACTTTTTTGACCTGATTTGGATTCTTCAAGGCAAAGTTATGCCCAATATCCCACAATGACCTAATTATGGACTAGTTCGGTAGAGAAAACTTGTACGATGTGTCACGTGTCACTGTTTTCTCATTCATCTCTAAAATTGATAAATAGCAAACTATAGTCTATTTTCTTATGGCCACTTTTTACAGAATTCCAATCCGACCCTCAGAGAGAGAGTTATGACGATTTTCCCACAATCACCTCTTTGCGATGAAATTCAGGAGCCTGAACAAACCCTAACCTCCACAAATGATATCTTCGAAACTTTTGTGATCCCAGATTTGAAATTGTTACAGGAGGTTCCTTAGGATTGCAAACTAGCACTATAAAAATTTCAGCTTCTGAACCTTCGTAGAAAGAAAGTTATAGTGAAAACTCCATGATAACTTGTTTTAGGTGAAATTCGAGAGCCTGAAAAAAGCCTAACTTCCACAGATCATATCTCTGAAACTATTGCTAACCAAGATCTGAAATTTGTATACGAAGTTCTTCATTATTTTGTCTTGGCTTTGTAAAACATTTAGCTTCTGAACCTTCGTATAAAAAAATATATAGTGAAAATTCCACGATGACCTTTTTGGAGCAGCAAAACCCTAGAATCCAAAGCTCTGATACCAAATGTTATGAAACCAGCTCCAAAAACAGAAGAGAAGAGAGATCAACGCCTTAGAAATTAGCCACTTCGAGGGGGAAACCTACAATACATTACATAAATGAACAATTCTCGGATGATACAAATCACCAAAACCTGCTTTTATATATAGGAGTCCATGGGGTCACAATATAATCCTAGCCGACCTAACAATAATAATGTAAGGGCACAATAATAACAATATTGGGGTTATAGGGGTACAAAAATAACAATAAGGGGGTTACACTAACAAAAATAAGGGACTATACTAGTAATATAGGGACCTAATAGAATAGGGGTGGCGGAACCAAAAAATTGCAGTACTGCAGGAACCTTTCCCCCATCAAGGACTAGTTAATACTAAACAACGTAAACCACCCCAACAAATTTTTTTTTGAGGGAACACTCAGAAAAACTCTCATCATGATATATACATGGCAAGAGAAGACATTCTCTTGCAAATGCGAAATATAAATTATGAATCTCCCCCAGACACCAACCCATCTTCCTCAATCACAAGCGTACCCATAACACCATTGACCATTCCTAGGGTACCCATAGAACCTATGCCAAAAATGGTAAAATGTCCCTTGACTGCTATGACTACCATACCAGTAGTATTATCGTCGATGGTGTAGATCTACCTCTTTTTCAACCTCACTTGGTTTTGCAAAATCAAGCACTGAATCATATTCTTTCTTCTCGACCAGCACTGCTAGGCCTGAATTCCCCCCTCACAGGCTCGTGCAAACCAATTCCCATTTAGATAATATTTTTCACTCAGACAAAGATATATTGGAGGCCATGAAAGAAATTGAATTTCCATGGGAATCCATGAATCATCACTCATTTTTTCTACCCAAAAAATAATTCATACCTAATATCACAACAACCTATAATATTTGCGCCATCGAATATAAGGGTTTCTTGCCATCGGGAAAACTGTATTGATTCAAAAATCCTGTCCCAGTGCCTGATGCATTTGAGGAAGGTAACATATCAAATATATTACCTACCATTAAGGTTGATATTTCAATCAAACTTGGCATTATTGAAGACATATCATTGGGGGCAACATGCTCCCCAGAAGAGGTAACCTCCTACAAATCCCTATCTCCAGAATATAGGGACATTTTCGCATGTCCATATTCTGAGATGCCTGGTATCAACCCTTTGATCGTGGATCACTACATTGACATGTTGTATTATTCTTACCCAGTTAGGAAAAATAAACATTAGCTTCACTTGTTCAGAAAACCCATCAGATGCACCTTCCTATGTCTTTGGTGTAACCTTCTTTCCAGTTTTCATATTTTGATAGATGGATGTTTTCACTTGGGTTATTGGTTTTCAAAGTTGCAACATATCAACACCTTCACAACAAGATCACTCCCTCGGTGGAAATATACAGTCAAGGTATCATCCTCCACTTAGCATGATAGGTTTCCTCCAACACCTTGCATATCCTACCATCACGTCTCTTACATTAACCATATGATTCACCATCTTAACCATGCTTAGCATCACCTTCACATGATAAGCTTCCACATCGATCAATAGATCCCCACCTACATGGATCATCCCATTTCATAGTCCCCTTCACACTATTAGTATCCATATTCATCCCCCAAGCCCGAGAGTCATTTTTCACACATGTATCTAAGATCAACGTCATACTTATCTTCTTTGCACCTTGTTTTCCTCCCCTACACTCAGGCTGCCATCCTTGATAGACGGATTGGACTGCATACACCACCGCATGCTACACTGTACCTACCATCCACCCATATTACCATAGCCCATTTGCATAAATTCATCCGCCTCATCAACCCCACACTGAGACCAGAAAATGGGGCCCCCACCCTTAACAAACACTCTCCTCGCATAATCATGTAGGCTCACACATGTTAATGGGGCACCCATCTCCATTTTTGTACATCCAAACGAGGTCAGGGTATAAGGATTTAAGACTGAAAATGGTAGAACCTTTGCAAGAATAACCTCACAAACCCCAATGTCCTCCCATTGTGGAAGAAAAGAAAGATGAGGGAGCAAGAGATCCTATCAAAATATCACTCGAAGAAGCCCTTGAGCAACAAAGGAATGCAATGATGAAAAAATTTTCTTAGATCCTACAACGACTACCCACAGGAGACACATCTTCATCCAACAACCACTCTGGAGGTGCCAATCCCTTTAAATTACAAGTCAACTTTGACATCCCCATATTTGAAGGCCAGATAGATGTAGATTCCATAGATAAACGGTTAAATATGTTGGATGGATATTTTTCAGTTCACAATTTCTCAAATTGGGAAAATACTACATTTTCAGTCCTTAAAGTCGCCTCCCACATCAAGGCCTAGTGGGAAACCTACTGTGAGTAGAGGGATAAGAAAGAATCCTCACTATTTTCAACCACAGCCACATGTAACTCTTTCCGAGACACCATCAAGAAGCAGTATTACTCTATCAGTATCTATGAAAATAAATACATAGAGTGGGCCACGCTGCACCAGGGAAGGGGCCAAGATGTGCTGAAGTTCACAAATAGCTTTCATACCCTTCACACAAATTTGGGTATCAAGGATTCTGAGAAGAATTTGGTACTCAAGTATCACAGTTGTCTACACAAGCATACTTAGGATGAGATGGAGTTTATATACAACTCCTTGCTTGGCACTGCCTATTAATACGCTGTCAAGATCTAGTAGAAATTTAAAAATAAGAAGTGATACTTTGGATTTTCTAATGTGAAGCAAGGGAAAGGCGCCCCAAAACTGTAGAAAAAATGAAAAATCTGAGGTGGGGAAATCCAGGACAACCTGCTAAAGCCGCAAGAAACTAACAACACCATGAATACAAATACGGAAACAAGAAAATGGTGTGAGTTCGATAAGATACCCACTCACAACACAAGTTAATGTTGATCTTAGTAGTCACTGGTAGCCAAGATAAAGGCTTCTGAATCATATGAGTGTTCCAACTCTGAGTCAAAACCCGACATGGGGAATGAAAAAGGGAAGAAGATTAATGATGCAGAGCAGTAGTGCAACTATTTATACAACCAAGATCTAGAAGATTGAGCCCAAAGATCTAGAGGAGGGGGAGCATCTCTTCCACTCATAGATGTGGGTGAAGAGTTCCCCGCTGCAATTCATTATCGATAGTAGGAGCCAAAATAACCTCATTTCCACAGAGGTTATGAAGCAGTTTGGCCTACTAGGCACACCACACCTGTAGTCGTACACCTTCAGGTGGCTTCGTTGAGGATGAGATCTTTGCATCAACCAACAGTGCCACCTTCCCTATAGCATCAAGCCCTTTACATATGAGGTACTATGTCATTTTGATCCTCTTGAATTTTGTGATGTATTATTAGGCCAAACATACTTGTGGGAGAATTATGTTATGTATGAGTCTAGGAGTCACATTGTTATTATTACTTCGGGAAATAAGTTATACATGATACCAGAGGTAGCACCACCTACCACCCTTTCTTTGATCTCTATGAAGAAATGTAGTAAGATCATTTCCTATACTGGGAAATTTATCTTTCTTATGATTCTCCCTCAGGGAAAGAAGAATATTTTGGCCACATCCACAGTCTCCAAACAAGGCTCCTCTGCATGGAAACAATAGATGGACAAGGTCATGGAGGAGTACAGGGGCATATTCACCTCAGCCACAGGGGTACCCTTACACTGTTAGGTCAAGCACTCCATCGATCTGAACCCAGGTGTGTCGCTACCCAATGGACCAATATTTCGACACTATGTTCTGGAGAACGATGAAATCTAGAGGCAGATTCATGAGATGTTGCAAAAAGGGCACATCAGACCAGGTGAATCACCCTGTGGGAGCCCAAACATGTTAGTACTAATGAAGGACATGACCTAGAGACTCTATATTGAATATCGATCACTGAATAAGATTACTGTCTAGAATAGGTATCCACTTCATCAGATTAATGACCTTATGGACTAGCTCAAGGGTGCCAAATATTTCATCAAGATTGACTTGAAGTCTGGTTATCACCATGTACCAATAAAACCCTCTGATATGTGGAAGACTTAATTCAAGTCCAAGGAGGGACTTTTAGAATGGTTGGTCATGCATTTCGGGTAGAGGAATTTCCCCAAAAAATTCATGAGGCTTATGGATGACATCTTGCAGCCCTTCACCAACTCATTCCTAGTAATGTATTTGGACGACATCCTGATCTTCAACCAGAGTTGGGAAGAGCACCTTCACCATATTAGATAGGTCCTCCAAACCCCATGTCAACAAAAATTGTGTGCCAATTTGGAGAAATTCACTTTTGGTATGACCAAATGTTCAATATATGGGTTACATTATTGATGAGCGGGGTATGCATGTGGACCCGAACAAGATACAAGTCATTTGGGATTGGATAGCCCTAACAAATAGAACAGAGCTCTGCAACTTCCTGGGTCTTTCTAATTTCTACCACATGTTTGTATTGGGTTTTTATCATATCACTTGGCCTTGGAGTCAAGTCACCAATGGTAGAGAAAAATTAAACTTCTTTTATTTTGAATCCCAAATGAAGATTTTTTCCAAGTTGAAGCATCGCCTCTGCTCTGCACTAGTGCTCACATTACCAGACCTGCAATAACCATTTGATATTGATACATAAGCCTATGATTATGTTATTGGTGCAGTCCTTACTTAGCAGGTTCATCCAGTGGTGTATCATAGTGAGACACTTTCAGACACAATATGTAAGTATCCCACTTATGAAAAAGAGATTTATTTCATTGTGTAGGCCTGCTGAAAATGGAAGCATTGCATTATGGGGAAGGAAATTCCCATCCACATAGACCACCAGACCCTATAGTTCATACAGACATAGCAAAAGTTTCAAAATACTCGCCATAATAAATAGACCACCGACCTGCAACAGTTCCATATGAAAATTAAGTATAAGAAGGGAAACAATAACAGTTTTGCAGACTTCCTCAACCAAATGTTAGCCATGGTGCTGACCACTGTGCTCGACCCTTGTGGACACGAGACTTCAGAATGGCCACATATTTATAAGAGTGATCCAAAATTTGGCACCATATACTTAATGCTCCTGAAAGGTAAGCAAGTTCCAGATTTTCACCTCTAGGACTTGCTATTAAGCCACATGGGACACCTTTGTGTACCTTCTAGTGAGTATGCCGAGATAATTTAGGAGGTGAACTACAGTCAAGTAGCTAGACATTTTGAGGTAGAAAATACAGTGGTAGTACTGCAAAAGTATTTTTATTGGCTCAACCTTCGATCAAGAAGCACTTTCTGTGCCATTGCAAAACCTACAATCAAGCATAACGGCCTTTGTACTCCTCTTCTTACTCCTAGTCGACCGTGGGTATCCATATCCATGGATTACATGTCGGGCCTTACTTCTATAAAGCATGGAAATGACCGTGTTTTCATGCTCATCGACAAATTCTCTATGATTGCCATTTTGGCAGCCTGGAATAAGAGTATCACAGTAGAAGCGATTGTCAAACTCTTCTTTGAATGAGAATGGGTACACGTTGGTATCCCACAATCCATTATCTCAGATCAGGACAATACGTTTCTAAGTGTATTATTGGCAAGCCTCTGTTCGTTGTTAGATACCAAGCTCACTACTCCACGACCTTCCACCCCCAAATTGATGGCCAAACAGAGGTCGAAAACAAGATGATCATGCACATCCTACGCATGCTCAAATAAAAGCATGCATGTAAATGGGACGAAAGCCTCCCCTATGTCCAATATATCTACAAAAGATATCTCCACAACTCAACTGGACACAACCCTTTTCAGACAGGATTGGGATTCCAACCACTATGTTCCATTGATGTTGTCATACCACTTGCAGCTACTCAGGAAGATTTGGCTCATGTCTAGTGCAAGGCTAACCAAGCTAAAAAATTTATTGAGTACATTCAACACATATTCCAGTAGGCCCATGACATCTTGGAAAGAAAAAATTCTAATTATAAACAACTTAATGACCAACATCGGGTCCCACACAAGTTCCATGTGAGCGAAAAAGTTTGGTTACATTTGTGGAAGGAGCACCTCGTTGGGGCCTACCGCAGGCTTCGATCACTACAATATGGGCCTTACACCATCATTAAGGCTATTGGGACAATTATTTCGAACTCAACATTCCACCATTTCTTGGCTTTCACCCAGTATTCAATGTGGACCGGTTAGGGCCATACTTTCCCCCATTGTTGGACACATAAAATATTGCTGAGAAACTAACACCAAAAGAGCTCAACCCAAGATGCATCGAACAAGAATCAACTGATAGGATCATCTACACACATATCAATAATAATCTCCTACATAGGATCCATTTATATCACATTATCAAAGCCAACCAACTCGTTCACCAGGGAAAGTATCTCACTTGGGACCAAGTTCAACATAAATTTCCTCACCTCATGGAGGCTCTACACACAATGGGGAACTGATTTCTTCCTTAGGGGGTTGGGACTGATCTAGATGAATATTGGTTTCTACCCACCTATTCTACCTATAACTCTAGTCGGTTTCATCAGTTTCCTTGATTATAACACATTTTACTATTTTTAGCATTTTTTTGTGTCCTAAACTTCCAGAGCTCTTTTGACCCCCTAAACGATGTATTTGAGGTTTGTAGCAAGGATATAGAATTAATTAGGGCCATCCTATGGTTCTTCTAGTACTGATACATATCTTTCTAACAAGGTATTGTACTTTCCAAACAGAGTTCATATGACCAAGTTACAACCTGAGAAAGTTGGCTTCCCAACTAACCCCAACGGGGCCCACAAACTCTTCGTGTTCCATCTCCCACGGTTAGGTTTTTGGTTGTTTACGCTTTCAATTTTTTGTTCAATAATAAAAATTACCTTAAGCCTCATTGTAACATAGCTGAGAGGCATGTAGCCACCACATTTCTTCTTAGAGGTAACCTACCATCGCCCGAGCTACTTTATTTCCATTCTGTATGTAAGCATATTTCAGTTCTTTGATATTAATGAAATGAAGTTTTATTTCTATTTGATCTTTGGGTTTATATATATATATATATCTAGATATATATATATATATATATATATATATATATATATATATATATATATATATATATATATATATATATATATATTATATTTTGTTCCTACATAAATATGGATCAAAACCATGGCTATCGAGAATATGTGAAGGAAAGGAAGAAATTATTGTCGACTTAGGAAAAACCCATGCCAATGAAAACAAATAAACCCAATAAACAAATGAATTTACCATGCATTCAAACCTAAGCTAGGAATTCATACATGCAACATGTTACTTGCAAAATATAGTGTTGAAGATGTTAATCCAACCTTCCCCTTGCTTTCCTTTTCTTTTCTTTCTCTAAATCCAAGTGAATTCGGAAATGCTCCAAGAATACTCCAAGTGTGTAAGAGTGTATGAGAGAGAGAATGAAATGAGAGAGACAAACTGAACTGAAAAAATTTGTGAACTGATCCTTTGATGCCTTTTCATTATTGATGTCTCTTTTTTCCATCATTTTCCTTCATTTTTCCTCTAATTTCCTTACCATGCAAATGTGTGTCTCTTCACCTTCCTTTTCTCCTAATTTCCTTATTTCTCAAAATTAAATTCCAATTAATACTTCTTTTCCTTTGCAAATTTCCATAGCCATTAATAAACCAAAAGTGATACCTACTAAAGTGCTTGTCCAACATTTAGCTTGGAATAAGTGCCCCATGAACTTGGTCTTATTTTTCCTTTATTGTGCTTTATTACATGAAAATTTAACCCGAGGTTGTTACAAACCCCTCCCCCTTAGAGGAACACCATCCTTGGTTTTCTATGACACCTATGACTAGAAAAGCAATGAAATAAAATAAAAAATTCCTATGGAGCATTATAACATAGCTCGATGCAATGTTTACAATAACATCTTTCTGAAATAAAAAAGGAAAAACATATCGGTTATTGGAGCTTTATAACAAAAATCATTGTGGTATTTACAATAAAAACCATACATATATATACATATACGAACAAATAATTTTCTTATCCAACAAATAATGAAGGATATAAATCCTGCATCTGATGAACCATCTCCCATGTAGCTTAAATGGGCACAAAGTGCTTCCACTACACTTTAACTTTATTTATTGCTCGGTTATGGAGAATGAGTTGTTTCTGCTCCAATATGCATTGAGCTTTGGGCTGGAATTCTCCCTCTAGCTCCACCCAATACAAAATAATCAATCAAATTGTCATCATATTGCACATAGCTCTCAATAAGTGAAACGTGGAAAACATCATGAACTTTTGTTGTTTGGGAAAATGAAATTGAGTAGGCCACTGGTCCAATCCTCTCAAGGATCTTAAAAGGCCCGAAATACGGAGATTCCCATTGTGCACATGACCCAATCCTCAAGGATATCCTCTTGGGATTGATGCACAAGTACACATGCTCCCCAACCTGAAAATCCATAAATGATATGTGTTGATCTACATAACTCTTCTTCCTATCATGCGCTGCCTTCAAATTTCTTTTGATAACCTACATATCTTGTTCCATATCTATCAACATATTTGATTCAATTATTACCTTATTCACTAGTTCACTCCAACTGATAGGAGTATTACAACTTTTCCTATAAAGAGCTTCAAATGGACTTATCCTAAAGGATTTTTCATACTCATTATTATACACAAACGATACCAGTGGAAGATAATCTTCCCACTTCCTCTATTGATGCATGACATACATCCTCAACATGTCCTCAAGAATCCTATTGACCCTCTATGTCCATCCATCTATTCATGGAGGATAATCTATACTAAAAGGCAACTCCATCTCCAGGCCATCAAAAAACTCCTTCCAAACCTATAAGTTAACTTGGCATCTCTATCTGATATGATATTCTTGGGAACAATATGCAACTCACTATCTCCTTGATGAAGGTTTGAGCTACTTAACTAGCTAAATTAGTATACTTAACTGCAATGAAGTGAGCTACCTTACTTAACGTGTCAATCACAACGATGATGGAATCATGATGCCTCAATTTTCTCAGAAAACATGTAACGAATTCCATGTAAATTACCTATGATCTCCACTCTGGATTATGAATACGATTTAATAAACCAGTTGGATGCTTACACTCTACTTTTACCTACTTCCAGTCCATACATCTAGAAAAAAACTCAACCACCTCTTTCTTCAAGTTCAACCAATGATAGAACTTCTTAACTGTTGTCAATGCATTTTAATATCCCCGATGACCTAAATAGGTCTTGAAATTAAACTTCCTAAATATAATTCTCTTGAGCCCACTACTATTTGACACATAAATCCTATTCTTGAATATGACCAAGCCATCTACCGTGAGGTGATACTCCTCATCCATATCACCTTCACCTTAGTGCTACAACCTCTACTTCAACTATTTTTACATGTCATCATGTTTCCCTTCCTTCAATATATGCTACGAAAACATATCACATAATATTTCACAGTTGTAATATGATAAACCTACACTCTTATACTGACAACATCTAGAACCTAATTCCCCTTTTATTTTATGTACCTGATCTTGAAGTCAAACTAACTGAGAGTATCCAACCATCTAGTTTTCTTGGATTTCATATTAGGTTGGTTCAACAAGTACCTCAATCCACTACGATAACTCATCATAATAACCCTCCTACCAAGAAGATATTTCCTCCACATATTTAAGGCATGAATGATAACTACCAACTCAATACCATGAGTCACATAGTTTGTAATATTCTAAATCTGGAATAGCTAGCAAGGCATGACTGAAAAATGCATTTTCTAGTGATGGATGCTACAGGAATTGAAACCAAGACCTGGATCCCTTAGAAAAATGTGTCTAAGTGCTAAATCCAAGAGGAGGTTCCAAAGAAATCCTTTTAAGTGGGTTACACAGATCTCCCACACTTAGATGTCCTCAAAAGTGACCGATGAGAGGGGCTGCAACAATGCATGAACATACCATGGAACAAAAACGTTATTTTAGTAGCTGTAAGACAAGAAGATATATATAGCCACAAAATGATGTTATAGCATTAAAAAGAGTACAATTTCTTGAGGACACATCCACTCAAGAAAGGCAATGCAAGCCTCAACAAGACATGTACATGAAATACAATACCACTGCTATTTCTGCATAAACCTAGGCTAAGAGGATGCAGTTTATAAGAGGTACTACTCCATATTACATAATAATAGAAAGATATGACAATATAAGGCTCAAATAAAGTGAGGGAGCAAGGCTCTAACCCCTGAAAGCAATAATAAAACAATCCTCCAAAGGATTGGCTGAAATATACAAAATGGAAAAAATGTCGGAGTTGCTGGGCAGCAGCTACAACTCAGAAAATGGAACTGAATAGAGAAGGCTGAAGATGATAAAAAATATGAAGTAGACCTCCTCCAATCTATCTCCAAAGTGGAAGGTTGATCCTTACACTTGAAATATCACCCTCCAATCAACACTACAATCCCTCACTGCAAGTGCTCTATGAAAATAACACAGTCTAAGAGGGTAACTGTGTTGTAGGTGGAATAGAATGATTTTTCCAACTGCCAAGATCTGCAATAAGCTCTGATAGCTTCCAAACTGATCCTTAAAATGAAAGGAAGACTCATCCTCTAAAAAACAAGTGATGGAAGAGGTGTTGTAATCCCTCACTGCAACACCCTACAACATAGAATTATGCTGCTGCAGCAATAACGCTGCCCTGGAGGAGGATGCTTGGCCTCAAGCCTAGATGTGAGACAAATTATTACAACTCCTTAAAGAGGCTTCTCAAGAGAGGAGAAGGATTCCTAAGCAGGCCATCCTTGTGCTAAGCAGCACTGCAACTCAGCTGAACAACTGGAGAATGAAAATAGTCTAAATAGACAAGAAATCTATAATCATATGCATAATCAAACAATGGCTGCCTTTCCCTCCTTTTAAACACATGAGAGCTCTCTCTCCATGGGTCCCACTCTCTAGGGTTTCCCCCTTCAAGGAATATTCCCTCCTCTTTCTCTGCACTGTTCCATAGAGTGCTTTCCACCTCATACCTCTGCACCATTTGACTTGGTCAAACTTGACCAAACCTCTTTACAAATGTCTCCTTTCACACATGAGGGTGTGAAATCTAGTTCCAAGGCTGATCCCCTTTCATACTAGAGGTATTTTAGCCATGTTTTTATTGTGAATGGGCCTTCTCACCCAATTATTCAACTCCTAAGTGAAAATAGCAAAAGTTAATATTCCAATTTATTGAAGGAAAAATTTGGAATATTACAATCCTCCCCTCTCGAATGTTGCTTGTCCTCAAGAAACTACAAGGATGGAACTAAGAAGTTTATCCCAAGGCATGGAGACTGAAAAGTGTTGGGAAAACATCTTCCCCAAGTGGATCATCCATCCCCAAGCAATCATCTAGAAAAAATGAGTCACCTCCCAACATGGCAACTCCTGAAAATCTCCTTCCACCTCAAGCTCCGGAAATGAAGCTGGGCTGAAAATCTGAACATGGTAAGCATCATATATCACCCCATGCTGTCCTTCTCTCCACTTATGATAAGTGTAGAGTGTGTGCTGATCCTGGGCTACAAAAGTATTGCCCTCAAATGGCAAAGTGAAGAAACATCCTCCAAAGAGTTCTCCTCCAACATTGAAGAACAAGCTGGCCCAAAATGTTTCATCCATGATGAATAGGACATGCTCATCATAGAATATCCCAATGAGAATTTTTCTGCAATTTTTACATGATGATGCATGATACAAACAATATCTCAAAATTACACAGCACAGTTCCATCCACTGCAATCTCAGAAAGTAACATGGCAAGTAACATATAAAATCCATCACATCTACTAATGAATAGTAAATGGCTGAATGCATAAAAAATACATGATCAAATACTTGCCCATGATTATACAATGGATGAATATCAACCTCATGTCCCACCTCAAAAGAGAACAAACATGTGGCTATGGTGGCCATATCTCCTCCCATGCTCCCATTAGAACATGTAGTGGAGAAAATGTGGGAACTTTCTCCCCTCAAGGACACATCCAACTCATGTGTTAGTCTCCCAATCATGCTTCCAATATAAATCAGATCCATATCAGCAAGGGAAATCATGATCACAAAAAAAAATAGGAAAATAATGAAGGTTTCATGTAGTGCAAGAAGGTACCAACAATTTTCCCAATAGTGGCATCGCAGTTTTCTAAACTGCTGCTTCAGAAAATCACATGGCAAGTTGTTTTGTGTTACATGGATAATTATGTATGTCATGATATCTACTGATAAAAAAAATGGCTGAGTATATCAACTGATCATACATGAAATAAAACACTTGCCCAAGGCCATATAAAAGTTGGCTGTCTCCATCATACAAATTGGCCCAATTTTTTCCATGGAGCAATGCACTGAATATGAATGGTAGGAGCATCAAAATGTTGTGTTAGATAATACATGGATGTAAAAAAAATATTCTTACCATATTTTGAGAGCAAGATGATGCATGTGTATATGAATGATCCCTCCATAACGGTATGGCACATTACCAAGAAGAGAATTGAACCATACGTTGCATAAAGATCACCCTCCTCATACCCGGAAATCCAAGTCAAGAAGATCATAGCAAGTGAGGTCATACTAATGTAATAGATGTCTCCATACACAACTCCATCAATCTCACCTCCTCTTTTCCCTCCAAGTGCATAAAGTGTGAAGTGATCTTGGGGATGCTCCATCAAATATATCTCTCGTAATTCTGCAAAACATAATAAGTTCATCCCAAGGTGGAAGTACCTATATATCATCAAAATCCAAGGAGATAATGCCATCTCCTCCTCTTGCAACATCATGCAAAGTGTGAGAGAAAATATGCTCTTGCTCTCCCAAGAACAAGCAAAGCAACAAAATATTTTGCTGCCTCCCCATACTTCCATCATACATGATGTGATGAAGACATAATGAATGATATGAGTATCATATAAAAACCATGAATCCATAGTCTATGCTTCCCAATGATGCAAGTATCCTGCCATCTCTCCTCCTTCCTCCTACTCTTAGGAAGAGTGTATGCCAATGGATGGCCAAAATTTTTCAAGAGTAGCCAGCGCAACCAAGCCTCTTGCTGCTCGGTGTCATATATCTACAAGTAGCCTCCCAGCTCCTTGCTCATCAACCACATCCATCTCAATCACTTGTGGATGCTTTCTCCTTCTCTTCATCTTGGTACTCCTCCCATGAGGGCTACCATCCTCCCAAACCAAATCTCTGTCTTTGCACTTCATGGGATTTTGAAATGAAATCTTCTCAAGGATCAATGAGACCCTATAAGGACCCAATAGGTGGTAGGAAAAAACCTCCCATCATGATGTGTATGGCTCAAGGAATGTCCAACACAAGCATGAGAGATGTTATCCATCCTAAGATGTCCTCCATCTTCTATCTGCTCCTGTGAGAAAGGAAGAAAATCTTTGCACTCCATGGTGTGTTGAAGTGCACCTCTAATAAGATCACTCCATGAGACCTCCCTCTCAACAATAGTCCTCCAAAGCCAATGTGGTCTTGGATGTGCTGAAAGTAGAAGTTCCTCTTTGAGTTGAGAGGAGCTCATTGAGAAAGTGTCATCTTGAAAGGAGAAAGGGTTTCTCACTCCAAGATGTCTACTATCTTCCTTCAAGTCTTCAAACCCCAACCTCAAGTGTGATGTACAATCAAACAATGGCTCATGAGAATGATGGTTTTATTCCTCCTTGAATGTTTTCATGTTGCACAACGCAGTGCAACCAAGCTGCTCTATAGTAGCAATGGGATATGACCCTTGGTCATGTAGATGTAAATCTCCACAATTATCAAAAGAGTTTGCTGCAACAATAGAGTGTGGAAATATTCTCATACCTTGATGATGTTTGGGAACTTCTTGTAGGGCTGCAAGAGTTCCTTCCTCCAAAGTTTTGGCTGCCCCAACTGTTGATGCATGTGGCTGCTCCTCTATGAGTGTGATAGCGTTAGGACAAAGATCCTCAAGTGGTGTGAGATTTTCCTCCTTTGTCCTTTCTCCATCAAAGGTTTGGATCAACCTTTGAGTGAAATCTGAAAAATTCTTCACCCTTGCATGGCTCAAGTGGCTGCACCACCAAACATAGGCTTCACCTCCATGTGCAGCACTGAGATTTCAACGGCTTCTCCTTCTACTACAAGATGTAGTAGGAAAAAGGCTTCCAGTTTTCTCACCCAAGCTTTTACTGTAGATGACCCATCAAAGGTAGACAACAAAAATCTATTGCCTTTGATATCTCTTCTACTACAAGGTCTCTTCTCTTCCTTCAACTGGATGAAATGATGGAAAACTAGAGTCTCCTGGAAGGCTATAGGTTGAGATCTGTACTCAACAAGGTAATCACTTAGAATCTGATAATCCAAGTGTCCTTCATGCTTGTCATCTTCTCGAAGAGAATAGGAAGTGAATGGAACTTCCTCTTCTTTTTTATCTTCCTAAATACTGATGAGAGCAATCTCATATTCTTCATCATTCTGATCTTCTTGGGCTTAGACTCACGGGCTAAGCCAAGAAAGTTGCTTCGATACCACTGTAATATTCCAAATCTAGAACAACTAGCAAGGCATGACTGGAAAATGCATTTTCCAGTAATGGCTACTACGAGAACTGAAACCAAGACTTGGATCCCTTAGAAAAATGTGTCTAAGTGCTAAATCCAAGAGGAGGTTCCAAACAAATCCTTCTAAGTGGGTTAAACAGGTCTCCCACACTTAGATGTCCTCAAAAGTGCCCGATGAGTGGGGCTGCAACAATTCATGAATATACCATGGAAAAACAACGTTATTTTAGTAGTTGTGAGACAAGAAGATATAGACAGCCAAAAAATGATGTTATAGTAGTAAAAAGAGTACAAGTTCTTGATGAAACATCCACTCAAGAAAGGCAATGCAAGCCTCAACAAGACATGTACATGAAATACAAGACCACTGTTATTTCTGCATAAACCCACGCTAAGAGGACGCAATTTATAAGAGGTAATTCTCCATATTACATAATGATAGAAATATATGACAATATAAGGCTCAAATAAAGTGGGGGATCAAGGCTCTAACCCTTGAAATCAATAATACATCAATCCTCCAAAGGATTGGCTGAAATATAAAAAATGGAAACAATGTCGGAGTTGCTGGGCAGCAGTTGCAACTCAGAAAATGGAACTGAATAGATAAGGCTGAAGATGATAAAAAAATCTGAAGTAGATCTCCTCCAATGGATCTCCAAAGTGGAAGGCTGATCCTTACACTTGAGATCTCACCCTCCAATCAACACTGCAATCCCTCACTGCAAGTGCTCTATGAAAATAATGCAGTCTAAGAGGGTAACTGCACTGTAGGTGGAATAGAATGATTTTTCCAACTGCCAAGATATGCAATAAGCTATGATAGCTTCCAAACTGATCCTCCAAAGGAAATGAATACTCCTCCTCTGAAAAACAAGTGATGGAAGAGGTGTTGTAATCCCTCACTGCAACACCCTGCAACACAGAATTATGCTGTTGCAGCAATAATGTTGTCTTGGAGGAGGATGCTTGGCCTCAAGCCTAGCTGTGAGACAAATCAGTGCAACTCCTTCAAGAGGATTCTCAAGAGAGGAGAAGGATTCCTAAGTAGGCCATCCTTATGCTGAGCAGCACTACAAATCATCTGAAAAGCTGGAGAATGTAAATAGTCTAAACAGAAAATAAATATATAATCATATGCATAATCAAACAATGGCTGCCTTTCCCTCCTTTTAAACACATGAGAGCTCTCTCTCTTCATGGTTCCCACTCTCTATGGTTTCCTCCTTCAAGTAATATTCCCTCCTCTTTCTCTGCGTTGTCCCATAGAGTGCTTTCCACCTCATACCTCTGCGCTGTTGACTTGGTCAAACTTGACCAAACCTCTCTGCAAATGTCTCCTTTCACACATGAGGGTGTGAAATCTAGTTCCAAGACTGATCCCCTTTCATACTAGAGGGATTTTATCGATTTTTTTATTGTGAATGGGCCTTCTCACCCAATTATTCAACTCCTAAGTGAAAATAGCAAAAGTTAATATTCCAATTTCTTGAAGGAAAAATTTGGAATATTACATAGTTTTGCTCATGCTCATTCAACTTCCTTGAACCATAGCATACCACCTATCCTTCTTGCATCAAGACTCCACTCGTTCCTCTCTTTAAAGAATCTATACAAACTACAAACTCTTTATCTAGATCCACAATATTCAAGTCTAGAGCATTTGCAAGAAAATTCTTAAACTACTGAAAACTATTTGCACACTCCTTAGTCCATTCAAACTTCTTTCCTTTCCTCTAAAAATATGTAATATGGTATGAAACACATGAGAAGTTCCTAATGAACCTCCTTTAATAACCTCTAGTACCATAAATGATCTGACCTCATCTACATTCCTAGGATCTAGCCACTCCATGATAACTCTAATATTTTATGGATCTACTGTTATACCTTCCTTGGAAACAACATGCCCTAAGTAATGAACAAGAGTCTGAAATAAACTGCACTTTTTAAGATTGGCATACAACTGATGCTCTCTCAACATATTAAAAGTGTTTTCATGTTCTTTATATGATATTCCTCATTTTTGTAAAATATTAATATATTATCAATGAAAAATTATCACAAACTTGTCCAGATAAGGATGCAACATATTTTTCATCAAGCACATAAAGGTGGTTGTAGAATTAGTAATACCGAAAGGTACCACCACAACTCATAATTCCCATGCCTGGTATAGAATGTAGTCTTGTAATGCACGTGATGATATCTTGATCTCAAATCAATCTTTGAAAACACTACTCCGCCCCTTCAATCGGATCAAACAAGTCATCGATCCATGAAAATGTTTACCTTTTCTTGATATTCACCTTGTTCAACTTCTTGTAATCAATTCAAAACCTGTGAGTACCATCCTTCTTCTTTAAAAAAAACACTAGTTCCCCCAAGGCGACACATTTGGCCTTATCCATCCTTTATTAAGCATTTCCTTTATCTCTAACTTTAATTCCACCAAGTCTGGAGTTCTCATCCTATAAGGTACCATTGATGCTGGTATTTCTCTTGCTACCAACTCAATAGAGAAATCCACTTCCCTATGAGGTGGTAACTATGAAAATTCTGTTGGAAAAACATCCTGAAACTGCTACAAAACAAGATACCTCTCTAGTAATTCATCATCCTCAATATCCTTCCCTTTTTCACTAGAAACATGCAATACCAACAATACAAACCTCTTCCTACAATTGTGCTAAGCCTACATAGTTTTGACCATCCTCACTGATGTAGGCTTCTTCTTTCCCTAAAATATTCTCTTCTCTCAATCATCATTCAGGCACTCAATAGCCTTATCATATTAATATACCTTATTTCTGTGAGAAAAAAATCAATCCATACCCAAAAGAATACTATATGACTTCAATGGAAGCACATTTAGATGTAATAAGGTTGGCATACCATTCAACTCAAATGCATAAAATATCACCCAATGATGAACTATTTTATTGGTCCCTATAGCCAACTACACCAATGAAGACTCTGCATGCACTTATTTATTCAAGTAACATAACTATAATTAGATCCAGGATCAATCAAAATGGAAAAAACTCGATCACAAAGCTTACCTTCCATCTCAATAATGAATGTTTGATTATCTGCCTGCACGTTAAGAAGTGATGCACAGGTCTGAGGAATGATATGACCAACATATCTAATTGTATGTGCTTTGTGAGTACTGTAGATATGAGGTATACAATCCTCATACAAGGGAAAATACTTCTTGCGATGATCCTTGCCACCAATCCAACACTACAATCATTCTCTGCCACTACCTTTATTCTATTGATCTCGATTCTGAGATCCATGTTCCTTCATAATTTCACTAAAATTCTTGTACGAAGCCACCTTTTCCTTCTCACTTGCACCTTAAGGTCTTTCTTGTTTCTTAGGCTATTTTCCCTTAGTATTCTCATTGCCTTTCCAATCATGCTTAGGCTTAGAATTATGCTTAGACTGCTCATAAAAATTCTTCAACTTCCTAATGACTTCCTCCAATAGCCGAGGCTCATCATACTCAATATGATCCTTGAATTCTAATGGTAGTCCATTGATGAACCTTTGAACCTTCATCTTTTTTTCCTTGAGGTAGGGCACATACCTCAAAAAATTTAGAAACTTAGTCATGTACTCTCATCTGTCATAGATCCCATCCCCATCTTATAAAAATCCTCAACCTTTCCATCATAGTATCTCTCAGAAAAGTACTTATTTATGAATATTATTTTAAACTCACACAAACTCAAATCTTCTACCTCGATGACTCTGACACGCTTACATCTGTTAGGACCGAAAAAACGTACAAAAAAATACATTAGAAAATGTTAGGCAAAATGTAAAAATTAAGATTTTCCAGCAGAAACACATCATGAAGGAAAAAAATTTAAAATTTTCCTAAGGTTATGTGTGAACTTTTGTACCTTCTACAGGACACCCAGGAGCCATCCAAATTGTTTTTCACGGTCTTGGAAGGTTTTAAAACCAATCTGTGTGTGTCAGGCGGTGTCTACCCTAGATTTGGAATGTCTAAATTTCTAGTCAATTTTATAGTGTTCTTGAGAATTTGGGAGTCAGGGAATGTGTGTCGTCCTGTTCTAGGCTCTTCCAATGTCAAAAGGTTCTTTGAAATATGGGTATAATATATTTTTATGTTCTTTGTTATGGGTAATGTTCTAGGGCATGAGATGTATGTTCGTTTTATGTTCATGTGGTGCAAACACCTAGGTATTCCCCTTAAACTGTGGTTTGTGTCGTGAGTGTAGGCTATGGTATAGTGGGTTGGTGTTTGGGCCCTCATAAGGTTGTGTATAGTTTTATCTCATGTTTCTTTGTAGGTAGAGGAAACTACAATAGTTGTTTCAAGTGTGCTCCCCTACTGATCCCATGCCACCTAGGAAACACATGTGTGGTAGGAGAGGGGCTGGGTGGAAACAATATGTAAGAATAGCGAAGAGTGAGTATTTTCACTTAGGATTTGTCCACCACATATTTTAATGAAATGTTGTTGGAAATAAGGAGAGAAATTTACAAATTGGAAACTTAAGCTGGGGTGGAGAGGCAATCCCATTCCTATTTGGAAATCATGGAAGATATGTCTACAAGGATTGTATACCCTCGACACATCAAGGGAAGGAATAATAAGTAATTGAATTCAATGGCCTTACATCGGTAAATGAGAACCCTATTGGGGTTGGTTTTGAAGGATAAAAAAGTTGAGAGGTACAATTTCTTTGCCACCTTGGAATACATTGAGAGAATGCTAAGGAACTAATGTTTCCATTTAGATATAATTGATCAAAGACTTGCTCATCTAAAGGGGCACATAAAGTGTGAATTTCATGATTCTAAGCCTCCAAAACCTCTAGGATTGAGTGCTAGAGCTCTTCGTATTTATGTTTATCTAGTTTTGGGCTAGCCCATTAATATGGGATTGTGTATTCTATGATGTAATTGAGAGTGAGTAGTTTTTTGGTTTTTGAGACCATGGAGAGTGTAGTGGAGTGTAGTTTTGTCAAATCCATGGTAGTCTTAATGAGGAACAACAAAGTCAAATAAATAACTACTACAATGATAGAATTGTGATTTTTTGATAGTAGAAATAATTAATTCACAAAATACAAAGAAAAGGAAAAATATAAATTAATTATAAAATAAATTAAGTAAATGATAATTAATTTTCAAATATAATTATTAAATACATTTTAAAAGTACATATTATTTAATATTAATATTTTATTATTATCATTTTAATTTGAAAAAAATATATAATTATAATAATTTATGAAGTAATTTTAGTTTTCTATTATAATTTATTTTACCCCAAGTTAGGGTGGCATATTGTCAGGTCCCTGGGCTTGAGTGTGCATGAAGGAATGCCCAACTGGTGAAAGATGAAATATGTGCGATGGGTGTCATGTGGTTGCTGAAGGCGCCTATGCGACAACATGGATGAGGTAATTGTTTGATGGGATCCAAGTGACATGCTTATGTAATATGGTTTGTAGATAGAATGATGTCAGTATGTGGGAAAGCTCATGTCATGTGAGAGTGTGCGGCAAGTTAGATCATGCATGATATGATTTGGATACATGAACTTGAGGTTCAACTGAAGTAAAGGAATGTGCGATTTTGGATAAGCTAGACACATATAAGTAAGTGGAAGGATGGAAGGATGGGAACATAATATAACTCAGCCAAGAATCCAAGAAGAAGAATCATCGAATAAAAGAAGCAAATTAAGAGGAGTCATAGGGAAGGAAACTTGAGGTTGTGTGGTTTTATTAGACGATCCAAGAGACATGTTAGATTTCTATGGTGGTTTTTGTGACAAGTCAAAAGGTCGAAATTATACGAGACTTTGGTTCTAGTTAAAGGTACCAGCTGCAAAATATGTGCATGATGTAATACCGTCTTCCCACATTTACACAAGCTACCCAGTCCACTGGGGTAAACATGCAATGAGAGGCTACTATGATCTAATTCAACCTCCTAGGTCACCTTAAGGAAGTGGAACTGTCAAGACATAATGACAGAGATCGTCTGCACCTACTACAGTGAACCAAGGAGCCATACAAACCTTCCAGGTGGCTAGTTCCTGAGACAAATTGACCTTTTTATGCACTGATCCCCCAATCAATCCCTTCATATGGGAAAGAGTGCAACTAGAACCCTCGATTCGCTTGCACATCATGGGCATGCATGTGAGTGGGGAATTTTCCATGTTGTTATGAGTCTACGTTCTAGATTTCTGTGCCACTTTCTCAGGCTCATGGCTTA
Source organism: Pinus albicaulis (assembly GCA_034641835.2). Taxonomy (NCBI): domain Eukaryota; kingdom Viridiplantae; phylum Streptophyta; class Pinopsida; order Pinales; family Pinaceae; genus Pinus; species Pinus albicaulis. The sequence goes on along the minus strand of CM076577.1, from coordinate 114,178,089 downwards.
GGCCACTTCCTAGAACTCCATGAAACTTCTAGAACTGAAACATAACAATGGAATAATTATGTAGATGCAATCACTTGAACAAGTACTTGACTGGACCCCTATTAGCCATGACAAGAATTTCGTCAAACATGTCACAAATATGTATTATACACATTTAAACAATAGACATGAGCATAGGGGTCTCATACTTATCTAAGATTTGCTAAGTAGGATTTCCCCCTTATCACATTAGTTATCTTATCATCTATTAGGTCATAGATTCATTTTTCATTCAATTGCAAGTCAAAACATGATCACATCTATACACCATCACTATTAAAATACATGCTCATAGTTAGGGTCCTATAATAATAGGATTCATAGTTTTGAATTGACTTTTGATAGTCTTGTAAAATATGTACATACGTTGCTTTCTGCAATTTGTTTTCCCATATTTTGAAAAATAAAAAATAAAAATAAAAAAGAGGGTAAAAATTCCTAAAGGAAAGATCAAAAGACTTAAAAAATATAGACCCCAAAAGAAAAAGATAAGAATAAGACCTGAAAGTGAGCAAGTCCAAATGCCACTACTTTTTACTTTTCTGAAAAATAAATAATTATGGCAGAGTGTCAATAAATGCCATAATCCATGATGAGTTAAACTGTTTAATCTTAACATGTTATGTTTTCAATTTCTAGTTTTAGATAGAGAATAAAAATTTGTCAGATAGTTTAATCCTGACAAATCAGTAGATAGGTAAAGAATAATGAGGAGCTCAATAGTTTAATCTGAGCCCTTGGATGAAATAAGGTAGATTTAGATAGATTATGCTTTAAAAGAATAAATTTTTCAAGGTTGCAAGCCTAAATGCACCTTCCAAATGAACAAAAAATGTTAGAATAAGGTTGGGTAGGTAGAAAAAAGTGGAGAAAGCATGTAATAATGATCATCAGGCAAAATCACTAATTTCCCATCCCCTGTAAATATTCAGTATTCTAAGCTATCGGTCAAACAAGCTCATATCATTTCTCTGACTTTTGTTGGGACCGAACCCAAGGCTCAATGACTGGTTAGTTGAAAATATTGAGTGCTTATGTTAAATCCTCATTTATCATCATTCATCCTTCATTCATACATTTTAACCTATTTTCATAAGTAAAGACACATTCTTGCTTAGCGAAGATTAAAATCCCATATAATTAACTTCATCCCTTCAGAAGCATTCATGAAACCCTCAAAACTACATTTATCCTAAGTATTGGTGAAATAATATAAATATAATCTATGCTTTACTCTTACACTTATTGATTTTATGTATTTTGTTTTACACTACACTACCCTTTCGTATTAACTTTTAACATATTCTATTAAATCCCTAAAAAATACCTTATCCTACTTATTAATTCCGTATGTTTAAATATCACCAAAACCCCACTATTACCATGTTTTAGAACAAATTTTATTACTCATGTGCTAAATAAAAAACCCCAATTAAAATCCCTTTGGTCTAAAACTATCGGTAAGTAAATATCCCGCCCCTATGGTCTTTAAACCATTCAGAAAGGTTTAAAACTATATAATAAACTAAATACTGCGCCCTTTGTATTTTTATTCAGACATATTATAAATGTTTTGATTAAAACATATCAACCCCACACCTTTGTATTGGTTAAAAACATTATGCTATAGACCATTATCCCTCCGCCATCTTATAGGCCAATACATACATAAACACCCCCCGCACACTTTATAACCCAAAGTTTATTAAAAATAAACTAAGGTTTATTTTAAATAAATTAAATCTTTCCCGTATGCATATCTCCACCATATTATATAAGCCTCTCACTTTATATAATTAACCCATGCCATATATAAACCCCGCCCCGATATATGATTAAAACCTTTGCCCTGAGATATATTTCATAAAGGTTAAATATATGTTTTAAATTGCCCACATGCATATGAAGCCCAGTACCACCATTTACTTTAGCCACAACTTTCAAATCAATCTTGAACCTTTGCATCCGATCTTCAGATCTGACAGATGATACTCAATATCGCGTTGACAAACTAATCGATCACCCAAACTCCAAATGCACGCGAAATAGGTTGTTTTGTGATTTCACCTCCCCTCCACGTGGCTGCTATTCATTGGATCGCGTGTGTTTTGAATAAAACAACTTACCACTTAAACCTTGTGCGATAACCACTGTTTGGTTTTGCGTTTAAAATCTAAAACCACCTCCCGCCATTGACGAGACCTGCATTCAATGACAATTAATGAAGATTAAATCGAAAGGTTAAAACCTTTGATACAACTATTTTTTATGTTTATCTGCGCATTTGAACTCTAAAATAGCTCATCCCGACTGTGTTAAGCCTTTTCAAGCCCCTGCTTGCCATTTTATGCCCATAACCTCAATATTTTATTAAAATCTACCATTGAAGATCGACTGAAAAGCTATTCGTCGCTCCAGTAAGTTGTTAAAGACCTCAAAGTCAACCAAGATCATTTGAAAACCTTTCAAGAGCAGAATACCTGCATTATTAAGGTATTTCCCGATAATTCAACCTTGAAAATTCAGTTTTAACCATCTTTAATAGAACCAAACCTTTAAATTGAGAAATTCACTAAAGAAAATTGTTTAAAAATACCAAAAAAGAGGCCAAACCCTAGCAAATTTCTCCCAGGAAACCTTGTTTTCTATTGCAAGCCTTTTTAAAGCTAATTTCCTCAAATTTCACAGTCTAAGGTTCAAATTCAAGGATCTAAAAGGCTAAAACCTATGAATTACCTTGAAAACCCATTTTTTCAATCAAGCCGACTAAGAAAACCCTTTTTTTTCTGTTTTATGCCAGTTTTACATCCTCAAATAAACCTAATTGAGCAAAAAGCCCAAAAGAAGCCATCCTTAACCTAAATTGCTCAATTTCCTCTCTGTTAAAATAAAAACTCATGCAAACAGTCTAATCTTGCAGTAGTTAACCAAAATGCCTAAGAAATAGAGCACAAGAAGACCTAAAGGATCCAAAACACCTAAATTTGAGGGATCCAAAGCCCCTAAGCCTACCCCAGACATCAATGAAAAATATTCTATAACAGTAAACCCCCTTCAACCACCTATGGTTGCTGCTGAAAGTATTCCCTTGATTGATCTTGACTATAAAATTGTAGACCCTGTTATTGAGTTTAATTTTCTATATATGCACAACTGGTGTTATGAAAAATATCTAGACAAAGATGATATTACAATTTGGGAAACCCATTTGCCTAAGTATATAGTCCCATTGACTCATCCTGGTTAAGAACTCATTAGAATTTGCCAAAAATACTATGAGCCATATCAAAGGGCTATAGTAAATGCAGAAAAAGAAATACTTTTTACCATTACAACCCAATCAATTAATCAAATGCTTCAATTACAACCTGATCCCCAGGCAGTCCCCTTGTCTATAGAGGCCTTAACTCAGTTATACCTTGGCCTAGATTTCCCTAAAAAGTTCATGATCTTTTAGAATTTTATGCCTTCTCATGTTGATGTTCCAAAGATAAATCCTCCATACTCCACAGCTAAATTTCCCGAAGGTTCTAGACATATTATCTCTATGCTATCTTTTATCCTTAGATATTTTACAGATGAGTATACTGATGAATCTGTTCTTAGTTTCTTGTCCACCATGTCTCCTGGTCAACCTCCATCAGTCATATTTGACTATGTTGGTTTCATAGCAAATACTATCCACTACCAGTTGACTAAATTACCCACAGAAGGAGTTTTTAGATATTCGTCTTATCTTTTCCATTTGTTTTTATTTTCTCAAGCAGACAAATTTCTGGTTTCTTTGAAAAATATGGATGTAGAGGGAAAACCTCTATCAATTATATTTTGGACTTCATTACTGAGAAAAGAATCCAGTGATTCCACTTATTCAGAGTTTTCAGAACTATTTTTGCATCCAGCAATGAGCATATTGAACAAATCAGAACAACCTAGGATCAGTGAAGAAATGAAAAGAATATTGCAGCTTTCAGAGAAAAATAAAGTTGGATATTGGTACCTCTATGAAAAACACACTGAATTAAGGATTTTTGGGTAAAACTTGTTACCCTACAAGTTGCCTAAACATGTATGTATGAGAATTTTTGCACTTGAATATCTTAGACAAATTCTTAATTCAGATTCAATTAACTTTATGGCCGCCAAGAAGAAGACCTAGTTTAAGTTGAAGAATCAATTTGGGCCATTCATAATCAACCACAGAGATGCAGAAAAGGAAATAACAAAGAAATTATCAGAGTTTAGATTTGATGAGAGTTTTCCATGGAATTATGATCCACAAGGGAGCTTAAGCAAGTTAAGGGTGAAGTGTAAATTAACACCCTTTATCCATGAGTCAAAGCCTAAAATAGAAAAGTTTGCCAATCAAATTGAATGGATTGAAAACACCTTGACAAAGGCAGCAAGCCAAAAAGATACAACACCAACTTTGGGAGTTGTCAAACAACCAGAAACATCAATAAAGAGAGTAAGGGAAGAAGAAGGTTACACAGCAAAGACAATAACTGAGACCAAATTTAAAATAATCTATAATAAAAGGCTTAAGCTTAGTTCAGTTGATAAGGAGAAAGTAAAAATTGATATTGATGAGAAAGATTCTCCAGTGACCAATGATGATATAGCCACAACCATAATCAATGAAACACTTATGGAAATACAAAAGGAAAAATCGCTAAACCAGAATGACACACAGATTACTGAGAAACAACACAGCATGGAAGCCTTTTCCTCACAGCCAGATGAGGAAAAGGACTTGGAAATCAAAGAGAGGTATAAGAAAATTAAGCAGAAAAATGAGGAGATAAAGACAAAAATATATTCTCAATTCCTAAAGCAGAAGCCTGGAAATCAGAATAGGTTATTATCAACATTTTACTATTCCAACAATAAAATGATGATGTCATTTTTACAGCCTACTACCTCAGCACCCAAAACAATATCAGACTATAAAAAGGTGGATCTTAAGGTAGACACAGAGAATATTCATGAGCTGGACCAGATTGAGTTCCACAGACAGACCTATGAAATGTTTTATTCTACAGTGGAAACCAAAGCAATAAGTGCCAATAAACTTCAAAATACCATACTTAATATGAAATATCAGATGAAGATGGATAAAGCATCACTTTATGCCAATGACCTAAGGATCAAAGCCTTAGAGGAAATATTTTTACAGGTAGGATATGATCCCTCAAACATCCAAGCAGCAGAAATATTGGTCAAGAAAAAGAATAAAGATATAAAAGCTTTGAGGAAACAGCTCAAGCTTTCTCAAAGTGAGAATCCACAAAAAAAGGAAATCCTCCAGGATGAAAGTGAAAAAGAAGAAATGATGAAGCTCATACTTCAATTGACAGCACAAATCAAGGAGATGGAAACACAAATGGACAAATTTGTCCAAGAGAGAGAGACTGTAAAAGAACCAGAACTTCCTACAATTCCTATAGTCATCTCAGTGATTACTACAGTAGTGCCTTCTACTTTAGGAGAGAAATTAGCACCAAAGGGCCCACTGGAAACTGCAGTGCCAGTGACTTCAACCACTATTTTAGCTACAGAATCTTCTACCACAAATGTACAGAAAACAGATGAAGCTAGCCAGATTGTCAAAGCCATGAGTGAGATGTATTTAAAGACAGATGAAATAAACAGACCGAATAATATGATTGAAAATATTAAGAGTGAAAATAAGACAGCTCAGATCAATGCTAGAATTCATGAGCAGAAAGCAATCAGATTGGGAGAGCAGCTCAAGAATTTACAAAAATAATTGACTTTCACAGAGCAGATCTCATACATTAAAAATCATCTCTGGACTAACATAATTGAAGCCATTCATAATCAATGGCCTCCAATTCAGGTTATATATGAGCAGAAAGAATTTTTATTAGCAGCCCAAACAGAGATACAAAAGACAAAGGATGAGTTGACTGATAAGCCTACACAGGTTTTAAAACTCATTACATTTCTAAACAACAAGAACAGGAAGGAACTTGAAGAATTGCAAGTACTAGAAAGGAGAGGGACAATCTTGCAAATCAGGAAGGTGTCACTAAAAAGAACTTAATGAACAATCTTGAAGAAAAGTGTGAAACAATGAACCTTGCCATAACTAGATTTATGGTAAAATATACAAATTTAAGACAGAGAGGCTTACCAAACATACATGTTTTCAATGAGAAACTTATGCCACAAAAGGACTATGAAAAAAATATTAGGGAGTTTTCTAAAGAGCAAGTAAACAAGCCACTAGCACAAGGCACTCCTATAGGAAAATTTTTACTTCAGTATTTTGAGGATTTATTCTTTCTACAACATGAAATTAAGCACCTCTTTGTCATCAAGCCTACTTTTGCAAGATATACAGAGGCTGAAGAAAACTTCAGGAAGTTGAAAAATGTCCAAATTCCAAAATCAGAAGAGTGGCAAACTTTCACAGATTTGATGTAAAGATAGAAGGTAAAAACAATGAAAAAGTTACCTAGAGACAGTCAAAAGAAAGATGAAATGAAAAGATAGTTTGCTGATTTTTTACTGCTAAAAGTTAATTTTACAGCAGTAAAACAGTAAAATTAATGGTCAAAGAGTATCAGCGTTAAAGAGCATCAGGTTAAAGTGTATCAGCAGGAAAGAGTATCAGCGAAGGCAAGTCAAATTCATGAAAATATCTAACAACGAGCAAGAAGGACACATAGGCAGCCAAAACTCCTTGTTAACAAAACAATTCTATTTATTTTGGATAAAAGAGGACAACTTGCTGATTTGTTAAGCAACTGTCCCTTTTATTATGTAATGATATTTTCTTTTTCCTAAAGTTATTCCTAGAACTCTTCTAGGATATTTGTAATACTTTTTGTATAAATACTTCAATTTCATAAGTATTCGGTGTGGAATAAAATTGTTGGACTTACTATAGACGTTTTTGTTGAACATTGGAGGCTATTGTGTGTTTGAATTCGAAGTAGTAGACTGGACAAGCTGAGTGGCATCATAATTCAGGATCCCTGTGATAAGCTAATGAGTGAAGTACTTCCTACTTGTCACTGTTTCCTTTTCTGAGTTTCATGCATTCATTTTATGTTTGTTCTATCTGAATGTGTAACTAGGAGTATTACTACAGGATTAGTCAAGTGCTCCCTATCTTTAACTAGTTGCCATTTTAATGTTTTCTTCTAATTTCCGGTGCAAGGAACCCTTAATTGCTCCTTCTCCCATTTGAACTATGCCTTCTACTTCTATTTTCCGGATCAAAGGATCCTTAAGTGCCCTTTATCCCGATCATACCACCTCACGAAAAACCACTTTCCCAAATCTCTGAGGGTTATCTATCTTGCCCTGAATATATTTGTACCTTTTTGGCCTTGATTTCTAGTGCTGCTAGCTTGATTTAGACTCCATAGCCCAATGGACAAGTATAATATTTATCTCTATCTTACCTCCAAGTGATTTTTTCCCACCAAACCCTTTAAACCAAAACCAAATTGTACTGTCATAACTAGCCTAATATTATAAATCAAAACAAAGTTAAACTTTAAAGAGAGAGCCCTCTCTGAACCCTAAGAAGGCTAGATCCTAGAGTTTGAAGTAGGTTTGTGGTTACCTCTAGTATTCTTTGACTAAAAACTCAAAATCCCACAACTTGAGAATTTACTAGAGTGATAAAACTCATAACTAGCGTAATAGAAACAAAAATACCAAGGATACAACATCCATAGAATCCACATACAAACTATTATATTAATCATGAGAGAACAAGCTAAAATAAACTTTTATTAATGCATGCAAAGGCAAACTTGGTATGGGATTATCGTGTTCCACCTGACCATATATTGGCTGAGCCAAATCTCACATCATCCAATCACCCCCATTCCATATTCCAAGCATGAATACGAGACTCACTAGCCTTACCACAATCCTCACCAGATCAATAGGCCAAAATAATAAACATGTAATACTAGGATTTTCCATGATCGCCACTAGATCACTGGCCAAAACAAGGATGGATGCCACTGGATTTCTCCACCTACACCATGAGGAATTTTCCTATCTCCTATTCTCTAGGATTTACCGCAATTCACACTAGATCTCTAGGCCCTAATCGAAACTCCACCATCCAGGCTTTACCATATATCCCATTTTGGGATTCCTAGGCCTGATGGAGAGCACTCACCTCTAGGCTTTACCGTATATCCCACCATTCACTAGTCAATGATTCCTAGGCCCACTGAGGGACAAAATACATGACTTTACTGCAATCCATAATCCAATTAAGGGGTTACTATGCCAATGGCTTTACAGAAATCCATAGTATGGTTCAACGATCATTAAGCCATGTGTTATTTAATTCAAATATCCACCTTACTCAGTTTCAAATCGATCTGACAATCTAGCTCAACCAAAACATGAGAACCCCATCACACCATGGATATCCTAAAATGGCAATGAAAGGTTGAAGAACACTATCACACCTGGAAAGACCCATGCCAATGAAAACAAGATAACCAAGAACATACATGCATAACCATGCATGCCAAATCTAGCAAGGAAATCACACATGCAAATCGATACATGCAAGTAAACCCGTTATAGTTGCTTGATCCTACTCTTCCTTGCTTGATATTTTCTTCCGCTTTGCCTTCTTTTCCTTTCTTAATCCAATGCTAAAATTCTCCAAGAAAAATTGAAGTATCCAAGAGAGAGAGAGAGAGAGAGAGAGAGAGCTCAAAAACTAAACTGAAAAAAGGTACCAACTGATCCTTATAAGCATTCGTATTAATTATGCCTCTACTTTCTTCATTTTCCATTATTTTCCTTCATTTCCTCCTCACATGCAACCTGTGACCTTTCACCTTCCTTTTCTCCTTATTTCCATTACTTTCATAAATAAATTGCAAAAAAAAGGCCATTTTTCATTTCCAAATCATTTTTCGATTTCCTTAGCCCTAATAAACCAAATGAACACCCACACTAGGATGCTTTTTCCCAACATTCAGTTTTGAATAAGTATCCCATAACCGTGGTTATTTTTTCCTTTATTAACTTTTATTCCATGGAATTTTCACCAGGGATGTTACAGAACCCTCCCCCTTGGGGGACACCGTCCTCGGTGTTCAACCACACATATACCTTAGAAGAACCACTTAAAATCAAACATACTGGTCAAGGAGCTTTATAACTTAGCGCGATGTAGTATTTACAATGATCACCTTGCTGATAAGAAAACCAACATGAAAACATAAGAACATGATAACTATAATGAAAGAAACCCATACTACTTATTGGATCTTTATAACATAACTCAAGGCCGTATTTACATACATATACATATTTACATATACCGAATCATCACACCAAAACATATGCCAAAACATCATACCAAAACTGCTTTGCCTCAACCGACAAATAATGAAGGATACATAGCCTGCATCTAATCTGTCATCTTTCATGTGGCTTCATCGGACCTAAAGTTTTTCCATTTCACTTTAACCTGCTCGATTGCTCAATTTGAGAGCATGAGCATCATTTTTTGAAATGATACTATACGTTTCTAGCTATAATTCTCCTTCTAGATCCACCTACAATACAGACCAATCAATCACATGATCAACATATTTAACATACTTCTTAAGCAATGATACATGGAAAAAATCATGGAATTTCAGTTTTGGAGGCAGTGCAAGTCGATAGGCTACTGGCCCAATCCTTTCAATAATCGTGAAAGGTACACAAATCGAGGTGTGAGCTTGGAACATGATCCAATCCATAAGAAGCTCTTATTTGGTTTGATGTGTAAGTACACTTGTTCACCAACCTGAAAATCCTTAAACAACATGTTGTGATCTACATAGATATTATGTCTATCCCGTGTTGCTTCTAAATTATTCTTGATTACCTGTGTTTCCTGTTCCATTTCTGCCAACATGTCTGGCCCAATCAACACCTTTTTAACTGGATCACTCCAACTAATGGGAGTATTGCAACCTCATCCATACAATTCCTCAAATGGATGCATCCTCAAAGATTCTTGATACCCATTTTTGTAGTCAAACTCTACCAGTGGAATATACTCTTCCCACTTTCATTTTTGATGCATCACATGCATCCTTAACATGTCCTCCAATATCATCTTGACCCTATATGTTTTTCCATATTTCTGTGAATGATAAGTTGTACTGAAGGTCAACTCTCTTCCAAAACATGCAAACAACTCCTTCCAAAACTTGTAAATGAATTCTGCATCCCTGTCTGACACAATATTATTTTTGAAACCATCTAATCTAACCACATCCATGATGAAAACATGTGCCACGTCAATAGCTGAATACATAGTCTACACTGGAATGAAGTGTGCTACCTTAGTCAACATGTCCACAACAACCCTGATGGAATTATGTTGTCTAGATGTCCTAGGAAAATCTGTGATGAAATCCATGGATAGGACCACCCATTTCCACTATGGAATCAAAATAGGATGTAGTAGTCCACCTGGATTCCTACACTCTTCCTTTACCTACTGACAATACAATCATCTAGCCACATACTCTGCCACATCCTTCTTCAGATTCAACCAATAATAGAATTTCTTTACTGCGGTCAATGTATTCTAATATCTTGGGTGACCTAAATATGGTTTCACATGAAACACCCTTAATTAATCTTCCCGGTGCCTTGAATTAATCAAACGCACCGACCAATTGGTTAATAAAAAAAAATATTTTCACCATTGTGGTGCTATACTCTAACAATGACGCCTCGGTGCGGTTATGGTGATACGATGTTTTAGCATATGTTGTTTATTTAATGAAAATATATGGTGTTTTTTATATAACATGCCCAATGTTGGTCGTGTATCGCCAGCCCAATGCGTTTCATTAATTGAGAGCACCACACGAGTGTTTTATTCAAAAAAATATTTTCACCATTTCAGTGATATACACTAAAGACGATGACGACGCACCGACATAGCATTTTTATTCAAAGGAAGCATGGTGTGCTCCGTACAAACTGGCCCGGTGTGAATCAGTAATCCAGCGCAATGTAAAAGGGTGAAGTTGCCACCAAATTCGGTGCTATACTCTAACGACGATGACCTAGGGCAGTTAATGTTCCCTAACGCACTGACCCATATCTTTTTTAATTTAAATAAATGTGGTGCGCAATTGATACAACTGCCCTGTGTGTCTCATACAGGAGCACACCGAAAAAGGGTTTATTTAAAAAATAAATTACTAGTCGTACAAATTATTTTTACTATTTACAACCTTGTAGAGCTCTCAAGCATGGGTGTCACCTTTGTGTCTCTAAGGCACCCTGTAATCGGTACTTCCATTGTCTGTATTGCTTCCATTCGTTGCTCAGTGCGTGGGCTTCGAATTTTGCAAAACGGTGGGAAAATTTGGTTTTTAGTACTCCATTGGAAACATGCCTCCTCGACGTGCAAATGTGTAGGTAATTTATATGCTTCTCACCAACATAATATTTTACCATATTAATTTTGAAAATTGACTTAGAATTCATTGTTTTTTTGAGAAAAAAAAATTCCTGTGTGGTGTGTTTGAGCCATTCGGCTCGCACCATTCCCGGTGCTCTCTGTTAATTTACAGGCCGAGCTTCAAATAGTATTAATAAAAACCATACCGGGCAGTTAATGTGATAGCCTGGTGCACTACTGACAAAATCACACCGCAATAACAATAAAATTCTTGCGGTGCGTGTCGGTTTCTAGCCACACCGACAATTCATAATTTTTTAAAAATAACAATTTATTTTATATTTAATGCTGCGTTGGTTTACTAGAACACATCGGGGAATTATGTAAAAATAAACATAACGACCTAGTGCATCTATATTATGGGAACACACCGCATTAAAATACCATTTGAAGCATTAATATTTTTTTCACACGGTGCGTTTTATAAACGCACCGGTCCATGAAGATTAGTTTGGTGGTGCGTCGTTGTCACGGGGAAAAGTGGTGTGCTATGTTTTACTTATCACACCATATTTTATTAAAAAATCGGAAGGACCTTTAGTTAAAAGTTTTCAAATATTTATTTTTATATTTTCTTGTATGACGCAGTGTGTGGGTTTACCGAAAGGCACCGGTACACACCGGTGAAATGTTGATAAAACAAAAACCCTCGGTGCGTTTCAATTATGTAAACACACTGCATCGTTAAAACAAAATATTATTTTTGTGCGGTGCATCGGTCAAAACTACCACCCCAGGGAATTTTGTGTCTGGAAACTGAACCTCCAGTAGTAAAATATTGCAAATGAGCAGTGCATAGAGATATAATAAACGCCCTGGGGCGGATATGGTTTGTCAACTCACTACCTATAATATTTATTTAATTAATATTTTTGTTGTCATGGTGCGTGAATATTTTTTATGTGCATTGTTTATGGTGCGTGATATATATGTATGCACCGTTGGCAGTGTGTGACTGCTTTTTGTGGCACACTGAATGCTTTTTTTTGTTTTTTCAATAAAAATTATATTTATATATTTGTAAATACATTTGTCATTTAATAAAAACATTTATGTTTTATGTATGAGGGAGGCTGATGTATTTAATATGTGAATCATTCAATGACGTCAACAGAGACAATAGAGACAACAAAAAGAGTAGAAGGGATGACCATTACAACATGATACAACAATGGGAGGTAAGGGAGAGTGAGAAGCTTTTATACCCTCACCCTATTATGCCACCCACCTAATTTCTCTTGAGGGATGTAGGTCTCCTTAAGTTCTATGAGGAGGCTACAACCCTGAAGGGGCACAACAAATTATTGGTACAATTGATCTATATATGGGATGTCCATCGACAGGATTTATGTGTCGGTCATGACCAGCGGTACCAATCCACTGAGGAGGACAAGCATTTTATCACTGGCCTATCTAGGAGAGGGGAGGATTTTCCCGAGTTCCCTGATGTCCCCTTTGGTTATGCAGCAGAGAGTCAATTGGTGTACTCTTAGAGATACATTAGGGATGAGATACTTTCTCAAAGATATTTTCAGGTGCCTGGTGGACAACTACGGATTGGTTCTTTTGATCCAAAGGAGGTTAGGTGCCTCTCACTATTACTGACCACCACATAATACCAGTGACGAGCAATGCATTAATTTCCCTCTTTTATTTTATGTTGATTCTCTATTCTAGAGGCCACAACTTATTAGATGGTCTGCCATTATTTTGCGGCAGTTTTGTATAGCCTTAGACAGATGTCGTTCTCAGGCATGTGGGAGGTTGACCTTCCCTTTTGCTTCAAAGTTGTTTTGTTTATTTTTTGAGAGCTTTCCGAAGGTAAGGCCTACTTTTGTTCGTCAGCCTCGTAGCCTGATGATAGAGGTACAAATTCACATGTGGGGAAAGATGATGCCCAAGAGGGGCCAGTCAGAGTATCTGGCCGGGATTTTTAGTGATGCACTGGAGTTACTAGCTAGTGAGGATGACCACATGTTTGTGATGGTGTCATGTCCTTACGCGGGGTTGGATTGGCCAGTGATCCGATCACAGGTCGAGTAATACCCAACCATCGTGTACGGTATTAAGATATTTTAATTGAATATGGCTTATGCAGACTTAAATGAGCATGTTGGTCCACATAAACATAATTAAATGAACTGCACATAATTAAGAAGAGAAAAACACACAAGAGAGAGACAACCAATTGGTAATGAAGTTCACCCCCCCATCTCTCTGGGGCTACATCTCCGGATCTGCTTCAATTGGGATGAAAATCCTCTATATTCCTTTGTCAAAATAAGCTTCTTACATTCAAGCTCTCTGGCTAAGCATTTAGCCAAGAAATATAGCTCTCAATGGCTAAGTATTCTCTCCTGTCTTATCCCCCCTTCTCATGGCTTACATAAGAAATATATATATAGTTTTCCTTACCCACTCTCTAACAAAGAGAATTAATTACAAGACCCAAAATTGTAGGGCCTCACTACAAGGAGGGAAAACAAAAGGTCCATGAAAGTAGGACCTCCAACTATCTCAGGCCCATAATTGGGAAAAGTCTCAAAACCAGCTAAATACTTTCCAACCATGCCCTTGATTCTCTCAACCTATAATTGAGAAAAAATAAAGAATTTATGTGAGGTGGTTTCTCACATAAAACCAATTTCTCTAATTACATTAAATTAATAATATATGAGACAAATTTCTCTCAAAAATATTAATCATTCATAGAAATAATGCATGGGTTTAATAAAATGCATAATTAAATTCATAAGCATAATTTCACCCACTTAAATACAAGAACCAACTTCAAATCAACATGGCACCAAGCTCTTTTCATGTGCGAAGGTCCTTCCGAATCATACCTCTCCACAAAGAAAATTTTGGTCTCCAAAAGTATCGGCTTCAATCAACTCAACAAAAATGTATCTGAAAGGCACATTCCATCATGAATCCTTCACCTGACGTTCTTCAGAATCATAACATAATGCCAACACCTGAAATTGCTGCAACACAAATTCCTGAAAAGGCACACTCCTTCAAGATTCCTTCACCGCGGTCCTTCAGAATCAGAATGCAAAAGGCCACATATGTCGAAAGCTACAACCTGTAGCTAATCATACCTATTTTACATCTTTTGGAACACTTTCCAAGAGTTCATTGGTCAAGTTTACATGCCAAAATGGCTTATGAAATCGCCTCATTCAACCTGATTACAAAGAAGCCAACAAGGCTTAATGCGTCGAAATACGCCCCTCACTCTCCCTCACATAAGATTGGCTAAACCAGCCATTTACAATGCTTTATATTTAGCTTTACATCATAAATTTCATGGTGGAAACTATGGTCTTTTACATGGCATTCAACAATTTACATGCCAAATTCCCGATGCCAAAATGTGATGGAAACTATGGCCTTTTACATGGTAATTACAAGGTAATTTGATGTGCCCAATATGTGCACAAAGGGGAAACAAGACAAATTGTTCAAAACCCCTTTTAACATGTGTATACACCAAAACATTCAAGTGCACTAATGGTATGCACTAATGGTGAAAATAATTCAAATCCTACCATTACAAAATGTGCATTATGAAAGTGCCCTCTTCATTTTCTAGGCACGGGGAAAATAAAAAAAATCAAAGAAAATTCCCTTTTAATTACCCATTTCTGTCTGTCCACCGTAAAGAGAGAGGCTACATAGGATGCATCCATTTGTAGACTAGCATCCTACAAGATGCTCCAGCGGTACATGAAGAAGTATCCATTGCTGTTGAAGAGGATTCGTGCAAAAAAAATACCCATAATTTCTTATTAACAATGTGGACTGCCCTTTGGATTGACTTCCACAAGATTGAATAAAAAAAAAGATCCTTTTCTTGGTTGCTCACTCTGTCGTAATAGATAGCAATGATGATAAAATGTTGGTCAATTACTGGTAGAACAGGGTTATTGGCTGCTTCAACTTGAAGAAAATTTTAAACAAATTCTACTGGAAATACTTTTTCCATGATTCGTAATTTTCATTCACTACGTGCACATAACCAAATCTATCTCTTGGAATCCTCTGCATGAGGCTTGGTCCGAAATGGTTGTATGCAAGTTTTTATCACCGTTAGAGTCTCAAGCATAAATGATCTGATGGAGGCATAAATGATCCATCGATAACCATGAAAAGGAATACCATAAATCGAAACATCCAGAACCTCTAGAGGCATGGAAATGCCATAGATATGTTGAAAATGAACCTTGAAAAAAATTACACCAGATAAAACCGATAAATTAAAAACAATTGAAAGTTTGCAAGAGGAGTCGATCCAGATGTTGCACTAGAAACTGAGGGAGAAATAAAATAAAACCCTCTCGAGGAAGGATCTATGGGATCTCCGCGTCAAACTTGATCAACACCTTCAACTCCCCTGCAGAACGTCTAAAATTTCGGGTTCATCCCAATCTTCATCAGAAGTTTGTGCGATAGTGGGGAAATTGAGGTTCAGAATCCCTGCATTGTTTACCACGATTTGGAGGAGCCAATCTATTGTGTTCAATGCAAAGTCCGCCAAATATTAGTCAGCTCTGAGCTTGTTGTTGTGGATTCACCGAGAAATATGATTGATCGGGCATATCCGTTCCACGATTTCATCAACAACATGAAGATTTTGTGGCACCAAATTTTCCATGCAATCTCTGCTATTTGGAAATATTTAATCATTTCCAATGGCCATTCCATTGCGCACCCATTCTTGTAACCAGTACTCTACTATTCACTCCATGCGGGTCCCTTCTCAGAACAGATTGCTTCATCCTTCACTTCTCTTGAAGATGAACCGCTAGGATGAATCTTGTCTGATCTATAATCTAAGGGATAACATAAGAACCAAGGTTTCCGAAACCATTTTGTGAAAATTCACTAACCAACTGTGATCATTCAGCTGGAGAGTATTTGGAATCATCGCAAGGATGTTGAGGATCCAGCTAAGCATGCACGATAGATTCAAATTATTCATAAGTGATGGATCCCATAGAATTTTCAGTCAAACCAACACTGTGGCAAAGACAAAAAACCAAAAGAGCACTCAACAACCAAAGCATAAAAGTGTGGATGCCAATCATAAATTCCATGATATGTGTATTGTCTCTGCTTTCTGTGATAAACATTCCACTTTGATCGTAACTTCCATCAGGAGTTCTATATGGATAATCTAGTACTGCATTATATCTTCCTTCCTGCACTGTCACACTTCTCACATTGAGAAGATTATAATGCTGGTGAAATTCCCACCTTATCTCCAGGTATAGGAGTCCTAGGCCCATAGGAAATCTATGTCACGCATAGAATCGATCCAGCAAATGTATATTTCGGAAAAGGAGCCTGAAACTCAATATTGAATATTGGTAGACGAGGTTCCGTTCAAGCAAGAATATATGGGATAAAAATGCTCCCTCCAACGAACCAAGCAAACCCATGATCTTCAAACAGAATAACACTGCAATTAATCATCAAAATCGAATAGGAGGGGAATGCCTTCCAATGGAATTAATGTTGCGTTCTCCAATGGATCCTATTTTTCTCCATTAGAGGCACAACACGCCAGATATTTGGATATCCATCCCGATGGTATTCTGTTTTTGCTGCCCAATCAAGGACCATACATGGCTGTGATTTCTCTTAGGCTTCCGCAATGGAATCCTACCCGTCCAATGTTGTTGATGCTGCTAAAACCATGCGGTTTTACGTCGACTTTACCACTAGTAGCGACCGTGTGCTCCACGTCCTTGAAATCTGCGATTATGAAGGTGTATGTTAATGAGCTGCATGGTCTCCTTACTCCATCTCCAAAGACAACTCCCTTTCCTCTTATACTTCTTGCGAAATCAAAGAATGTTTTAATGGGAATATTTTTTCTATTGGATCAAATTGTCTGAGCTGGTAGAACTGGTATCTACAAGACCGTATAAATAGAGATATTTCATTATACTATTGATGTGGTTGTTTTCTAGAAAAAAGAGCGAGAAAATTTGATTGGGAGGATATCACTCTTTTTCTTCCTTGGTGGAAATATATGTAGTACGTTGACAGAGACATCAGAGATGTGCTGGATTTCAATGTCTATCAAAAAATTGGAGAAAGAGCTTAAACACAAAAAAAAATATATCCACGGTTGATCAAGCTAAGCTGGAGGAGTAGGGGCACCTCAAGATTAATATAAAACTCAGGAGGCCGCGTATGGAGAAGAAGTCCAAGAGAGGACGTGTGCGATCATTACTTGGGGGAAGGAATTTAATGATTCCATAACCTGAACCAGAAATCTTGCAACTACAATTGACCTCTATTATTTTCCATAGGAAGTGAATACACCACCATTAACACTAGGAACAACATGCACAGTAAGGTGCAGTGATCCTTCAGGTCACAATAACTTTCCCATCCAGAGGTCGTCTGATGTGATTCAAGTGCCGATGGATCCTTCTTGTTGAGATCTTCGCAATGGTGCCGTTATTTTTTGATTCTGAGTCAGGCAAATTTTGAGCATTTTCCATCAAAAGAGGGATACCTGCCCCCATAAAACTCAAAATTTTATGAAAGAGGAGAAATATAACTTGTAGAAACATCATGATCTTCTTACCAAACTAGCACCGATCAATTTCTTCTTGTAAGAGTGTTGTTCGAATGGTGGATGGAGCCTCCTTCTTCATGGGCTCTTTTACAAGCTGCCTGCTTGATTTGTGGCAAATTTCGAGGTGCAACTTCCAACACTTCTTCTACCAATTCCCATTGATTTTACATAAGCTTTAGAAATTATGTCGTTTCCCATAAAACTATGTCTTCATGATATGAGGATTCAAAAGGTTCTCATTCTTCTTGGTCTCCCTTCTTGTGGGAACATCTGTCTTCTTAACCCACTCTTTCTTTGTATGATGCCTAACTACAGCATGGTTAGAAGATCTATAGAAGTGATCATTTCTCTTATTTGTAAAAGAAGAATTTGAACGACTTTTATACCTTCCTGACTTGTCCTTGAACTGATGGAGACTAGGTGGCTTGATTCCGTTCTTGGAATCAGGTGATGAAGAGATGGATTTTGCTTCAGCTACCTTCGATCATTCCCCTTTCTCTTCCTGTCCATAACCCAAACCTGCAAATGGTTGTCTTGTTAAACCTCTAATGGTTGGGTGATTCCTTGGCCATTTATGCAAAGTCCACCTCCACTATAACCCATCTTCGTGAGGATTTTCATGCCAACATTAGTTTCATATTGAGAGAGAACAAAACATGAAGTGACATCATATACCTTGGTTTGAGATGAAGCCTCTGTCATCTCAACCTTCTGCAATTTAGACAATATCTCCTCTTTGGCTCGTAGCATCTCTTGAATGCATATCGAGTAATAGTCTTTGCAATTCTGCATTTTCAGCTTGAAGGCTTTCATTTATCTCTTGAAACTCTTGTAGTCTTTTAGCATGCTTCGCTCATTTTTCCATCCTGCAAAGCAAGCACCTGCTCCAATACCACTTGATCCAATCACAGGTCGAGTACTACCTAACCATTATGTACGATATTAAGATCTTTTAATTGACTATGTCTTATACAGACTTAAATGAGAATTTTAGTCCACATAAACATAATTAAATTAACTACACATAATCAAGAAGAACAAAACACATAAGAGAGACACAACCAATTGGTAACGGAGTTCACCCCTCCATCTCTCTGGGGCTACATCTCTGGATCTGCTTCAATTGGAATGCAGATCCTCTATATTCCTTCGTCAAAGTAAGCTTCTTACATTCAAGCTCTCTGGCCGAGCATTTAGCCAAGCACTATGGCTCTCAATGGCTAAGTATTATCTCTTGTCTTCTCCCCCCTTCTCATGGCTTACATAAGGAATATATATAGTTTTCCTCACCCACTCTCTAACAAATAGCATTAATTACAAGACCCAAAATTGTAGGGCCTAACTACAAGGAGGGAAAAACAAAGTCCATGAAAGTAGGACCTCCAACTATCTCAGGCCCATAATTGGGAAAAGTCTCAAAACCACCTAAATACTTTCCAACCATGCCCTTGATTCTCTCAACCTATAATTGAGAAAAAATAGAGAATTGGTGTGAGGTGGTTTCTCACATAAAACCAATTTCTCTAATTACACTAAATTAATAATATGTGAGACAAATTTCTCTCACAAATATTAATCATTCATAGAAATAATGCATGGGTTTAATAAAATGCATAATAAAATTCATAAGCATAATTTCACCCACTTAAATACAAGCACCAACTTCAAATCACCATGGCGCTAAGCTATTTTCATGTGCGAAGGTCCTTCCGGATCAACGATGGTGTCCTGACATCCTATTCACACAGGATGAGCCACCAGATGATAGAGGTAATATTAGTGTTTTCTTTAAATTAATATAGTTTTATTTTATTTGTCTTAATTAATTAGAATAAAATTTATTCTAACATGTTATTTAACTTGTTTCATTAAATTTTTTAATGAAATTGTCTAATTATTGTTGTGTACTATATATTTTGTAGATATTGGCACGTTCGTTGGGGACATGCCTCCACCCCCATCAAATGATCATGTAGATGATGAGGAGATGGAGGAGGTTGCAGAGGGTTAGATACCTCGTCAGGTGTAGATACCGGCGATCATGCGGCATAGGGTTGACATACGATTTAGGATGGATTTGGGCGACCGACTATGTAGACTCTTGGTTCATGAGGGAGTTCTCCCTATGGTGATCAAATACATCTAGGCAGATCGTATGCCCACGAATATTTGGAGGGACATACCATGTGATATGATGAGCCTTATGTGTCATATCGTCGGAGCTTCAAGGCTACTGGCAGTGAGGAGGGATAGCCACCATGGAGATGTGCCACACAGTAGCTCGGATGATGATCATGAGGGGAGTGATAATTTTAGTACTCCACCTCCTCCTCCATCACCTCGGAGAGATGAGCAGGCAACACCTCCTAAGAAGACACCTTCGAGCAAGCACCATTTGAGCACCTCCTGAGAAGACACCATCTATGCAGGCACCTCCTGAGCAGGAACCATCTAAGAAGGCACCATCTGAGCAGGCCTTGACTAGTTATAGTGTTGTTCATGTACCACCAGATATTTGACATTTATATGCAGCTCTATTACATTTGTATATTTTTTACATTATACAGTTATCTATATATATATATATATATATATATATATATATATATATATATATATATATATATATATATAGTGCATGTTTTATGTTCCTGTTGATGTACTTAATTTACATGTTGATGTTCATCATGATGTGTATATTGTTAGGTCATGTTAGATATATTTATTTAATGTGTTTGGAGATAGATGTGGATGTTATAACAGTTATTTGCATGAGATGTATATTTGATGTTTTTTTTGTGATGATGTTATACAATGCTTGTGTTTTGTTAAATGATCATGATCACGATGATTAGATGATCTTAGCGAATTTGAATGTGTATTTTAGAATATGATGTTTGTATGATGGTTATGATGATCGTGATGTTTATTTTTAATATTAAATCATTATATTTATTAAATATTATGTATTGGTAATTGTAAAATTGTAATTGTAATTGTATGTATTGTGATGATTCAATTTTATTAAAATTGTAAAATTTTAAATTAATTGTCAAATTTGAACCGTAATTACCATAAAATTGAATCATCTTAAAATTTTTAAATTACTGTACATACTGTTAAATTACCATAATTGTAAAATTGTAAATTTGTAAATTTGTAATTGTAATTGTAATTGTAATTGTATGTATCGTGATGATTCAATTTTATTAAAATTGTAAAATTTGTAAATTTGTTAAATTGTACAAATGTTAAATTTTAACCATGATTACCGTAAAATTGAATCATCTTAAAATTGTAAAATTACCGCACATATTGTTAAATTTCCATAATTGTAAAATTGGAAAATCATAATTATAATTGTATATATCGTGATGATTCAATTTTATTAAAATTGTAAAATAGTCAAATTTGACCCATAATTACCCTAAAATTGAATTATTGTAAAATTGTAAAATTTATACCATACATATTGTTAAATTACCATAATTGTAAATTTGTAAATTTGTAAATTTTTAATTGTAATTGTATGTATCGTGATGATTCAATTTTATTAAAATTGTAAAATTTGTAAATTTGTAAATTTGTACAAATGTCAAATTTGAACCATGATTACTGTAAAATAATCTTAATATTTGAATCATCTTAAAATTGTAAAATTACGGCACATATTTTTAAATTTTCATAATTGGAAAATTGTAAATTTGTAATTGTAATTGTATGTATCATGATGATTCAATTTTATTAAAATTGTAAAATTTGTAAAATTTCAGAACAAATGGGAATAAATTGGTTTTGAATAATTTGAATTTAAAATTGAAATTTGCCAAATTTGGAAAATTCAGCATATATTGTTAAATTACCATAATTTAAAAAGTTGTAAATTTTTAATTGGTAATTGTATGTATCTCGATGATTCAATTTCTGGCCAAAATTGTAAAATTTGTAAATTTGAAAAGTTGTCAAATTCAAGGTTTGGAAACGAGAATTCAATTTTCAGAAATTGAATTCAATTTGTAGGCCGAAAATTTCTAAATTATAGAGGTTTTTTAAATTTACCATAAATATAAAATTGTAAATTTGTAAATTTGTAATTGTAATTGTATGTAAAATTGTAAAATTGTAAATTAACTGTCAAATTTGAACATGTAAAATTGTAAAATTGGAAATTAATTGTCAAATTTGAACCATAACTATCGTAAAATTGAATCATTTTAAAATTGTAAAATGTATAACGTACATATTGTTAAATTACCATAATTGTAAAATTGTAAATTTGTAAGAATATAAATAATTGTAAAATAATAAATCTAGAATAATAATCTCTTGTACACAATAAAGTTTGTACATGTATAAATAATATATATATATATATATATATATATATATATATATATATATATATATATATAGCGAGAGAGAGAGAGAGAGAAGTGTATTTATTTAAGTAATGATATAGTGAAAAACCATTTAAAGCAATCAAGTAGTTGTATTATTTTAGGAATTAACATAACAAAAAAGAACTTGATACAATGCATTGCTTTCGAGATCAACATAATTACAAATGATCAAATGAAATGATTTTAACATTTAACACAATGAAAACCAATTAATCCAAAATACATATTATAATCTTTGGAAAAAAAGAGTCTTAGTTATAAGGTTAAGTCCTATTCTTTATAAAAACCCATCTTAAATAGTATAAATTATGAAATAACACATGTACCATATCACTCTTTGTTCTCATCAGCCTCATTATCTTCCTCGATTGGCATGATAACACTATTGTTCTCAAAAATACGTTTTTATCTAGGTTCATGTCTCAATACGAGCCACCAATCCCTATCCAACACATCTAGGTAAAAAAAAACCTGGTTACAGTGTTTGGGGAAAACATAAGGCTCCTTAGCTTCATCCCACATCTTTCTAGAGTTGATACATATTAGCCTACTATCACGATATTCCTTTATATTATTCCGATCAAATGTGTCCCAACACTTGCACCTAAAAATAACACATTCGAAAGAAGAGAAGTCCACTTCAACGATCTCTTGTATATTTCTGACGTAGCCTAACGTCCCTCGTACTAGGTTTTGATCGCGGTGGCTAGCTCAACTAGATTGATCGAACTCAAATTCCACTCCGCATTCTTGTGTCATGTTTCCATCATTGAAATTTTCTTTGTGAAAACGGTGTCCATATGCCCACATAGACGGGAACAAATTCACCTATAAATTTTTTTAAAAATCATAGTGTCATGTGTCTAATACCCAAGTGTTAAAATATAAAATATAGATGTTACATTGCAAAGGTGAATTATTAAGTTTAAAATGTACGTAAATAGATTATTATCGAGTTTTTGCACCCAATCCATACGTTTAGCACATCCTCAAGAAAACGTGGGTAACGACCGGTTGCACCGTATTTCTCTCTAACTTGGTCATCAACCCAACTATTGGGGGATATAATTGGCATATTTTCTTTTAAATGATCAGGATAAGTCACTCTTCTAAACTTCAACCATCTGAATTCTTTCTTGTCACTGTCTCATTTCATCCTCTTTTGTTCATACAATGCGACCCATGGTTGTGTCACTTCAGAATTATAAAGAACGAATTTATTGATTGCTTCAATTTCTACATTTGCTGATGAAGTCAAACTGACAAATAGTACATATGAGATCAAAATATACATTATATCGAAGCTCAACGTGAATATTTACTTTGTGTAAATTTGAAAAATTATAAGTGGCTTACTCTATCAATTATCATTTTCCATCCATTTGGAGAATCCCCCCATCTCTTTTGTCTTCATCCCTTTCATCATCCCAAATCATTGCACCTAGTGTGTTGTCAATATTCTTGATGCAATGACTAGCATAATAGAAATACTCATACGATATGTACCCCTCTACCATAGACCCCTCGGGTTTTTCCCTTTGTCGAACAAAACCTTTCAATTTCTTGATGTACCTCTCTAAGAAGAACATCCAAAGACAAGAAACCACCCTAACTAATTCAACCTCATCTACTAGGTGGATTAGAATATGAACCTGCAAGTCCATGAAACTTGTCGGCAGTTCCTTCTCAAACATATAAACAATCTCAACTATCTCTTAACGTCATCGTGGAATGCTAGCCACATGAATCTCCTTTGACGTAATCCAACGTACAAATGCAGATAATTTCATTAGGGGAATTTTGAGGTCTAAAATGGGCCTCCTAAGAAAAATGCACAACAGAAATAAAATTTATAAGAACTAATAGGATTCAAGATGAATATGTCAACCATGGGGGATGATTCATCATTTTTGGAGTAAAAAATTAAAAATATTAAAAAATATTAAAATAATAAAACTACTTTTTCAACTCGTATTTTCAACTTATCTCTCTAATTTTTTACTCAAATTTCAAGCGGGAGTACCTTTTGGATGAAAAATTTAATTCCTCATCCAATGATTACTCATGTTGCATACTTTCGACGGACCCTGCTACACAAAAAATGAAAAATACATGGAAAAACGTGTTTGCAATCACGTATTTCATGTATTTCTCATTTTTCATGTAGCAATGTCCATCGAAAGTATGCAACATGGGTATTTATTGGATGGGAAATCAAATTCTACATCCAACGAGTGCTTCTCCTCGAAATTTGAGTAAATCCATATGGAGATAAGTTGAAAATACGAGTTAAAAAAAATAGTTTTTCCCTTTTTCCCTCTAAAATTTGATGATGTAATCAAATCTTATTTTATTATTTGCACTATTATTTTATAATTTCATTAGGAGGCCCATTTTAGACCTCAAAATTCCCCTAATGAATTATGGCACGTCCTAGGTCTTGGGAGAAGCCATGTTTCACTCACCCATGCACGAACAAAGGATAATGATACTGCAAAGTTATAAAAACATACAAAATTAGTTATGTTTTATGATCCCATGCGATAAAAATTATTAATATAACAAATAATAAAATCATGTGTTTGACATTACACATACTCTTAGAAGATTCAAATGGTCATGCAATTTCAACCCCAACAAATGGTATTCCATGGTGAAGCAGCGCCGTAGTGAAGACCCATATGAAGATGGCACCCTCACACCCATTATAATTTCCTTTGCCAAAGAAATATCATCCTTTTTAAAATCCATTGGACATCACCTTCGTTAAAAGACCAATTAGAGGGACTAGTCTCTCCTGTACATTCTTGTCTAGGCCAATGTTTCTTTTTAGTTTATGAAGTAATAAGATATTTCTTAACAGCCAATGTGTCACTTTTTTTGATGATATGTGCCTCCATGAAGAATATGAAATATTTTTAAATATATGTATGAGATCTAGTAAGTGGGTAATCTTAATATGCTCCCAATATGGGAGATTATAAAAGATATATTTCCTTTTCATCCCAATGGGAAATTTCTCAACATAGGTATCAAAGAATTCTTGGTCATCGAACAAAGGCTCCCCATTTGAATTGAACATTTCTATGAACTCCTTCTCCTTCTCTCTCTCATATGCTCTAAGCCATTCAACTTGTGTCGTTATTGTAGGCCTTTGGCTTCTCTCTTGTTTACCATTGAAAGCGAATGTTTCTCTTCTGTAAGGGTGTTCTTCCGGGAGGAATACCCTGGAGCAATCATACACTGGCTTTTGTAGGTCGTTGGACCATCTAGATTTCAGAGAAGGTGCACAAAATTTACATCCATAATACCCTTTTGTTACAAGACCTGCAAAATTATTGTATACAATATGCATGGAGCATTAAAGAATATCATGAAGGTCAGAACAATTACAACAAATTAAATTAATATGTGATATAATATTGTTACGTGTATAAACAAATAAATAAACATGTAATTTACCAGAGCAAACTCCTAAGCATTGTTAATCATGTGTGGTGTACGCACATATTCCATACAACGTAAAACTCCTCTTGGCTGTGATGGGTCTTGATTCATCGTATACATTTATCCCATCCCATAATTCCTTCAATTCATTTACCACTAGTTGTAAGTAGACATCCATATTCTTCACTTGTCTTCTACCAGGGACTATGAGAGCCAACATAACATGCTCATTATTCATGGAAAACCATGGGGGTAAATTGTTATTGATCACTACTATAGGCCAAACTGAATAGTTGGTGTTTTGGAGGGAATATGGGTTGACACCATCCATGGCTATGCTGAGTCGTATACATACTTCATCCTTGAATTTTTTAGGCCTTGTATCCTCTATATGCTTCATGGCTATTGAATATGTTGGGATTCACATAACTCCCAACTCACTTCTGTGTGAGGCATGCCATCCCTGCAACATAGCTAATTCTTTACAATGAAAGAGCCTTTTAATCCTTGGGATTATAGGAATGTGCCTCAATATCTTAAGATGAGGACCACATGATTTACCCTTCTTTTTTTATTTATCGTACCTGTCATGCCCACATTTCAGACATATCTCTTTGTCTGTATATTATCCTCTATATAGAATACAATCATTTGGACATGCATGATATGATTTATACTCAACACCCAACATTTTGAATAATTTCTTTGTCTCTTTGCAGCTACCGAGAAATACATTATCACCCGGAAGAACCTTATCTTTGAATAACCTGTAGTTGGTGGACAATATTAAATGTACAATGCCAATAATTATTAACGTTCATAAAATTGACCATTTGTAATATTGATTGTGTGACACTATTTCTCAAAATATAAGGGACTTGATGGTCAATTACCTCAAAATTTCCAAGAAACATGCATTCAAAAAGCCAAATGTTTCTTTCAAATTTCATATTAACATCGTTGTCCACAACTAGGTAGACATTGACTAGCCGCCAGGTCCAAAAAGAGGGGTGGTGGAAGCAGATTTAAGGCTTTCGAAAAAAATATCAACGATATGAGCATCATCTCCTAGCTGATCATCAATTTGGAATACATCTAACAACATTGTCTCCATGGCAGTCGTATCCCTTAAGTAATCATCAATACCAAGCTCTATTTGATTTCCTGCATTGCCATCTTGTGAAGAACTATTATTGTTGTAGTCATTCTGAATTGGTGAATGTGGACGTAGTGGGAATTTAATAGGTGGTTGAGTCAACCATTCCTGGTATCATTCCTCTCCGAGTTTTTCTCTTAATTCATCCTGTTAGAGTTGGTTTGTTCATCCCTCCGTTAGAGATCAGAAATCTCTTTTGTTGCATTTAATTTTTAGGTATCTCATTCAGTTCGAACATCTGCATTCCATTAGGAGCATCGGTCTTCTGGTGGAAGGGTCTTGTCACTCATGTCCCTCTTGTTTTGTACCTGCTGGCTCAGGTCTGTTCATCGAAGTTCATCAAAATCATTTTACAGTCAATGTTTGGTCTTTTGGTGGGAAAAGAGTCTTTTAAGAGTCACTTCAGTCATTAGGTCTAGGGTTTCACGAATTCAGTCTTCAAAGTGTCCAATAATGCCAGCAGGCCAGAGGGAGGTTCAAAATAAGTTTTCATTTCAAATATTTCATTGTCATATTGCTTGATCGTAGCTTTTCTTCAAAACTCTGTTTTGAAGAAAATCGTCATTTTGTCCTTTGTAATAAATGCCATGTATATTTTCCAAGTTTTTCAGTTGTCAAAATCTTTAGGCACAACCCTGGTCACCTTTTCCAAGTTCAGTGCCAGTCATCCCTGCAAAAAATAGACAAGAGTTTCGTCATTTCAGTCAAAAAGTCAAAGTGGAAACAAAAAACAGAGTTTGTATTAACAATGTGAAAAGTGCCAAAGTTGAGACATAAGAAAGTGGGTTTTTGCAAAACAAAAATTAAATCCACGACTATACAAGATATTTCCACTTTATCAAATCATTTGCACTCAAGAAGATATCAGAGAAATCGAGTTCAATTGTGGAAAGGCAAAATCATTTGTTAAATTCGGATTGTGTGTTGAAGATCAGTGCGCGACGCGTTGGGAGATAGGCGCGATGCACCGGGCGGTCATGGTGCATAGAGCCAACCACTGCAGTGTATTTTTGAACGCGCGCGGCGCACTCACACAGTGCGGCGCAATGGGTTTTGTGCGCGGTGCACAGGGCCGACAAGCCATTTCTCACCACTGTTTCATCAAATTTCCAAAATGACTCAATCTTTTTTGCTCCAAGTAAGTTTGTGAGCTCTTGCCATTGATTTTAGCTTGTGTTGGGTGTTGTTTGGAGCGAGGAATTTGAAAGTTTGATTGGTGAAATTATAAACCCTCTCATGTGGTCAAAAACTGCTCCTTAGGGTTTGGATTTCAAGTTTTGAAGGTCTGATTTTTGTGCCAAGTATTGTAAATCCCATTCTCCATCTATGGTTCCTTTCCCCACCACTGTCATATCATCATACAGTGCCTCCCCTTTTTTTTTCCCTATTCCCTTATAAAATAACTCATACCACTTGTTCCTAAATCCTATTTTCCCTATCCCTAAACCCTACCATCTCCCATATCATTTGCAAAATTCCCAATTCCCAAACATAGTCAAGTGACTGTCCCCACATTGTAAAATTCACTTGAATGAATCACATTTTTACCACTGTACTATTTCCCACAGTCCACTATACCCACTATCCCTTTTTTCCCACAGTCCCTTCCTACTTGGCATACATTTGGTAACTGCCGACAAAGGACATCAAACTCCTATTTTCACGTCATATAGATCAGCATACGCTTGGCATAAACTTGTGACACCATGACGGATACTGAGTCATCATATGAACAAGATAGTGACTCTAACACAGAGCTTCATGCACTGAGAAGGTCCCGTAAAGGTGGCAAACATGTGAGGGAGGAGCCCACCTCATTGACTCAGTTGGAGGCCTGCCCACTTGCCATGGCATGTTTCCGAGAGCAGTCATGTTATCAGTATTGTGAGAGGATTGCTCAGATTCAGCATCATCAAGAGTTAGCACGGTTGTTTGTTTTACATTTGCGAGATGGACAGGTTACCCTCGCTGGTGTAAATTTTACCTTGACACCAGAAACCATTTCTCAGGCAACAGGAATACCGAATGTAGGTGAGGAGTGGAACAAAAGACAACAGGTGGATAGAGTACATTACGAGCCATACATCAGGCCTGGCTATCTGAGGTAGCTCAGCAGGGTATTCCCATTCTGATTTCTGAAGGAATCCTATGCACCATTGATGAGACTCATTATCAAGTACTTCAGTTGTGAGGGCCGGTTCTCACACCTTTATGCATACCACATCAGGTTGTTGATGCATTTCATGAGAGTGAAGATGATGAAAATTCCATATTTCATGTTCCGAAACATAGAGAGGATGACTACTCTTGTGCAGAAGAAGACTCCAGAGCAGCAGCACAACAACATTTATCATTATGTGCTCATCAAGATGATTGTGGTACATCATCTTGGATTGCAGGGCATTGCATGGGAGGATTTCATTTCCCGTGACTTCTTCACAGCCCCTCAGCCTCCTCCAGAGATTGTTCATGATGCGGGTGAGCTTTCATATCAGTTTGAAGGTCCCGAGACAGATCCTATCATCGGTGTGCCAGTATTTGTTACTTATCAGAGAGGCACAAGAGCATTGTTTGCAGCAGCCCGACGAGTACTATATCTACCTGGGGTGGAAGGGGTATCGTTTCCATCGTCATCAGCACAGGCACAGGTGCAGGACAGAGGAAAGAGGCCTATGCAGGAGGAGGTCCCTTCAGGAGGTCAGGATACTGGTTTTACATTGATTGATGTGGACGTGAGCTCTCCAAACTCAAAACTGAGAGAGATCATTCAGGAGCAGAAAAATGAGATCAGCACATTGACCGACAAGTTGCAAAGAGCTCAATGGATCATTAACTATATGGAGTAGTGGAATAAGAAGTTGGAGGATCAGCAAACACTCATGGAGTTGTAAAACATCCATGGAAACCGGCAAGCTGCTCGAAGAAGCCCATCCAAGATGACACCTATTGAGCGGGAGATTGAGGCTGATAGAGAGAAATGGCTTGAGAGGGTCAACATGCATCTTGAGAAGCTGTTGGATAAAGCAAAAAAAGAGAAGAACATGCTCCGACACATGAAGAACCACTATTGGGCACGCACACATGTTTGCAAAGCGAAGATCAAGATCCTGAAAGCGAGGCTATGAAGGGCACTGAGGAGGCGCAAAAGGCATGATCGACTCCAAATATTGGCTGAAGCTTCTTTGGATGAGCATAGTACTTGATGAGGGACCTTAAGTCCAAATTTCAAGGAATTTGGAGAACATTTTGTCATTTTTGAATTTTTTGGTCACAAAACAGGTTTTTCTGCCCGACGCGTAGCGCCACCTTGCGCGTGCTTATGATTGGCAGCTCTTTAGAGGGAAAACTTGGTATTTCTGGATTTTTTATGAAAATTTATGCATGCTCAGGAATGGCCTAATAATTTCATCAAGTTCTGGGTTGCCTAAAGGGTCAAAAACACCTTGAAAATGGCCTTTTTGCCACTTTTTGCACACACAGGAACCAGTCTTGGGAGATTGAACTTTTGGAGGGGAAAATTGACACCAAATCCAGAAATTCCACTTGAGTTGGAAAGTAGACAGGCAGGGATTTTCGACGAGCTATCATGAGCTCAATTTGGACTTCGTGAAGGGTCTAAACAACAGTTCCAAATTTGTGCTACGCATAGGGATTTTGGGCGCGGCGCATAGAGGATTTTGGCCTTTTTTCACTCCACAGCTCAAAATTTCGCCTAGTTTTGGCCAGTTTCACTTTTTCATGTAACTCTTGATCTATATTGATGTAATTTCATGACCATGATGTAATTTTGGCACATGTTTACTTTTTCTATAAGATTCATTCACCAAAAGGTGAAATGTGAGTGAATGGATCAGTTTCCTAGCATATAGAGGCAAGTTGTTTCATGGCCTATTTTCTAGTTCCTAGTTTAGATATGGTTGAAACAGCTCCTAGAATGATGATATCGACCCCTAGAGGCATGGGAATGGGTTAGGCTTGTCCATATGATGTATTTTCTCAGTCATTTTCAGGGTTGGACATTTGGGATTGCATAGCACTTCATTGTACATTCATTCCGCAATTTTGGCAAAGGAATAGACCAGGGTTTGCAGCCCTCTTTGGGATCCTTGTGGCTCTGTGTTTTGATGGTGTTTTTATCCATGTATTTTTAAGTTCATTGATTTTTTTTTGTACCATTTCTCTGCTCCTTTCTTCTTAAATTAAGCAAATCAGTGTTAAAGGTAGAATTCAGTAGTTTACTTTGCTCTGCCTTTAGTTTTGTTTAATTTTACATGTTTTCATCAGTTTGAGGAGGAATCTTGAGACCATATTTCCCTCTTCAACTCCTCACCAGTATGATCCTTTCATTCAATTAACCTAAAACATAAAAACTATTGTTTTCCTTTCCCCAATCAGAACTCTGCAAAAACTAGGCCTAATCCCCGCACCCAAAACTGCCTTTCCCTTTGATCCAACAAAACCCCCCAAAATCAAACTCAAACTCCTTTATTTATATACCTAGCCTAAAATTAGCTTTTATTTCAGTCATCTCAAGCCCTATTGAGTACTTTTGGCTGAGATTGATCCGGAGAGAGCCCTCTCCTATTCTGGTAGGGCTAGCTACTAGACTGAGCGTGGTTTGATGTTACCCTAAACTCTGCCTTCCTTTAGCCTGAGGTAGATTTAGGAAATAACATAGTGGTGAACATACTAGGGAGAAAATGGTTTTCTTGTTGGTGTTATTTGTTTCATAAGCTACAGACGGAGCCTGAAGTTATGCCAGGTAGCCTTCGAAATGCTTTTTCTTTGCATTAGCGGAAGTAGATAAACGCTGCTTCAGTCAATCTCCGGTCTAGCTTGTGAACGTGACACTTGACTTGTGAATTACCCCAGTATATCAGATCATTCTAGACTTTTGGGTGATGAGTCTAGAATTTGATAGGCTGAAAAAGTTGGTTTTTTCCCTTTCATTTTTGAAATTAATCGAACACACTGGCTTCCAGAAGACATACAAGAGCAAATCCAGATCTCGATCCACCTCCAGTGTATGAGAATCCCAATCTGATTTCAAGAATCCTCCGTCGAGAAAGTCCCGTGATCCCTTTGTTTAAATCTCATTCATGCCCTACTGTATTTGAATTCCTTGAAGATATTGAGTTTGATGATCAATTTGAGTTGTCGTTGTTTGAAACTAAGTCTGAAAGTGCTATTGGTTCTACTGTCATAAATCCCGAGTTTATCAAGTATCTTGAGATTGAACAAGCTAATAGATCCATTGATAGCTACATATTGAATATACAAAACTCTATTGTGGCAACGAATATTCCTGAGTTTATCGAATCTGCTTCTGAAACTCTTGGTCCATCAGCAGTTACTTCTGATTCACAAGTTCACACCGAGCCTCCTTTCATTCCTACTATTCCCGTGCAATAATCAATATCTGATCAAAAATCTGTAGTAGTTTCTCCTCCTTCCCCACCACATACACCTTGTACATCTACTGCTCCTACTCCACCCGTTTCTCCAAGACAAATTATAAATCCACCAAGAGCAATGGTCGCTAGATTTGCACCTATTGTCTTGCCACAGAACTTGGATGCCATGCCCACTGATTATCAGAGTAAAATCCCATTGTTTTATGGAACTCCTCAGAGTGTTTATGCTCAACAACATATTGATAGAATGGCAGACTTCTTTGATCTCCTTGAAATTGATGAAGAAAATGTCACCATGAGATTGTTTGTGCAAACTTTTGGAGGTGAAGTACGTAAGTGGTTCAGAGCTTTGCAGCCTAGAAGTATTGCTACATTGGCCGAGCTTCAGAGAAAATTTTTAGATTGGTGGGAAATAAAGAAATATCCTCTTCAAATCACTTCAGAATATACCAAGATCAAGCGCAATCCTGGTGAGTCAGTCCAAGACTATTGTATCAGATTTAATGCGGTTTATAATGCAATTCCTGATGATTTGATGCCATCTAAGAAGTCATATTTGATTAAGTTTCCGGATGGTTTTGATCCGGACATGGCCTATTCATTACGCGAAAGAGATCCGCCCACTTTGGAGGACATGCAGAAGATTGCAGTAAGTGTTGAAGCGAATTTGAATGACAAGAGAGCTAGATTGAAAGCAGAAAATAAAGTTATGATAAAGGAAGAAGCTTCTACTTCAGATCAACTACTTCGTAAAGTGGAAAAGATGATTAAAAGAATGACACTTGATAAGCCCAAACCGCAGATCAGAAATCCCAACTTTCGTGGACAGCAGCAACCACAATTCAGGATCAAACAACGAGAGCAGCGAGCACCAGAACCACCACCACAACAGCAGGTAAAAACTCCTTTACAACAGAATTTTGTTGGCCCGGAATCAGATGATGAAGACAATTTAATTGAAGAAGAAAATAAATTTTTTACACCTGATGACATGCCAACCTTTATCACCGAAGATGAAGAGTTTGCAGAAAGTTCAGCTGTACAAAAGGATGAGGATTTTATCTTGGCAAATGAGACAGCTCTTGAAGAAGAGTCGGATGAGTATCAAAGAGGTTATATGAATGCTTTGTCAGCCCAGCAGAAACAATATTCACTAAGAAACAGAGATGTGCCTATCAACCCAATCCAAAAGAGAAAAGAAGTTTCAGCACCAAATAATGATGCATCCATTGCACAAAAGAAGGGAAAATATGTAGTTGATCCTGATACAAGTAAGTCTCTATCAGCAAGTGAAAGATCAAATCAGTCAATTGTATCGAAGGAGAAAACTGAAAAGAAAGATGCTCCAGCCAAAGAGGTAGAAAAAACTTCAGCTTTTAACTTAGAAAGTGAGATTGCTAAGTTGAAAGTTTCCATTCCTTTGACTGAGTTAATGAAAAATAGCAGCTACAAGGGTCAAGTATCTAAAATTCTGAATTTCGATCCAATGTCTGATATGGTGAATGTGGAGGATGATCAACCTGAATTGATATTTGGACTAGCATTGGATGGTGAGTCTCCCGATAGTGATGTGCCGCCTTTTTATATCAGCCTTAGATTGCATGATTTTGTGTTACATAATGCCATGTTTCATTCTAGAGCTCCTCAAAATCTCATGCCGAAGGCGATTATGGAGAAATTGGGATTGGACATCACTCAGAAGTATCATGATCTATATTCTTTTGATTCCAGCAGAGTAAGATGCATTGGGATTATTAAAGTTTTGGTGGTAAGTTTAGATCAGATTCCGGCGAAGAATTTTTTGATGGATGTAGTTGTGGCAGACATTCCTCCTAGATTTGGCATGCTTCTTTCCAGATCTTGGGGAGCGAAGTTGAAGGGAACCATACAAATTGATTTCTCCTATGCTACCATTCCTGTGTTCAGTCAGATGAGAAAATTATATCGGGAACAGAAGATGAAGTATATGATCACCGGCAAGGAGAAACCAGTAAATCATCCGATTAATTATGTACATACAGATTTAGAGTCTTTTGTTTTGTATTCAGATAGTTTCAATGATGTAGATAGTTAGTTAATTGAAGCAGAGGACATTCCAGAGATCACAGAAAATTTTAGAGAAGTTTTGATGAAGGAAAGGAAAGAACTTGAGAGTTCCGCTGAGCAATCAGCCTTCCAACAACAGCAGAAAGTTGAGGGACAGCAAGAAAAAATAACAGAGCAAACAAAATTTCAGCACTTGGAAGAAGATGAAGAAGGTTTATGGACTATGGATTTCGATGGTGTCGTTGGGAGTGATGGTGCTGGAATCAGCATTTGGGTTCGTAGTCCTTTTTCCGCCCAAAACAAGGTACCTAGTAATGTGAGAGTTTGTTCATACAAGTTAGCATTTGATTGTTCGAATAATGAGGCAGAATATGAAGCTTTGATTGATGTTCTAAAAATACTTAGGAAGTTGAATGCTAAGAGAATTGCAGTCTATGGCGACTCTGAGTTGGTAATTAAGCAAGTGAAGGGTGAGTATCAAGCGAAGCATCCTCGGATGTGGGCTTATCGAAATGCTATTCTTGATATCTTGAAGTTATTTTCAGATTATACTTTGTCTTATATCCCTCGCATTCAAAATGGTATTGCGGATGCTCTTGCCAAGGCGGCTAGTAATTTGAAGATCCCAATGAACTCAAGTAACAAGTTCGAGATCCATGTGAAACATCGTCCAACTGTCCCGAATAATCAAAGGTTTTGGCAAGTATTCCAAGATGATGATGAGATTGATGAATTTCTGCAAAACAAAGGTATGTTCAAAGACACTTCAATTGACATGGAATATGATGATGGTGAGGCTGATGTGAAAATAAATCAGATGGAAGTGTTGCAGCTGAAAGATAATGTCATTCCTAAGGGTTTGATACCTTTAGAAGAGCTCTTTGATCAAGATGACGTAGCTAGAAAGCCAACCTTGCGGCCAACTGAAAAGGGAGTTGAAGACGTGAACATTGGAACAGCTGAAAATCCAAAGATGGTGAAGTTATCCAAATCATTGCCACCGGAGGTAAAAGCAAAATATGTTAGTTTGTTGTCTTCTTTTGCTGATGCTTTTGCTTGGGATTATTCAGATTTAAAGACATATGATACCAATATAATTCAGCACACCATTCCTATTAAGCCAAATCAGAAGCCTCTCAGGCAGAAGTTGAGAAGGATAAATCCGAAATTGTTGCCTTCGATTGAAAAGGAGGTGAATCGATTATACAAGGCTGGTATCATTGTTCCTAAAATATTTTCAGACTGGATTTCCAATTTGGTGCCCGTTCGCAAGAAGATAGGTGAGATTCGTTTG
This sequence comes from Pinus albicaulis, assembly GCA_034641835.2. Lineage (NCBI taxonomy): Eukaryota > Viridiplantae > Streptophyta > Pinopsida > Pinales > Pinaceae > Pinus > Pinus albicaulis. The sequence goes on along the minus strand of CM076577.1, from coordinate 114,142,204 downwards.
TGCATTGATTTTCGAAATTTGAACAAGGTTTCTTTGAAAGACAATTATCCATTGCCCAAAATGAATCACATATTGCAGCAAGTAGTTGGAGCATCTTGTATGTCACTACTCAATGGTTATTCCGGGTATAACAAAATTTTGGTCCATGAGGATGATAGGGACAAAACAACGTTCACCACTCCGTGGGGAACTTTCCATTATGCCAAAATTCCTTTCGGTCTAAAGAATTCTGGTGCGACATTTCAGCGTGCAATGGATATGGCATTTGCGAATGAGAAATATGTTTTCCTAGTTGTGTATCTTGATAATTTGACAGTCTTTTATAATTATGATGAAGAGCACCTTTACCATTTGAAAGTTGTTTTTTAGCGATGTAGAAAGTATGGTGTGTCACTTAATCCAAAGAAGAGTTTATTTGCCATGGATGAGGGTAAACTACTTGGTCACATTATTTCAAAATATGGCATCCGTATTGACCCAGCTCGAGTTGAAGCAATTCAGAAAATTGATCTTCCCCGAAATAAGAAGAAGATTCAGTATTTTAATGGTAAGATGAATTTTTTACGCCGCTTTGTGCCTAACCTTGTTGAACATCTAAGAGAGATTACATACATTCTTAAGAAGGATAGTGTAGTAAAGTGGAGTGAAGAGGCGGTAAAGTCTTTTAATTTAGTGAAGTTGGTTCTTTCATCAGCTCCGGTTTTGATCAGCCCTGATTACACTCAGGATTTTATTTTGTTCTCTTTTGCTTCGGAGCATACTATGGCAGCAGTATTAATGCAGAAAAGATATGGGCATGAAAAACCAATTGCTTTTTTCAGCCATACTATAAGAGATGCAACCCTGAAATATAACATAATTTAAAAGCAAGCTCTCGCTCTCGTGAAGGCGTTGAAAGATTTTCGAGTATACATTTTGCATTCTCATATTATTGCTTATGTTCCTAACGCTGCTGTAAAGGATGTTCTAGTGTAGATAGATCCAGAAGGGAGACGGGGTAGATGGATTGCCACCTTGTTGGAGTATGATGTGGAGATAAAGCCCACAAAGCTTATCAAAGGGCAAGGGTTGGCAAAGCTAATGGCTGAATCAAATTTGCATGCTTTGGATATCAATATTATTGCTGCTATGTCTAAAGATAATGAGGAAATTTCATCAGTTCAAGTATCAGAAATCTTTGTGACGTCTCCTTGGTATTTAGATATTGTATATGTGCTTTAAAATTTGTCACCACCACCCAGCACGGCTAGAAACAAAAGTAGAACTTTGAAATTGAAGGCTGCTAAGTTTTGTGTTTTGAATAATTCGCATTATTGGAAAGATCCCGGTGGTGTTTTGCTGAATTCTTTGGTGGAAGAAGAAGCAAAGTGGGTTATGGAGGATTTTCACAAAGGAGATTGTGGCGGTCACCTTTTTTGGAAAACAACGGCCAATAAGATTTTGAGAGCGGGATACTATTGGTCGACATTGTTTGCTGATGTGTATAAGACTGTCAAAAGCTGCCATGAGTGTCAGATTTTTGAAGGAAGACAGAAATTACAGCCTTTGCCGCTTAAGCCCATTGAAGTGAGTGCTCCGTTTCAGCAGTGGGGTTTGGATTTCATTGGCGAAATTCATCCCGCTTCTTCAGGACAGCATAGATGGATCCTAACAGTGACAGATTATTTCACGAAATGGATTGAAGCAGTTCCCACCAGGCAAGCTACGGATTTGGTAATAATTTCTTTCCTTGAGAATAACATTTTGTCTCGTTTTGGTTGCCTAAAAAAGTTAATCACTGATAACGCAGCAGCTTTCAAATCAAAAAGGATGATTGAGTTTTGTGACAAGTATAAAATCATCTTGGGACACTCAACCGCCTATCATCCGCAAGGCAACGGATTGGTGGAGTCTTCCAACAAATCTTTGGTCAACATCATTAAAAAGTTGCTGGAAATAAACATGAAAAGTTGGCATAAGAAGTTGGTCAATGCACTTTGGGCAGATCGAGTGAGTCAGAAGAAATCCATTGGTATGTCCCCCTTTGAGTTGGTTTATGGAGTTGATACAGTGTTTCCTACCTCTCTCGCGGTTCCGGTGGTCAAACTTCTACAGGAAGCTAGCAGTGAAGAAGATCATATGCAGAGAAGAATAAATCAAATGATCCATTTGCAGCAGACGAGGGAAGAATTTTTTCAAAATACATTCAAGATGCAGGAGAGAATCAAGAAAATCTATGACAGGAAAGAAAAGGCAGAAAAATTTCAATTGGATGTAGTGCTGAAATGGGATGCTATAAATGAGGACAAAGGTAAGCATGGTAAATTCAAAAATCTCTGGAAAGGACCCTTTAAAATTGCTGCATATCGAGGTCAAAACGCTTTTCTTCTGAAAGAGATGAACGGGGAAGATTGTCCAGGAGGGCCGGTCAATGGTCAGCTGCTCAAGCGGTATCAGTTTTGAAATGTTTTCTGCTGATTACATTGTCATTGTACATACCATTTATTTCAGTTTCATTGCAAGTGTGTGCTGTGATATTTTCTTCAGTTTGGGGCCCGAAGTGAAGGCTATAATTCTGAAGATGGATTACAATTTTGATTTGAGTTTGTCTAGTACGTTTTTCAGTCATTTCAGCATCAAAGTTGAGTCATTTTGAGTCAAATTTTTAGTCAATAAATGAGTCAATATTCTTGTGTTGATTTTTCAAAATAATGGACTCCATAGCCCAATGGACGAAGGCACTGCCTACTCTCCCAGAAATATGTAGTTCTTGGCACCTCCCAGGAGCTACCATCCCCATTGGAGCCAATGTTAGAGTCGGTCTGTTCATCCCTCTGTCAGAGATCAAAAATCTCTTTTGTTGCATTTCATTTTTAAGTGTCTCATTCAGTTCGATCATCTGCATTCCATTAGGAACATCGGTCTTCTGGCAGAAGGTTCTTGTCACTCATGTCCCTCGTGTTTTGTACCTGCTGGCTCAGGTCTGTTCATCAAAGTTCATCAAAATCATTTTAAAGTCAATGTTTGGTCTTTTGGTGGGAAAAGAGTCTTTTAAGAGTCACTTCAGTCATTAGGTCTAGGGTTTCACGAATTCAGTCTTCAAAGTGTCCAATAATGCTAGTAGGCCAGAGGGAGGTTCAAAATAAGTTTTCATTTCAAATATTTCATTGTCATATTGCTTGATCGTAACTTTTCTTCAAAACTCTGTTTTGAAGAAAATCATCATTTTGTCCTTTGTAATAAATGCCATGTATATTTTCCAAGTTTTTCAGTTGTCAAAATCTTTAGGCGCAGCCCTGGTCGCCTTTTCCAAGTTCAGTGACATTCATCCCTGCAAAAAATAGACAAGAGTTTCGTCATTTCAGTCAAAAAGTCAAAGTGGAAACAAAAAACAGAGTTTGTATTAACAATGTGAAAAGTGCCAAAGTTGAGACATAAGAAAGTGGGTTTTTGCAAAACAAAAATTAAATCCATGACTATACAAGATATTTCCACTTTATCAAATCATTTTCACTCAAGAAGACATCAGAGAAATCGAGTTCAATTGTGGAGAGGCGAAATCATTTGTTAAAGCCGGATTGTGTGTTGAAGATCAGTGCGCGGCGCGTTGGGAGATAGGCGCGACGCACCGGGAGGTCGCAGCGCATAGAGCCGACCACTGCAGTGTATTTTTGAACGCGTGTGTTGCACTCACACGGCGCGACACATTGGGTTTTGTGTGTGGCGCACAGGGCCGACAAGCCATTTCTCACCACTATTTCATCAAATTTCCAAAACGACTCAATCTTTTTTGCTCCAAGTAAGTTTGTGAGCTCTTGCCATTGATTTTAGCTTGTGTTGGGTGTTGTTTGGAGGGAGGAATTTGAAATTTTGATTGGTGAAATTATAAACCCTCTCATGTGGTCATAAAATTCTCCTTAGGGTTTGGATTTCAAGTTTTAAAGGTCTGATTTTTGTGCCAAGTATTGTAAATCCCATTCTCCATTTGTGGTTCCTTTCCCCACCACTATCATATCATCATACAGTGCCTCCCCTTTTTTTTCCCTATTCCCTTATAAAATCACTCATACCACTTGTTCCTAAATCCTATTTTCCCTATCCCTAAACCCTACCATCTCCCATATCATTTGCAAAATTCCCAATTCCCAAACACAGTCAAGTGACTGTCCCCACATTGTAAAATTCACTTGACTGAATCACATTTTTACCACTGTACTATTTCCCACAGTCCACTATACCCACTGTCCCTTTTTTCCCACAGTCCCTTCCTACTTGGCATACATTTGGTAATTACAGACAAAGGACACAAAACTCCTATTTTCACCTCATACAGATCAGCATACACTTGGCATAAACTTGTGACACCATGACGGATACTGAGTCATCATTGAACAAGACAGTGACTCTAACATAGAGCTTTATGCACCGAGAAGGCCCCGTAAAGGTGGAAAACATGTGAGGGAGGAGCCCACCTCATTGACTCAGTTGGAGGCCTGCCCACTTGCCATGGCATGTTTCCGAGAGCAGTCATGTTATCAGTATTGTGAGAGGATTGCTCAGATTCAGCATCATCAGGAGTTATCTCGGTTTTTTGTTTTACATTTGCGAGATGGCCAGGTTACCCTCGCTGGTGTAAATTTCACCTTGACACCAGACACCCTTTCTCAGGCAACATGAATACTGAATGTAGGTGAGGAGTGGAACAAAAGACAATAGGTGGATAGAGTACAATACGAGCCATACATCAGGCCTGGCTATTTGAGGCAGCTCAGCAGGGTATTCCCATTCTGATTTATGAAGGAATCCTACGCGCCATTGATGAGACTCATTATCAGGTACTTCAGTTGTGAGGGCCGGTTCTCACGCCTTTATGCATACCACATCAGGTTGTTGATGCATTTCACGAGAGTGAAGATGATGAACATTCCATATTTCATGTGTCAAAACATAGAGAGGATGACTACTCTTGTGCAGAAGAAGACTCCAGAGCAGCAGTACAACAACATTTATCATTATGCGCTCATCAAGATGATTATGGTACATTAGCCTGGATTGCAGGGCATTACATGGGAGGATTTCATTTCCCGTGACTTCTTCACAGCCCCTCAGCCTCCTCCAGAGATTTTTCATGATGCGGGTGAGCCTTCACATCAGTTTGAAGGTCCTGAGATAGAGCCTATCATCGGTGTGCCAGTATTTGTTACTTATTAGAGAGGCACAAGAGCATTGTTTGCAGCAGCCCGACGAGTACTATCTCCACTTGGGGTGGAAGGGGTCTCATTTCCATCATCATCAGCACAGGTACAGGTACAGGATAGAGGAAATAGGCCTATGCAGGAGGAGGGCCCTTCAAGAGGTCAGGATACTGGTTTTACATTGATTGATGTGGACGTGAGCTCTCCAAACTCAAAACTGAGAGAGATCATTCACGAGCAGAAAACTGAGATCAGCACATTGACCGACAAGTTGCAGAGAGCTCAATGGATCATTAAATATCTGGAGCAGCAGAATAATCAGTTGGAGGATCAGAAGACACTCATGGAGTTGCAAAACAACCGTGAAAACCGGCAAGCTGCCCGAAGAAGCCCATCCGAGATGACACCTATTGAGTGGGAGATTGAGGCCGATAGAGAGACATGGCTTGAGAGGGTCAACATGCATATTGAGAAGCTGTTGGATAAAGAAAAAAAAGAGAAGAACATGCTCCGACACATGAAGAACCACTATTGGGCACACACACATGTTTGCAAAGCGAAGATCAAGATCCCGAAAGCGAGGCTAAGAAGGGCACTGAGGAGGCGCAAAAGGCATGATCGACTCCAAATATTGGCCGAAGCTTCTTTAGTTGAGCATAGTACTTTATGAGGGACGTTCAATCCAAAATTTCAAGGAATTTGGAGAAAATTTTGTCATTTTTGAATTTTTTGGTCACAAAACGAGTTTTTCTGCCCGACGCGTAGCGCCACCTTGCGCGCGCTTATGATTGGCAGCTCTTTAGAAGGAAAACTTGGTATTTTTGGATTTTTTATGAAAATTTATGCATGCTCAGGAATGGCCTAAGAATTTCATCAAGTTATGGGTTGCATAAAGGGTCAAAAACACCTTGAAAATGGCCTTTCTGCCACTTTTTGCACACACAGGAACCAGTCTTGGGAGATTGAACTTTTGGAGGGGCAAATGGACACCAAATCCAGAAATTCCACTTGGGTTGGAAATTAGACAGGTAGGGATTTCCAACGAGCTATAATGAGATCAATTTTGACTTCGGGAAGGGCCTCAAAAACATCTCCAAAGTTGTGCTACGCATAGGGATTTTGGGCGCGGCGCATAGAGGATTTTGGCCTATTTTTCACTCCACAGCTCAAAATTTCGCCTAGTTTTGGCCAGTTTCACTTTTTCATGTAACTCTTGATCTATCTTGATGTAATTTCATGACCATGATGTAATTTTGGCACATTTTTACTTGTTATAGAAGATTCATTCACCAAAAGGTGAAATGTGAGTGAATGGATCAGTTTCCTAGCATATAGAGGCAAGTTGTTTCATGGCCTATTTTCTAGTTCCTAGTTTAGATATGGTTGAAAAAGCTCCTAGAATGATGAGCTTGACCCTTAGAGGCATGGGAATGGGTTAGGCTTGTCTATATGATGTATTTTCTCAGTCATTTTCAGGGTTGGACATTTGGGATTGCATAGCACTTCATTGTACATTCATTCCGCAATTTTGGCAAAGGAATAGACCAGGGTTTGCAGCCCTCTTTGGGATCCTTGTGGCTCTGTGTTTTGATGGTGTTTTTCTCCATGTATTTGTAAGTTCATTGATGTTTTTGTGTACCATTTCTCTGCTCCTTTCTTCTTAAATTAAGCAAATCAGTGTTAAAGGTAGAATTCAGTAGCTTGCTTTGCTCTACCTTTAGTTTTGTTTAATTTTACATGTTTTCATCTGTTTGAGGAGGACTCTTGATACCCTCTTTCCCTCTTCAAATCCTCACCAGTCTGATCCTTTCATTAAATTAACCTAAAACATCAAAACTATTTCCTTCCTTGCCCCAATCAGAACTCTGCAGAAACTAGGCCTAATCCCCGCACCCAAAATTGCCTTTCCCTTTGATCCAACAAAACCCCCCAAAATCAAACTCAAACTCCTTTATTTATATACCTAGCCTAAAATTAGCTTTTATTTCAGTCATCTCAAGTCCTATTGAGTATTTTTCGCTGAGATTGACCTGGAGAGAGCCCTCTCCTGTTTTGGTAGGGCTAGCTACCAGACTGAGTGTGGTTTAATGTTACCTTGAACTCTGCCTTCCTTCAGCCTGAGGTAGATTTAGGCAATAACACATCCTTCTCTCTATTTTACATTTTCATGGGGTGTAACGAAATATTGTAGGTAGGTCGCTCATCATCACTAGAATCCTAATAATTTCAAAAAATATATTTGAACATGACTAGTACGATATCAATGATATCAATTAGTAAGCACTTCAATGCATGATTAATTGGTTTGACGTTGAAATAATTACATTTTACCAAAAAATTATTACCATCATTGTCTCGGGATTGTGGCTAGAAGATTACAAGTTACAATTTGTAGGGTGAAGCGGCTATCCATTGTCATCTACCAACTGCGCCTTGTGGTATGCTACTCCCGATAAGAGCTTCCGATGTTTTAGAAATATTTGAATATTTTGTGCATCTGAACTTGATTTTGAATCTGCATGAACCTGCAAATTTGTATACATTAATTTTGTTCAGATTGACATGGATAAAATAAATAAATTCAATTAGACAATGAAAATATAAATAAAATCTGAATTAATTACGTCTCAAGATGGATAGGGACAACTCTACGATGGACTTTGAGAAATATTATGGAATGAGATGGATTTTGAAAAATTATACATTTGATATAATTATGATATTTTATCCCTACATTTGAGCAAAATCAACAATAAATTTTGGTGTACATACTTAAAAGTAATTTCAGTACGTTAAAAAAGAATATATTGTTATTGGTGCTAATGTACTGTTAAACACACTAGTGCGATTTTATTAACTCACGCACCGGTGTGGTTAGTTAAAAAACACACCGAATATCGGGAAAAAAACACGACTTTATTTTTTTGAAGTGAAAAAAAAATGGTAAACTAAAAAATGAGCGGAAAATGATTTTCGGAAATCTAATTTCATAAAAAGTTCTTTAAATAGCAAAAAATATTCATTATTTCATTATTTTTTCCAAAATTTCTAGGGGAGGGATTTTTAGGAGAGACATACCTGAAGCAAGAGAGCACTGTGGAGCATCGAAATACTTTCGAACATCAGCACTATTCAGAGAATCAAAATTTGAAACATCTCGTGATTCACACAAAAATCCTGTAGTATAGTAAAAGTGTTAAATTTTACTGTAATAATTATTTTTTTTACAGTTTCTATTAGATTTAAAACACGTATAGTAAAAATTTCAAATTTTGCTGTGCATTTTAATAATTAAATTATTTACAATTTCTATTCCTATTTAGATTTAATTAAAAATCAGAAGAAAAAGAACAAAAAAATCCATTCTTACCTTAAACCCTTACTTCTTCTTGTTTATGTGACTGCAAAAATTCACAATTAGGGCTTTTCATTTTAGATTTATATGGTTTTTATTACTATATATATATATGTGTTTGAATTCTAACATGAGTGACCACTTGCAGAATCAGATCCCAAACCATGTCGGCCCTTTCACGATTTTTTTAAAAACAACTTTTTTTAATCAGTGTGCCCTATTTAATATAGTGTACCGATGTTCTCTTTTAGTATAACACATTGGGGCGCGTATTGACAAAGAGAATTTTTTGATAAAAACAATGTCCATTCATTTATATGTTTATTTTTCAAAATAATCGCTTCTGTTAATCGGTGCTCTTGTATTAATATAACGCACCGAGTCTCCTATTGACAAAGAGCACCATAAAATGTTTCTACTATAGTGGTGGTGCATTTATAATAACATATTGCACCGTTATCATTTAATTTTTTTTCCCATTTTTGGTGCTAAAATGTGAACCGCATCGGTGTGGTTAATACGATAAACACACTAGGTGTTTAATTTAGATAGACACACCGTTTTCTTGATTTTGTTTTTAGCTGAAAAGTATGATTTATTTATAAAATATATTAATGAATGGTACATGTTTTGTATTGATAAAAAAATGGCTGGAAAGAGTTCAAGTAACAAAAATATTGATAGCACATCTAGAAAAGAAAAAAAGGAAAGTTCTTCGTAAGTTCTTTACAAAAATTATTATTTTTGAACTATATTTAAGTTTAACTAATATTTATTGTTTTGTGTGTGTCATGCAGAGCCACAAAATGATGAAGATCGATAATATTATTTCTAATTTAAGACCAAAAGAGCGTAAAAACTTGATTGAAAAATTGCAAAAGGATGAATGAGGTGAATGAAAAAATACTATCAATCAAATATGAGTTTATTTTTTGAATTTTCATTAATAATATAATTAAAAATATTAGATAAAATGTTTAAAACAATCTATTAATTCGTATATATTTAATTTTCTACAGGGACCAACAACGAAGGAAAGTAATGTTTCTCTAAGAAAAGAAAAGAAATAGAACATGCAAATGAAAATGAATTGCTCCTTAGCTCATCTGGAGTGGTGCAGGAGGTTAACGAAAGGGGGGAATACTTTTACAAAACTTTGAGGGATCTAGTGGAATGAATGCATAAACATTATTTCCACTTACAATACAAAAATCCATCCAATGATTCCAAGAACCAAAATTTATTTAAACTATAGGAAGAATTTCTAGAGAATTGGTCAATGAGACATGTCAGAATTTTAATAGCAAAAACATATAACAACAAAAAGAAGCATTCAAAAAGTGATATTCCTATAAAAATATTTCTAGAATTATATGTATATATTACTAAAACGAAATCATTTATAAATATCACTTTTGTAATATTTAGTTTTCATATATCAATATAAAAATTAAATAGTTTATTGTCATGTTACTTTTTCAGGAAGATTATGAAAATCTCAAAGGATGAATGAGATGATATCATAAATATGCTAGTAGGAATGTCCAAAAAGGTGTACAAGGAGATGGTCAAAGAAATAGACATAATTACATCACACGAGGAGCAATCTAAAAAACAACGTGCTTCAAATGTAAATGTAATCATTGAATTTTTCGATTAGGTACTGTTATCACTCCCCCCAAATTCCAACGACTGAGAGTGTGATTGAAGGAAGGTAACTATAGACCAGGCTTTAGGTCAGGTAGCTAGCCCTACCGGGACCAAAGAGGGCTCTCTAAATGTCACTTTGCGGTCAATTAAATGACTGAATATTTAATTATCTTAGGCTAGGTATGTAAGCTCAGTAAATAGGGTTATTGTCTAATGTTTGTGTGCTAGATAAGAATGACAGTAAGGAGACTAGGTCTATGGTTTAGTTCAAATTTCAAGGTCAAGTTACAAAGATATAGATGAGGCAAGGTAGGTAGATTGAAAGCATGCTTAGCTTGTCATTTTTTATAGGATGAAATGATGGAAAATCTGAATGAGCATTGAGGTGAATTCATTCATTTAGAAGAAAATAAACATATAATGTAAATCTTGTTAAGACAAAGCATGAAAAGGTATGATTTCTACTTATAATTTGACAATATAAACACCTAGAAGTATGTATATGAAAGAGGAAAACATATCATTCAAGATGATAATATAAATATACACAGAAAGAACAAATTCTCCAAGGCATACCACAACATTCTCAACACAAATTCTGAAACATTGTCTTTGATTTCATTCCAAAAGGCTTGTACAATAGCTCCACTACAAAAAAAACTATCCAACCCAAGAAAAAACTAAATTGGGTCTAATTATATAAAATATGAAAAATGAAACCTCATACGGTCGAAATCCCATCCAAAATGCATCATAAATACTTGAGATGAGTCACTTCCTAGAATCTAGGGAGGCTAGAAACCATTCCGTCAAATTCATCTATAGACTAGGACTGTGTGTCACCCACATTAAATTACATATTTCCTCATGATAAGAGGTAAAAACCAAGTAAATTAATCCAATTCCATCTCAAAGGAAAGAAAAACCTCGAAAATCTGATTTTTCCTGTGATTACTAAGTGTCTTGAGGAATCCTATGCAGATGTGTAACACTTTTTGACAAATGCGTAACACCTTTTTACATATGCGTAACACGTTTTTGCAGCTAACTTTGAGGGAAGTTTAGGACTCCAAATAAAAATATGGAAGATAGGTCAACTAGCCCTATTGTCTAGTTTCCATAACATCTTACATTTTGAAAAATTACCCATGGGAAGGCCTCCAAAATTTGATTCCCCCAAGGTTACTCCAGTTGCGTAACAGACTGTCAAAAATACTAGCAGAAGCATAGAAAACTGGTGTTTTTTTAGCTTTTTCTTCCAAACTAGAGATTTTCATGCAGCAAGGGTTCCTGATCTATGATTTACTCATCAAAATGCATCCAACCATGTAATCCATTCATCATTTAGGTTCCCTAGTAAAAGGCGCAACAACTTAGTGCTACGCATTTGTCAGAGCTAAATTTCCAGTTTAGTGCAAAAATCACCAAAAATGGAAAAAGTGCTCAAAATTGTTCAAAATTTCTTCTATAAGACATATGGAGGGTAAGATAAACAACCATGGATGCCTCAGCAAGGAGGTCGAAGTTTTCTTTCTCCTTAAGATTCATTTGAGCCTCTTTAAGCTTCTTTTTCACCTGTTTGAGCTTGATTTGTGAAATTTTGTTTTTGGTGCGATAATGGTTGGCCATGTGTCTCTGCATGTTGTTGTCTCTTTTTGATCTTTTCAAGAACTTCTCCAAATTTTCATTCACCCTTCCTAACCAAAGTTCTATGTCTTGATTGATCTCCATAGCTATTAGCTCATCAAAAGTCAATTGTTCAGGTGGATGAGCTGATTGTCTTTCTAGCTCCAACACCCTCTTAAGGCCTCTTGTCTTTGGCCTTCTTGGTTGTGTTTTAGTCTTCATGTCCTTCATTTGATCAAAATATATTACTTGGTTCCATTTACCTTTATCTGTCTCTAGGTATGCCTTAGGTTTACTTTCTATTAGTTGTTTCACCTTCAATTGCCAATTTTCTTGTTGTAGGAAAGTGATTTGAGAATTTTCAATGGAGAAAATCTCCCTCAACTCTAGTATTTCCTAATTCTTCTCCCTAATTATCTCCTTAGCTGATTTGACTTCAACCTGCTCTGCCGCCTCAAATTCTAAGGGCACTTTTTCATCATGTTGGTGCAATGGTGATTCAATCTGATGCATGAGTAGTTTCTCCTCTCTTTCTCTTTTCTCAACTATAGTGTCAAGTGTAGGTACACTTTTTATGAATTTGGGAGCAAAAATCTATCTATTTCCCTTCTCATAGGTGTGAGTTACATCAACAACCCTAGGAGCCTTTGAAATATGATATTTCATGCTGGAAGAGCCAACCTGCATTGGTTGTACTGATACTGATGGTGATGGTGTGCTATGCATGATGAGGACTAGTGGTGGGCGATGTTGCTACTTTCTCCATGAAGGTTTCCCAAGTCATGTTGATAGCTGAAAGATTATGCAAAACAATGATTTTGAGTAGACCATAGTGGAAAATACTTGGGTGATTATCTTTTTTTTTTTTTTTCTGCTCTGAAGCTTCTCAGTCATTCTAAGCAAACTTCTGTACAAGTAATCATTAGGGGAATTTTGGGGTCTAAAATTGGCCTCCTAAGAAAAATGTAGAACACAAATAAAATTTATAAGAACCAATAGGATTCAAGATGATGATGTCAACCATGGGGGATGATTCACCATTTTTAAGTAAAAGGGTAAAAAGATTATAAAATAATAAAATAATAAAACTACTTTTTTAACTCGTATTTTCAACTTATATCCCAAAGTTTTTACTCAAATTTCGAGCGGGAGTACTCGTTCGATGAAAAATTTAATTCCTAATGTAAGGAGTACCCATGTTGCATACTTTCAATGGACCCTTCTACATGAAAAATGAGAAATACATAATAAAATGTGATGACAATCACGTCTTTCATGTATTTATCATTTTTCGTGTAGCAGGACCCATCGAAAGTATGCAACATGGGTACTCATTGGATGTGGAATTAAATTCTGCATTCAACGAGTACTCTCGCTCAAAATTTGAGTAAACAATTTAGGGGATAAGATGAAAATGAGTTAAAAAAAGTAGTTTTTTCTTTTTTCCCTAAAAAATTTAATGATGTAATCAAATCTTATTTTATTATTTCCACTATTATTTTATAATTTCATTAGGAGGCCCATTTTAAACCTCAAAATTTCCCTAACGGTGGCAAGTCAAGTGTTTTAGTAGAGGTAAAGTGCATCAATAATCTGATATGGTACCTGTACAACCTAGAGAATCTCCCTTCACATGTGAAATATTTCATAATTAACCTCATCAAAGGAGCATAGTTGTTTAAAGAGGTTCCTGAAAGGAAATATGTACTCAAGGTTCTCTCTAGCATGAGGTTTGAGGAACATATTGTAATCTTCAAGGTCTATATCCATGCCCTTAAACCACTTTTTTCCATGACTAGGTATACTTGTTTCTTAAGAAATCACATCTGCTAATTAGTTGAACACTACACCTACAATGATGGCCTTTCCCATGCTGAAACTAGTGGAAAATAATCTTGTCAATTGGAGATGACAACATTCTTCCATGATTTTCTCACAGAATCTCAAGCATCCAGTGTTCTCAAAGTATATTTTGGCAAAAGGTGAGGCATTAACCTTTTGCAAGGTGGAGGATTCAAATCTGATGTGGCTCCCTCCTTTGTGGATTTTCTTCTCACTCTCCATAATATATATCAAAAGGATGAAACCATAGGTGTTTAGGATGTAGTGTGTATATGCACTGAATCTAGAAAAACAGAGGAGGGTTGGGGTAGGTTTAGGAGGGTGAGATGAAGGGTAGTGAAGCCAAGATAAATTCCCAAAAAAAAATTTCAGGAGGTAGGGATGTATGTTAGCTTTAGATTATAAGTGGAATTTTGTGAAGTGGGTATGATGGAGGTGGCGATGTTTCTGTTAGGGGCGCGGGTCCATTAGAAGTCTGAATGGTTACCCCGGGAAGTCATTTAATAATATAAGGGTTTTGGCCACGCGATAGGATGAGAGTGGAGGGGAGGGAGCATGAAGGAGAGTGGTAAAATGGGTTGGTTAGGTGGATTTCAAGGTGGGGGTAGGAGTGGTAAGAGGTTTTCGAGGGGGGTGTGAAACGATGTGGGGATGACACATCGACGTGGGACCAGCAGAGAGGAAGCCACTTTTCGGATCCCCCCCACCCACCGGCAAAGGTTGGATGGATAGGGGGGTGCAAAAAAGGTTGTGGGTCGTTGATTTGGTGGACTAATTGATCGGGCGGTTGGATGGAGAGCAGGACTTAACCACATGCGACAAATGCCTTTTGTCATTTTGTAAAGTCTATTACATATGGGGAAGACTTTGGTTAAAATTCATATGCCTTTTGACTTAGGAAAATCATTTTGATCCCGAACTTAGGCTAATAGTGCATATTCTATATTTTTTCTCAAACTTTGGATAAAATGCACTAATAAGCCTATACTTTAAGATCAAGCCTTTGATATAAAATTGGCCTCTTTTTATCCTTTCAACCCTTTTTGGAAATAATTTGTTGGATGAAATATTATTCACAACATCTCAAATATAATAATCATCAATTATAATCAAGTGACCCTATAAAAATTATAGGACCCTAACACTAACTATTCTAACTCCCTTTAAAATATAGATATGATGAAAATGAAACCTTGTTTGCCCTCTTTCGTGAGATTTTTGGACTTTTTAGGGGAAAAACAAGGAGACCTAGATACAAACTTAGATAGAGATGGAATGAATGACTTAAGACTCTAAATGAAAATGATTTACATGAACTCTAAGATGATGACGGCCATGGATGGAATGAGGGGAGAAACATTTATGACCTAGACCATATGCATCAACCAAAATTTATATGAAAACTTGTTTGAAAAGACAATTTTTTTGACCTAGGACTACTAGCAAATAAATTGAAAGAGCATGTTTGATCACTAAACATATTGACACTAACATTGGCTCCAGCTGGGGATGGAAGCTCCTTCAGGAGGTGTTAGTAACACCGTAGATCATGTAGTCTTATCCATTGGGTGATGGAGTAAAAAACTGGAAATAAAAAAAACTTTGACAAACTTGAAATGATGAAATAAAGCTAAAAATGACTTTGACTCAAAAACTGATTTGACTCTAACTTAACAACTCATTGAAACTTTTTGAACTTTTTGAAAGGAAAAACATGAGATGAATATAGAAGTCTCATGGCCTTCTCCTTGGGCTTCAAACTTCCGCAACAACTTCCTTGTTCTTGGACAACAAATAAAAATGATATGTACAATGAAAGTGAATATGTTCTTCAATGATCATGTAAGGTAATGTTTGAGGAACCTACCATTGATTGGTCCTCCCAAAACTTCCTTCCCTTCAAGATATTCTAATAAAAATGCCTTATTACCGCTGAATGCAGTAATATTATAAGAACCTTTCCATAGATTATCAAAATTTTCGTGCTTACCTTTGTCTTCATTTCAGGCATCCCAGTGAAGAATAATATATCCTTGCTTAAAATCATCATCTTTGGTCTTCTTATCATAAATCTTCTTGATTTTCTCTTGAATTTTTGAAGTGTGAATGAAAACTTCATCTCTTGACTATTGTAGATGGATCATTTGGTTCATTATTCGCTGGATATTATTTGGTTCATTGTCGATCTCTTTGCAAAATTTTCATCACCGATACAACTAAAGAAGTATGGAACACTGTGTCAACACCATACATGAGCTAGAAAGGTGACATGCTGATTAATCTCTTTGTGCTAACTCTGTCCACCCATAGATCATTGGTGAGATTTTTGTGTCAATTTCTCTTGTTCTCTTACAACATCTTCTTGACTATTTTCACTAAATATTATTTGATGATTCAGCCAGCCTGTTTCCTTGAGGATAATATGTTGTAGAATGACCAAACCTAATGTGATACTTATCACAAAATTCAATCATATTTTTGGAATTAAAGGCGGTTGGATTGTCAGTAATGATTTTATATGGACAACCAAAACGAGACAGAATATTGTTCTCTAAAAATTGAATAATGATAGTATCATTAGCTTACCTCATGGGGTTGGCTTCAATCCATTTAATGAATTAATCAATGGTAGTGAGTATCCAACTATGCTGGGTTGATGATGGAGGATGGATTTCACCAATGAATTCAAGTCCCCATTGTTGGAATGGCGCTTGCATTTCAATTGTTTTCAAGGGAAAAGACAATTTTTTTCTCTTTCCCTGAAATATTTGACATTTATGACAACTCATGGTTGTTTTATAAACATCAGAGAATATATGATCTGAAAATTCACTTTGTTTTATAAACAAAGTGTTTTTGATAAGGTTTCTGAGTCTTATCTATGAGGGAATGTTAATTAAATTTATTGTTTAACATATTAAATCAGAAATACACAGTAGATAAACTTCACCATAACATAACACAACAACATGATGAGTCAATTCACCCCTCCTGGGCTACATTTGTCGGGTCCAAGGCTCCCAATGGGCATGTCCTTGCTCTATTAAGTTTCTCAAAATGGTTATACAGTGAGAAATATGCCTAAACAGGAAAAACCAACAGTGAAAGTGAATTCAAAAGACAGAAATAAGCTAAAAATAGCTTTTGTTTCACCTCAAACAGTGAAGTATAGCCCAATACATCTCCATTTCCCTGATGGCCTTGATGGCTCTCCAAGCTTCCCTGAAGCAAAGGTGGCTGAAGAAAACCTTTTTTCACTCTGAAACCTATCCCAAACACTCTAGAATGCTTAGAATACCCAAAATTGACTAAAATTTCGTCCAAATTGGTTCAATATTGAGGGAGATATGGCCAAAACCAAATTTTCCCAATATTCCCTAAATAAACTCCACCAAAAGTGGAGAAACTGCAGATAGGAGTGCTAAATTTGGCACAACTCCAGAAAAGGTGAAACGCGCCCCAGAATTGTCGGTGGTTAGGAGGTTGGAAACTAATGTTAAATTGGGTGGGGTCACATGAACCACCACCCTAGACGCTGAATAAACCACGGCTAATTCAACCGTCAAGTCTCATGTTTAATGTTACCACTCGTGGCCACATGAATCTGTTTTCTTAACCACTGCTGTATCCACTGGACGGTTGGCTCTTGGTCACCAGGCGAGGTCGCATGGTCTCGGAAGTGTGGAGGGGGTTGGCCCCCTTTGCTGTCCAACCAGATTTAATTCAAACCTTATATAAAACCTTTGAACATGATAGATTAAGAAACACTTGTAGCCCACCCGGTTAGGCCCGTGGGCTGGTAGCCAGTCGACCCGGGGTCGAATCTTGTGAGGTCACAACAATTTTGATCGACCATGCATTCTTCAGCCCACAGCCACGTGGCAGCCTCTGGGCTTGCCACGTGGCACCCTTTGATTGGCTGAAATCAAACAAGGTCAAACCTCTGTCCAACCATCCAATGCCACTTGTCCGAATACCATTCGTCCAGATGGAATATTCCATGGAATATTTTGGGGAATATTCCTAGAATATTCTTTGGAATATTCTTTTTTTAATATTTCCAAAGTCAAAAGTCAACTTTGGTCAACTGGATTTTTTTTTTGTTTACTGGAGATTTCAAAGCTACATAAATTTCACATATGACGTCAGATTTGAGTGCCATTTGTGGTGCCATAATCATAGTGATGAGGCCTTTCTGGTCATTTAGGTTGCAACCAATTATGAGAAATTCCATTTTTGAGCATTTTTTCAACTTTGGACATGATCAACTGATCACCCCTCCCAAATGGGAAGCTTTTGGACCCCAAAAGCTCTCTAATTTATAGAAACTGAAGATGAGGAGACTGATTCTCCACTCTTTCAACCTTGAACCACTGAAATCTTCCTAACTTCATCAAATTGAGCTTCTCATAAAAAGATAAATTCTTCCTTGAATCTGCTGACCGACTGTTGCTAACCTTGACTGAGTCATGATGCAAATTTTTGAAATTTGTAGAAAAAAAACTATAATTTGCAGAAATCATATTTTTCCTACAATTTTCTACCTTCCAAGGAAATTGAAAATAATATTCACCTTGCCAACTGTCCTTATGGAAAAAATTTTCCGAATGATCCATGTACTTGTGTTGATTCTCGACCAAGTTTTCTTGCCATACCAATCTGCCATTCTGAAACCAGAAATGAACCTTGCTAAAATTTGTGTCCTCTTTTCTTCCATGCTTTACCCTCTCTTGGATTTTTGCACCACCTTGCACCGATACTTTGTTCTCTGCACCGATCGACACCAAAGACACTTTCTGCAACATCTTTTCATCTTCTTCCAAAGATGACCTGTTTTCAGACTAAAACATATCATCATTTACATCAAAAATAACATGAAAAGGATTATGTACAAAATATTTTTTCTTAATCATCAAAAAAGTTAGATTTTGACTTGCATTGACAAGCCTTTTCAATTTCCCGACATTCACTAAAGAAGATTCTAGCTTCTTCCGATGTGCTCTCACAATAAACTCCTTGCCATCATTGAATAGATGATACCTGTTCTCATGGCGATGGAAAACCGCTTTTATGTCATATAAGTATGGACTACCCAACACCACACCTGTAATGTCAAGTGGTACCACATCTAGTTCAACCATGTCAACATAAGGAGTTGTTATGGAAAAGCGCAACATGCACTTCCTTGAAACTTGTAAATTAGCATCCTTGCAAATCCAACCAAGTGGATATGGCTTTGGATGTGGAATGGTCTCAAGTTTCAGCTTCTTGACTAAGTCTTATGAGATGATATTCGCTTGTGACCCACTGTCAAATAGTGTGTCTATCTTTGTGTGTTTGGCTATTATCCTCACATGAAATAGCTCTATCCTCCTCTCTTCATTTTGAGCTTCTATGTGACAGTTTAAAGTGCTAGAACTGGGATTTGTTTCCTTTACAATCTATTTCCCCTTTATGTTCTTTAGTATCATGGCTATGCTTTTAGTTTCATCACCTGATTCACACCCTAAGTCTTGCTCAATTGTTGCAACCATTTTTCCCTTTTTTTGGCCTTATCTTTGGTTTTAATTTTTTCTAGTTTTAGCTCCGGATGAAGTTTCGAGCAATGGTCTTCATCGTGGCTTGTTTTGGAACAGTTTTTGCAAAATAACTTTCCTTTTTCTTTCCTAGAGTTTGCATTTATTTTTCTACCTTTGCCTTTAAATTCACTACCCTCATTCCCATCAAAAGCTTGTTTACCTCTAGCCTCTAAATGTGTGGCTTGTACACAAACCTCGTCTAGACTAGTAGGATTGAACATAAGGATAGTATGTATAAGATAATTGTGTAAACCTCCTATATATTTCAGCAAATTCTCTTGGCTATGCAAATAAATTCCAAGTAATAAAGCCCTTCGTCTAAACTCTTGAGGGTAATATTGAACACTTTGTCCCTTAGTTGTCTAAAACTTTGCCAATTCATGATAGCCTTTTGTAAATGAGCTAATGGATAAAATTGTTGCTTAATTGAGGAAATAAATTCAGCCCATGATAAAGTGATCTTACCATGTTTTTTAATTTCATCCCTGGTCTTGGCTTCCCACCATACCAATGCTGCTCCTTCCATTCTTAAAGAGGCTAACTGAATCTTGGTGTAGTCTTCATGAAGGTTTTGTATCCTTAAGTAAACTTCCAAATGTCTTATCCAATTGTCAAGTTTCTCTGCATTGACCTCGCCATTAAACATAGGCAACTCAAATTTAACATCAAGCTTTAAAAATGGACTTTTACCAGTGGTTTTAGACTATCGAGATTGATTCACCGAGGTAGAGGATGACGATGTAGAGGAAGAGGATGAAGATGGGGATGGTGGATCACCATTTCCTCTGTGTCCTTTCTTTGACTTGTCATCACTTTTATTTCCTCCTGAAGAACCCTCTCCTTCTTTCTGGTGTCTAGACCCATCTTCAAAAAGCTTATCATTCCCTTCTTGGTAGAGTATCCTTACCATGTCTGTCATGTCCAAGAAAGCCTTTCGGAACACCCGTTCCTCTTCTTTGGGATCAATGTCTTCAGGAGCTTCTCCTTCTCTTGAAGAAATTCTTGAGGCTTCTTTAATGGCTCTTGGAGGTGGCTCTCTAACCCTTCTTGTTTGTGGATTACTTTGTGCACTAACCAAGTGTCCTTCACCTCTCTTGAGTTTAAGCCTAGTAAGCATAAAAACTTGCAAACAATCAACTATAACTTTGCACAAAAACAAATGCTGAGTAAAAATATAGCTTCTAAGGCTCAAATCCTAAGCTCTGATACCATCTGATCTGAAAATGGAACTATCTATAATGCTATGTAAAGTATCCATTTCCATTAAATTAAGTGTGCAAAGTATTCTCCATGTATTTCAAATTAAACAAAGTGTTTTTAATAAGGTTTCTGAGTCTTATGTGTGAGGGAATGTTAATTAAATTTACTATTTAACATATTAAATCAGAAATACAAATTAGATAAACTTCACCATAACATAACACAACAACATGATGAGGTAGTTCATCCCTCCTGGGCTACATCTGTCGGGTCCAAGGCTCCCAATGGGCATGTCCTTGCTCTATTGAGTTGCTCAAAATGGTTATACAGTGAGAAATATGCCTAAACATGAAAAAATGATTGTTAAATTGAATTCAGAAGACAGAAATAAGCTAAAAATGGCTTTTGTTTCACCTCAAACAGTGAAGTATAGCCCAATACAACTCCATTTCCCTGATGGCCCTGATGGCTCTCCAAGCTTCCCTGAAGAAAAAGTGGTTGAAGAACACGTATGTTCACTCTGAAACATGTCCCAAACACTCCAGAATGCTCAAAATACCCAAAATTGACTAAACGTTTGTCCAAATTAGTTCAATATTGAGGGAGATATGGCCAATTTTTTTTTGCCCAATATTCCCTAAACAAACTCCACCAAAAGTGGAGAAACTGCAGATAGGAGCGCCAAATTTGGCACAACTCCTGAAAAGGTGGAACACGCCCCAGAATTTTCGGTGGTTAGGAGGTTAGAAATTGATATTAAATTGGGCGGGGTCACATGGACTTCCGCCCTAGCCGCCGAATAAACCGCAGCTAATTCAACCGCCAAGTCTCGCATTTAATGTTACCACTCGTGGCCACATGAACCTATTTTCTTAACCACTGATGTATCCACTAGACAACTGGCTCTTGGTCAACAGGTAAGGTCGCATGGTCTTGGAGGTGTGGAGGGGGTTGGCCCCCTTTTCTGCCCAACCAGATTTAATTCAAACCTTATATAAAACCTTTGAACATGATATATTAAGAAACACTTGTAGCCTGCCCGGTCGGGCCCATGGGCTGGTAGCCGGTCGACCCGGGGTCAAATCTTGTGAGGTCACAAAAATTTTGATTGACCATGTATTCTTTAGCCTGGGGCCACGTGACTGCCTCTGGGCTTGCCACATGGCACTCTTTGATTGGCCGAAATCAAACAAGGTCAAACCTCTGTCCAACCATCCAATGCCACTTGTCTGAATACCATTCATCTAGATGGAATATTCCATGGAATATTTTGGAGAATATTCCTAGAATATTCTTTGGAATATTCTTTTTTAATATTTCCAAAGTCAAAAGTCAACTTTGGTCAACTGGATTTTTTTTGAGTTTATTGGAGACTTAAAAGCTGCATAACTTTCACATACGACGTCGGATTTGAGTGTCATTCACGATGCGATGAGGCCTTTCCAGTCATTCAGGTTGCAACCAATTCTGAGCAATTCAATTTTTGAGAATTTTTTCAACTTTGGACATGATCACTTGATCAATAGACTTGGTCAATAGAAACTTGCCCTCAAGATATTATTTGTTGTAGTCTTCCAATAAATATGAGTGCCACATTCACCTTTATGAAAGTCACTCATCACCTTTTTTACTTTTCCTTCAAACAAAAAATTCAACCACACTCCACCCGGATCTTTCCAATACAAGACATTGTTAAGGATGCAATACTTGAGAGCTTTCAAATTCAAATATATAGCTTTATTACTAGACAAGCAGGGAGGAGGATTCAAGTGTTGCAAAATATGAACAATATCAGCATACCATGGCACTGAAGAAAAACTTTCAAATTCCTTAGGTAATACTTCAGCCTCTTCCTCCTCAGATAATGTAGCAATAAAATGAATGTCCAAAGAATGCATATTTGATTCCTCCATAATATTTTTCAGGCTTTGCCCCTTGATCAGCTTTTTAGGCTTGATTTCCAAGTCACACTCCAACATAGAAGCGATCCATTTTCCATGTCACCCTTAAGGATCATTCTGCGTGAGCACATAATTGACAACAACGTTTGGGACATATGCAATGACATGAGAGTGGAGAATATATACCTGAAAGTACTTCAATGATTTGACTAATGCCAAGGCTTGTTTCTTAATTATATTGTACTTCAAGGCTATGTCTCTTATGGTTCTTCGAAAGAAGGCGATGGACTACTTTGTGTTCTGATTTTTATTTTTCATAAGGACAACAACTAGAGTATGATTTGAAGCAAATGAAAAATGATGAAATCAAGTGTGTAATATGGACTAGTAAGAATAGGAGTGTGAGATAAAGCCAATTTAACTTGATTGAATTACTTATTTGTGTCTTCAGACCATTTTACTTCACTATCTTTCTTTAGCATGTTAGTAATTTTCCTCAAGTGTTCAACAAGATTGGGAACAAACCTTCTTAAAATTTTGATTTTTCTATTGAACGACTGGATTTCCTTCTTTCTTCTAGGATAGTCCAAGGTCTGAATTGTTTCAATCCTTTAACTATCTATCCAAATACCATCTTTTGATATGATATGGCCTAGCAATTTACCTTCCTCAATAGAAAAAAGGCTCTTATTTGGGTTCATCAATATGCCAAAATTTCTGTATCTCTGAAAAAATGTTTTCAAGTGTTGTAAGTGTTGCTCATTTTTCTTGGAAAAAAAAGTTATGTCATCAAGACAGATGACCAAAAATACGTCCTTTTCATTGGCGAATGCAATATCCATTGTTCGCTAAAAAGTCGCCCCTACATTATTCAATCCGAATGGAATTTTGGCGTACATGAAGGTGCCCCATTGTGTTGTAAAGGTTGTCTTTTCTTGATCATCTAGGTGGACTAAAATATGATTATACCTGGAGTATCCATCTAGCAATGAAATTCTGTAGATCCAACTACCCTTTTCAGAATATGGTCCATCTTTGGTAGTGGGTAATTGTCTTTCAACGACACTTTATTCAGATTTATGAAATATATACACAAAAGGATCTCTCTTTTATTCTTCCTTACTGGCACAAAATTAGACATCCAATTTGAAAAACGAAGTGGAAGCATAATACAAGAAGTAATTAATCTGCTTACCTATTTTTTAATGGAAAGTGGAAACTTGGGATTCATTCTCCTTAAATTCTGGTGGAAAGGCTTCTGATATGGCTTTAAGGGAATTGTATGCTATATTATACTCTTATCGTATAATTTTAGATCATAATACTCCCAAACAAATACATCAACAAACAGAGACATGAGGGCTATGTATTTACCTTTTATCTCTAAGCTCACGGATTTTAAAATCTTGACCATCTTTGGCTTTTATGGAGTGTCGAGATTGAGTTCTTTCACTCCCACTTCTGTTTGTAGCATGGTCGGTTTGCGTGCAACATCATCTTGATCAAAAAGCTCCTCCAAAGGCACTAGAACTCTTGGAATGGATTTGTCTTTCAGCTGAAGTACTTGCATTTTTGCTGCATGGAATTATTGGTCATCTTCATAGCACTGGTTATCCATTTGTGAATTCAAAAATTCCTCTTTTGTCTGTAAGAAGTTGTTGATCTTTCTATCATCTTGAAAGACCTGCCAATACTGAACATTATCTAGAACAACAGGGTGTTGTTTCAAGCTTATCTCATACTTCTTATTAGGATACAATGGAATTTTAAACATGCTAGTCAAAGTGGCAAGAGAATCAACAATAACATTGTTGTCCCTTGGTATCAATGACAAAGTATAGTTGGTGAAGCTCTTGAGGATATATAACACTGAATTTTAGTAACCTTTCATCCTAGGATTCTTAGCCTAGTATTCCCCTTTGACTTATTTTATTACCAAGTCAGAATCTCCATACACAGAAATTTTGTTGGCACCTAACTTATTGAGAAATTTCAAGTCGACTATCAAAGCCTCATACTCTGCTTCATTGTTCGAACAATCAAATGCCAAATTTTAAGAGGACATTCGAAAATTGGGAGGAATTTTAATTAATTTATTTATAGGGTTGTGAATCCACACACCAATGCCATCACATTCCTTTCCCAAGGCTCCATCGAAGCCCATGGTCCACAAACCACTTTCTTCATCGGGAAGCTACAAATCGGATGATTTAATTTTACTTGTTGCTTGAGAGAGTTCTGTTGTACCAAAAATTTATGTACCTTTCACTGTTTCATCTCTTTTTTGGGATGATGCGCTTGGTTCCAAACCACTTGGCATCTTTTCTTGATTTTCTGCATTTGAAATTTCTAAAATAGAATTTGAAAACTCATAAATTTATGTCTTTTCTTCAATCAAACTTTCTGAAAATGTTGAACATTCATCATTGTGTTGTGTAACCAGCTCCAAAAATAGAAGAAAAGAGATATCCACGCCTTAGAAATAAGCCACTTCGAGGGGGCAACCTCCAATACATTACATAAATGAACAATTCTTGGATGATACAATTCACAAAGCCTCCTTTCTATATATAGGAGTCCATGGGGCCATAATGTAATCCTAGCCGACCTAACAATAATAATTTAAGGGCACAATAATAACAAAATGGGGGTTACAAGGGTACAATAATAACAATAAGGGGTTTACACTAACAATAATAAGGGGCTATACTAGTGATATAGGGACCTAACATGCCCCTCTCCTTCAACAAAAGTGTTGTCCTCAACACTTGAGTAGCTCCGGGTGCTTCTGTATAAAATTCTCATCCTCCCATGTAGAATCTTCAGTGGGTAAGTTCTTCCACTTGATGAGATACTCTGAAATTGATCGATTCCGTAGTTGTCTAGTTCTTTTTTCCATGACTGCTTCAGGTTCCAATATGATTTTCCCTTCCCCATCAAGTTCTGGCAATACTGTTTGAACTGGAATATTTTCACCTATAACCTTCTTTAAGCATGAAACATGGAAAACTGGATGAAACAACGAAGATATCCTTCCAAACATTTATTTACTATCTCAGTTTGACCATCAGATTGAGGATGATAAGATGAGCTATGAGCTAATTGAGTACCCAAACAACAAAATAACTCCGTCCAAAAATTTCCAGTAAAAATGGGATCTCTGTCGCTCACAATAACCCTTGGGCTTCCATGTAGCTTTTGAATTCTGTCCATAAATGTAGTAGCAACTGTATTTGCTTTAAATGGATGAGATAATGCA
Source organism: Pinus albicaulis (assembly GCA_034641835.2). Lineage (NCBI taxonomy): Eukaryota > Viridiplantae > Streptophyta > Pinopsida > Pinales > Pinaceae > Pinus > Pinus albicaulis. The sequence goes on along the minus strand of CM076577.1, from coordinate 114,116,618 downwards.
CAAAAGTGTGCATACTTGGTAAGTCTATCAACTACCACCATGATGACACTCTTTCCTTCGGACTTAGGTAAACCCGTGATAAAATCCATTGAAATCTCCTCCCAACGTTGACTTGGAATGGATAAAGGTTGTAGAAGTCCCGGGGTCTTAATTGTTTCCACTTTATTCTGCTGGCAAACCAAACATTCCGCCACAAACTTTTGAATATCAGATTTAAGGCCATCCCAAAAAAATTCTTTCTTCACCCTGTGGTAAGTTTTTAAAAATTCCGAGTGTCCTCCTAAAGGAGAAGTGTGCAATTCCAGAAGAATCTTTTGTTTTAGTTGGGAATTCTTACAAAGATATAAGCGATCTTTGTACCATAAGGAATCATTTTTCCAACTAAATGTATCAGATGTACTAGGATCTTGCCGCAACTTTTGAATGAGTATCCATACATCTTTGTCCTTCTTCCATTCATCTCTTGCTTCAGTTATCCAATCTGGTTGGATAATAGAAATGGCACACAGCAATGCTTCCACCTCTTCATTCTTTCTTGAGAGTGCATCTGCAACAACATTCAGCTTTCCTTTTTTGTAGATTATTTCAAAGTCGTAACCCAACATCTTTGTGACCCATTTTTGTTGTTCTTCTGACGATAGTCTTTGTTCCAAAAAGTGTTTAAGACTATCATGATCAGTTTTTACCTTGAAGTGTCTTCCCATTAGGTAAGTTCGCCATTTCTTTAGTGCATGTAGTATTGCTAACATTTCCTTTTCATAAATAGGTTTCTGTAAATACTTTCCCTTGATTGGACGACTTTCAAAAGCAATGGGTCTTCCTTCCTGCATTAAAACTGCACCAATTCCATTTCCTGAGGCATCACATTCCACAATAAAGGTTTTTGTGAAGTCTGGTGTAGCTAAGACCGGTGCTAGGCACATTGCCTCTTTAAGACGTTCAAAGGTCTTAGTTGCTTCAGGAGTCCATGAAAATGCATCTTTCTTCAATAATGTTGTTAGAGGTGCTGCTATTCTCCCATAATTCTTAACAAACTTGCGATAATACCCTGTTAACCCGAGAAATCCTCGCAACTGCTTTATGGTTGTGGGAACTTTCCATTCCTTAATGGCTTTAATTTTGTTAGGTCCACTTTAACACCCTCGTGAGATACAATATGACCCAGATATTCCACCTCTTGTACTCCAAAGAAACATTTGGATTTTTTTGCATATAATTGTTTCTCCCGCAATAGTTTGAGCACCCTGTCAACATGTTCAACATGATCCTTCCAAGACCTGCTGTAGATTAGTATATCATCAAAAAATACTAGCACAAATTTTTTAAGGAAGGGTTTGAAAATGGAATTCATCAACCCTTGAAATGTAGAAGGTGCATTGGTAAGGCCAAAAGGCATGACCAAAAATTCATAATGACCCTCATGAGTTCGAAATGTTGTTTTGGAATATCTTCAGTCTTCATTCTAATTTGATGATATCCTGAACGAAGATCCAACTTGGTAAAATAAATTGCTCCATGTAATTCATCCAATAATTCATCAATCAAAAGAATGGGAAATTTGTCTTTAATGGTGAGCTTATTGAGCTCCCTATAATCCGGACACATTCGCCATGATCCATCCTTCTTGTGTACCAACACTACAGGAGCAGAGAAAGAACTTTGACTGGGCTGAATTATACCCGCCTCTAACATTTCTGCAATCATACGTTCAATTTCGCTCTTTTGGAAGTAAGGATATCTATAAGGCCTGATGTTTGGAGGAACACTTCCTGGAATCAAATGAATAGCGTGATCATGATCACGAATAGGTGGGAGTCCTTTGGGAGTTTCAAACACCTTGGAGTGATTGTCCAAGACTTGTTGGAGATCTGCAGAAATAGATGATTTTGATGTTGGAACTTCTAGTGAGCATAATTGTGCAATTACGCCTCGCTGTTCTTTCTTTAGAAGCTTTGTCATGACATTAGAGCTTATTATCCTTCCTGGCTTCCCCGTAATTCGACTTCCTTTCCTTCTGAAAAAAATTTCAAGAAAAGTTCTTGAAAATTAAAAGCTACCGTCCCCAAAGATTGTAACCATTGTACTCCTAGTACAACATCAGCACCTCCCATATGAATGGAAAGAATTGGACTAGTCAATACATATTCCCCATGGTTAGCTTGATATTATGGCATTTTCCAGAGAAATTTATAGTTCCTCCATTTGCAACCATCACTTGACATTCTGGTGCTGGGTATAGGAAACAATTTAATTCCTTGGCTACCTTATAATGAATAAAATTATGGGTGCTACCCGAATCAATCAACACTATTACCCTTTTCTTTTTTATATGTCCTTCTATCTTGAGAGTTTGAGGAGTGGTAATTCCTGCCAGTGCATTACACGATATGGTCGGATTCATTTCTTCCTCTTCTAGGGGTGGTTCCTGGTGTATATCCTCTTCTTGTTCATTTTCTTCTTCTTCTTCACCATCTATGTAAAATAATTTCTTCTCAGCACACTTATGACCTTTAGTGTATTTGCTATCACAACTGTAGCAAAGCCCTTTTGCTCTTTTTCTTCCAATTGTTGTGGTGTCAACCTTGTAGGTTGTGGAAATCTAGGCGTAGCAACACTTCCTTCTTTATAGAATTGAGTGGTAGGCTTCCTTGTTGCCATAATTTTACATTCAACTTTTCTTGCCAACCTGAATGCCTTCTCCAATGAATCAAGTTCCAAAACGCGAACTTCATGTTGGATGTTATCCTTTAAAGTGCCTAGGAAGAGATCAATCCTGTGTTCCTCTGTAAGATCAGTTACCCTTATATTCAATTTTTGGAAGTCCTCAATGTGCTGCCCCACTAAACCCTTTTTGTTTGAGATTTATCAATTGGGTAAAGAAGGTGTTGCTCTTTGTATCCTCATAATGTGCTATCATTTCCTCCGTAAAAATTGACCAAGTGACAATTTTTTTACGGGAGCAAAGCCATTGATACCATACAAATGTATTTTGTTCTAAATGTAAAGTTGCAATGCGTACTTTTTGTGTGTTTTGCACGTTATGGAGATCAAAATATTGCTCCATCTGTAGTATCCATGTTACAGGATCCTTTCCATCAAACTTCCTCATATCCATCTTTGGAATATGGTGGTTCTTCCCGCTAACATTAGAGTTTATGAAATCACAATTAACATTTATTTTGTTCTCATCATGAGGTTCTTCTACTATCTTTTCACCATTAGGAAACCTTTCTTGTATAAACTTTGTCAAACCTTCCATGTCTGCTTTTAGAAAATTCCTCATGTTTTCCATTTTCTCATCGATCTTAGCTTCCATGTCATCAATCTTAGCTTCCATGCCCACTTCCATGCCATCCATCTTAGCTTCCAAACCAACCATCTTAGCTTCCACGCCTTTCTTCAAACCATCCATCTTAGTTTCTATGCCTTTCTTCAAAACTTCCATTTCATTTTTTGTTGTTCTTTGCTAGAGCGAAATTTGCTCTTGTAATTTTGATATGTCATGTTGCCATTCTTCATCTTCATGAGTCATAGTAGAGCCTTCTGAAGGCTTAATGGGTGTTGAATTCTTTTTAGGGGCCATTTTAGAATAAAATACTGATATATATTCTACACTATGCCCTTGGAATCAATTCAACTTGATTCTTCAAACAAGACTTATGCAATTCGGAAAAAAAAATACACACCTTTTACTAGCTTTTAGGAGATCGATATTGAAATTCAATTATCTCTGTAATTGAAAATATTCAATATCTTAAATTCATCCCTGTAGTAGCCCTCTGAAGCTTCTTTCAAATGCCACAGGTCTGACCTGATTTTGATTCTCCAAGACAAAGTTGTGTCCAATCTCCCACAATGACCTAATTCTGGACTGGTTCAGTAGAGCGAACTTGTACGACTTGCCACGTGTCACTGTTTTGTCCTTTGTTTCTGAAATTGATATCAAAGAAACTAAAGGCCGTGTACTTGTGACTAATTTTGACTGCACTCCAATCCAATCTTCAGAGAGAGAGTTATTGAACTTTTCCCACGATCACCTCTTTGAGATGAAATTCAGGAGCCTGAAAAAGCACTACCTTCCACAGATCATATCTCCGAAAATATTGCGAACCAAGCTCTGAAATTTTTTGATGAATTTACCCAGGATTTCAGCTTTGCACCATACGAATTTCAGATTCTGAACCTTCGTAGAAACATTTTTATAGCGAAAATTCCACGATGACCTGTTTAGGAGCTTAAAAAAATACCTAACTTCCACAGATGATATCTCCGCAAATATTGCGAACCAAGATCTGAAATGTTTATACAAGCTTCCTCAAGATTTCGGCTTCGCACCCTAAAAATTTCAGCTTCTGAAACTTCGTAGAAAAAAAGTTATAGCGAAAATGCCACGATGACCTGTTTGGAGCAGCGAAACCCTAGAATCCCAAGCTCTGATACCAAATGTTATGTAACCAGCTCCAAAAATAGAAGAAAAGAGATATCCACGCCTTAGAAATAAGCCACTTCGAGGGGGCAACCTCCAATACATTACATAAATGAACAATTCTTGGATGATACAATTTACAAAACCTCCTTTCTATATATAGGAGTCCATGTGGCCATAATGTAATTCTAGTGGGCCACAATGTAATCCTAGCCGACCTAACAATAATAATTTAAGGGCACAATAATAACAAAATGGGGGTTACAAGGGTACAATAATAACAATAAGGGGTTTACACTAACAATAATAAGGGGCTATACTAGTGATATAGGGACCTAACACATTGAATAAGATAAAGGACTCTAAATCCATTTGAACAACATGTATGGGATGATTATTAGGCTTTTATAAGCTAATTATCATGTACTTCATTTTACTTTTCCGGTATAGTTTTCTGAGTTGCCCAAAGACGAGAATTGTAGCATATGAAAATTCAAGCTGCAAGGTACCTCTAAGCTTTGCTCCCCATGAATGGGAAAGAAACAATTCATATCTAGGAGGGATATCAGCCACAAAAACAATTCCATGAGGACATTCTTGGCTGGAATTTGCTCAAAAGACACCATTGGGTCCTTAATGAGGCCAAGACATTTCACCCTCCCTAAATCAAATGAATAAAGATGAGGGTAAGGTCTTGTGATATCCAAGCCTAATATATCCATAATGGCCTTGGGCATGAGGTTATGAGAGGCTCTAGAATCAAGAATGGTGTTATGGAGGATAAAATCATGGATTTTGAGGCTAAAATAAAATGGAGGGACCTCACTATCTTCTAATCACCATCAACAACATGACAAAATAGAAGTTTCGGGTGATGATCACTCACATTAACCATGTTGCACATATGATACACCATAATCAACCTAGCTACTGGAAACTAATATTGTTCGTTCTTGAATATTTCAGTTAGAGGAATGGAAAATTTCAAATTTTCAATTTCATTTTCAAGACTAAAATTAGCAGAATGTTTTTCTACCTATTTTAATGGTGCATCTTTCTTCTCAAGTTGATCTTTGTGTGAAATCTCATTCTTCTGTCCTCCATATTGTGTTTTTTTATCCTTATTCTGACCGATGGTGGAAGCTTCATTTCCTTTAGCATGATTAGGAACAACGGGTCCTTTGTCTTTGCTTTTATTTGGAGTGGTGGTTTCGTTATAATGAGCATCTATTTGAGGATTTTCTTTTTCCTGATTGGAGGTTATAGGAACATTCCTACTCCTCAAACCATACTACCTTTGTACTTGATTAAGAGAATTCTGATATCCCCTCTGATAATCTTTCGTCCGTACCGATAGCATGTCATCATTGGACAAGACATATTGTTGATCTTTCGGTGCATAAATTTCTACAGAAAACTGATCTTCTTCTATGAGGAAAACAGGTTGTTGATTCTCTTCAAATAAATGATTCTCGCCAGAAATTTATTCTTCATATTATTCATCATGGCCTTCAGTGTATTTCTACTGAAATGGAGTGTGAATTTTCTACTGACTTTATGAATCCTGACCCCTCTGTTCCCTTTGCTGGATCCTTTACTGAGATTGTTGATTTTGACCCCTAAAATTTGGATTTCTAATGGAGGTTTCAGCTTGTCTACCAACAATGGACATTTTATCCATCATCTTCTCCATGGTTTTGATAAGGGTGTCTAATTTTCCCACGGATGAAGCGAATGTTTCTTCTCTGATGGTGACCCTTTTCTCTGTCTTTATTTTAGACTTTTTGATGATCAAATTAGCTTCCACACTCACTCTATTTCTCTGCATTTCTTCAAGAGTTGATGGGTTTCTTTCCCTCACCTGATAAGCCATGTTAGGGTCGAAACCATCAAGATAGTAAAGTAAAGCAAGGCCTGGAGGAGGTTTGATATTCTCGGGAATTGAATCATATATTTTATTGAATATAGTTGTAAATTCTTGGACAAACTCATTGGGATTCCTTTTCAAGGCATTATATTCAGCTAATATTTTCAATGGATTCTTCTTCTCCTCTAATTTTTTCATAAAAAAGTCAATCAACTACTATGAAGTAGCTATTGAACCGGATGTGAGAGATTGGAACCATTTCTTAACCTCTCCTGAGAAACTATGTGCAATGATGCGCATATTGGCATCGTCATTGTCAACCTCTTAAATATATATGAAATCAACCACTTTGAAATTTTTTTGGTAAGAAGTGACCTCTGATGTTCCATAAAAAAGGGGCAATATTTGACCATAATTCTAAGGTAGAGCAGTGAGTTTTTGGGGTAAAATCAGTGGAGCGAATCTGGTCATGATTAATGGAGGGGGTTCTAAAGGTGTTGATGGAGTGAAAACTTGCAGAGGTAATGATGGAATGAAAGGAAGAGATGATGATGTAACTATATGAGAAGGTGTAATGACATGTGGTGAAGTAAAAGCCTACTGCTAATATTGGAAATAAGATTTTTTTTTTTAAGTTTCTTGAAATTTATCCACCAAGCCTTTAAGTTTGTAGAAATTAGACTAGAGTTAACTATCAACCTCAGAATAAGAAGACTCAGAAAATGGTACAAAGGTCTCAAAATAAATAGGATCAAAGATAGTTTCTAAAAGAAAGGTTTCAGACTTAGAACTGAACAAATATGTTTCAAATTCTGAATTATAGGACAAATATTATGGACCAAATCTCGTAGGCAAGGGATTTGATTTGATAAGTGGAGGAATAGCTCTTACAACTTTTTGAGACTTGGTTTTATGCTTTCTTAGAAGAATCTCAGGGTCATTTACAATTGGTGAGGGATTAGGGTCTAGATATGACCTAGTATGCCTTTTAGGAGCCAACTTAGATAGGAATTTGGACTTTGGCTCGAATTTAAAAAACTCGGCTTGTTTTGAATGCTAAAAATTGTCTTCTCACAATTCTAACCTTCAGAGGAATAAATAAATATTCCCAGGGAAATTTTTGCAATCACTCTGTGGAAACGATGCCAAAAATGTTATCACTCCCCCCAAATTCCCAAGGCTAAGAGTGGGATTGAAGGAAGGTAACCATAGACCAGGCTTTAAGTCAGGTAGCTAGCCCTACCGGGACTAGATAGGGTTATCTCAATTTCACTTTGTAGTCAATTAAATGACTAAGTATTTAATGGTCTTAGGCTAGGTATGTAAGCTCAGTAAATAGGGTTTTTGTCTAATGTTTGTGTACTAGATAGGAATGACAGTAAGGATACTAGGTCTAGGGTTTAGGTCAAATTTCAAGGTCAAGTTGTAGAGATATAAATGAGGCTAGGTAGGCATATTGAAATAATGCTTAGTTTTTCATTGTGTATAGGACGAAATGATGGAAAACCTGAATGAGAACTGAGGTGAATTCATTCATTTAGAATAACATTAACATATAATTAAGACAAATCATGAAAAGGTATGATTTCTGCTTATAAACTGACAAGATAAACACATAGAAGTATGTATATTAAAGAGGAAAACATATCATTCAACATGATAAGATAAACATACATAGAAAGAACAAATTCTCCAAGGCATACCACAGGATTCTCAACACAAATTTTGCAAAACATTATCTTTGGTTTCATTCCAAAAAGCTTGTACAATAGCTCCACTGCAAAAAAGAAGCTATCCAACCCAAGAAAAAATTAAAGTGGGTATACTTATAGAAAATATGAACAATGACACATCATACGGCCAAAATCCCATCCAAAATGCATCATAAATACATGAGATTAGTCACTTCCTATAATCTAGGGATGTTAGAAACCATTCCCTCAAATTCAGTTATGGACTAGGAGGGTGTGTCACCCACATTAAATTACACATTTCCTCATGATAAGAGCCAAAAACCAACTCTATTACTCTAATTCTAGCTCAAAGGACATAAAAACCTCGAAAATATGACTTTTTCTGGGCTTGACAAGTGTCCTGAGGAATCCTATGCAGATGCGTAACACTTTTTGACAGATGTGTAACACCTTTTTATAGATGCATAACATTTTTGTGCAGCTGATTTTGAGGGAATTTTATGACTCAAAATCCACACATGGAAGATATTTTAACTAGCCCCGTGTGTCTAGTTTCCAAAACATATTGAATTTTGAAAAATGATGCATGGGAAGGCCTCCAAAATTTGGTTCTCCCAAGGTTACTCCAGATGCATAACAAATTGTCAAAAATACTAGTAGAAGCATAGAAAATTGGTGGTTTTTTGGCTTTTTCTTCTGTTAGTATGAATCTTAATTCCAAGTGTATGAAAAAATACCACTTTAGCTACACATAAAAAACAACCCTAACAGCAGAAATGATTGCTAATATCTTCAGATCTGCAGTTAGTTGATCAAGATAAATGCTGCAAAAATCTAGATCTATGCATTAGAAGACATTAAACAGTAGAAAAAAAAATATTTACTCCATGCATCCAATAGAAAAGACAAGAATATATCAAATGAATTTTGTATTAATGGCACCTGGGAGGAAAACACAAGAAGTTGTTCCCTATTCTCCTCAATGGGATGGGTTCTTGTAAGTCCTCAGCACTTCAGATCTAGAACTCCTCTCTCTTGATGGTGTAGAAAACCCAAACAAAAATGGAAAAATATGGCTATGATAGTGGATCAATAGCTAGACCAAAAGTTTAGATCTAGAGTGATCTTTAGGCAAACAAAAGGTGATAAATGAATGGGAAAACCCTTCTATTTATAACAAAATATTGAGTTAGTCTAGATATTGGTGCATAATTAAAATATTATTAACCAAATCAAGATCCAACTTTTATGGAATATTTTATTATATTTGTTGGAGGGAAAAGGAATTTGACTTGGGTAAAATCCCTTTATTTGTAAATAATAAATAAATAAATGATTTATTTATCATTTTAAGGATGTGGTTGAGTAATAATCAAATATGTAGTGATTTATTTAATTATTTAAGGGTGAATTAATCATATTTAACAAAGAATATTATTTAAATAAGATTTAAAAAATTATTCTTAGAAAATAATAAGATAAATAATGATTTATCTAATTAATTTCCTTGTTTTGGGTTAAATATAACCAGAAATATTAATTAAACTAATGTTTAACTAATTATTCCTTGAGGAAAATAAAAAAAATGTATATTTATTTAATATTTCCTCATGGGGTTTCCTGTTTAGACCATAAAAAACTTAATAAAGGTGGTTTACTAAGTTATTTTCATAGTGAAAGCAATTTTAATTGGGGTAAAATTGGTCTTACATGGTGTACCTAGGTCCATTTAATGATAATAGGTTATATGACCAAAAAATGGTGTAACAGATTTCCCCCTAGCGTGTGAGCGTCAGGAGCTAATCGTATGACCAAAGTACGTTGTAAGAACTCAATCACTAGACATCGAAGGGGAAGTCAAAGAGAGAGAAGTATAAGGTAGACCAAAGCATTGGAAGAACTAGTCCCTAAGGAGGCGAGACTTACAGGTGCGACAAGTCTCTTTGAAGCATGAGTACCTATGCTATAGATGGCGGGGGAGGCATACCTATGCCCGCCGAGGCATAGTACAAACAATAAGGCATCCAGAAAACAACAAGAGTGGCCAATATAACACATGCTGGCATAAACATGAGCCAGATAAACAACACAATAATGAATCCCACATACATATTGTGCCTGGGATAACAGCCAGGACTTGTACATTGATATCTGAGTACATGAGATAAAAATGCAACCCAGATGCCTCGAAAAATAGGAAAGGGCTCTGAAAATTTGACTGATACATGCAAACAAAAAGGCACTGCAAGCGGCTGAGGCCGGCATCACCAAATGTAGGGAGCTGCATCGAAGGCTAGAATGATGAGGTCATTCGAGTGTGTGGGGGGCTACCTATAGGGCCACCCCCTCATGAGGGCTGATACATCTCACACACACCTGGGAATAATCGATGTCAGCTGTTGCATCACTGAACCATTGAGTATACAGATCCCGATCATGCTGAAAGGAGCTGGAGCTGAGAAACAATCATTTCAAAGGGCAATAAGGAGTCCCTTTACCTGATTCGAGGCACCGAACAAGAGTGGAAGCTGGAACCAAGGTACACCGCCCTCTAGACCTGTCTTCTGGAATGAATGAGATGATGTCGACAGAAGGAAGTCCGCTATAGGTGAGGCAATAAGGGATCCTCAACTAAGGCACGAGAGAAAACAGTAGAGTGACTGACAGACTGACACCAATGATGATGATGAAATGGGAGGTATTGAGTAGCGAAAGGACGACTTCCCTTGTTAGAGCATAAATGGAATGGATGATCTAGTAGTGACTGACATAATATCATGAGGGATAGGGGACAGTGGGACTGAAGGTCATAGGGTGCGACACGAGAGAGGGACAAAGCAATGAAGGATGGAGGGCTATAGTGGGATGTAAAGGGAATTGGGATAGACTCCATGAATGCAATGATGACTCAAATCGGATGCTCTAAACAAGGGTGACTCAACGGTGCCGCCACATAGAAAAAGGGTCCAATGGGGACTATGAAAACATGAGTAAAAGATGGTAACTCATGACAAAAGTCGACATGAGTGTGGACTAGTATAGAGGTAAATTGGTGCCCCCAATATGAGTGTTTCAAGTGAAGAAATTTGATTTTGAGGAGGGGGTGAAGTGATGCTTCATTGAAGAAATGTGACCTGGTGAAGTATCAAGTCACTAAAAACTAATAGATACCCTTTTGAGGGCTTGGTGAGATCTTTCCAATGGTATAACGATTCGTCAAACTCAGCTACGGTTTTGCCACAACAGGTGAAAGAAAAATCAGGGGTTTTCTTTTAATAAGACATTTTCGTTCCAAATTCACTCATTTGCAGGTGGAGTTGTGGTGAATGTAGTGAGGAGAAGAGGCCCTGAATCTTGCGGTGATCGTAGAAGACAAACCGACCATTGGAATTTGAGATCCATCAGTTGTAGGTAAGATGCCTAATCCTACTCTTTCATTTCATTGGGTTGAAAGTTCAGTTTAGGTACCTAGAGCTCATGAACAGGCCAGGTCGCACATTTTGGGGTCTGTTCTGCATCCTGGGTAGCAGGTACTGGACAGAAATCTGCGACTTGTCCCAGGAAATGCCTTGGAAAGTGTGACCTATCAGAGAAAGGGGGTTTCAGTGATGTTTTTGGCTGAGATCTGGGATTTTTATAGTTGAGGGGCATAGGTACCCCCAAGCATGTTGTGGTCATGCCAAAATGTATTTAGAAAAGGGGAATCTAAACACATTTTAATGATGTGGTGTGCCATTTGTTTTCGTTATGGTTATGCAGTTTGAGAAAGGAAAGGAAGGATTACCGATCTCTTTTGGTACTGCATATGTGAATCAAATGGAATTTAAGTTTCCAGATTGGCATACATGGTGTTATTATCCCAAAGAGAGGATTTTGGGATAATGAACTGGTGTTGTCCCAAAAAACTCACAGGTTGGTCAACAAAAATGTCAAAAGGATTGGGTTGTTTTTGTAATAGGAAGGAATGATGGGGGGTATCATCCCTAGAGTGATTTGAAGTGATATGGGACTCTAGAGGTTCTTCTAAATGTAGAAGAATAATGGTACTAAAGCCGACATGACCAGATACACTCGGAGAATTGTGGAGAATTTCTTCTCCTGGATTCGCAACTATGAGTGCCCCCTTACCTGAATATCGGGTTTCCATGTCATGGCCATAAGGTGTTTGTGGTTCGGATGTATGGGTTTGATGTAAGGGGGATGGATAAAGTCAGGGGTGGTGACTATTTTCACAATGTCGTCATTGTAATAGAGGATGGGGTAACTGGTGGAAGAAATACCATCTGACGTGGTGAAGCTACTTGAATCATCATCATAAGAAGAGAGGTTCACATGTGCATCGTCACAAGTGGTGACAGAAAAGTAATCAGTTAAAGGATCTACCGATGTTGAGCCCAGGGTGATTGCTGAAGGGAGGTCAGGCAAATCATCACGGAGAGTATCTAAGGGGACTTTCATCGAGGGTCTCATGGATGATGATAGATAGCAGAGGGAGGACCAAGGCTTTTTTATTTCGACATCAAAAGGGGGAATATCAATGGGAGAAATTGTGGCTTCTAGTGTTGTCGAAGCAAGATGCACAGATAAGGGAGCGGTGGACTCATTGCGCATGGTATCGAATTGGTGTAAGGCTTCTAAAGAGGAACGATATTCTTCGAAGCAAGGATAGAGGTGAGTGTAGTGGCCATGGAAATCACACAAATCACAAGGGTTATTTGTGCATAATGGTTTGAGTTTCGGGATTGAATCGAGTATAGTGACATATACCTCTGGGATATCAGATTCCAGAAACGTCTGATTGACCATGGACTTAAGGTGAGGCAACTCCGGATAAGTGTGGGTGGTGTGGCTGACAACATCACACAAAGCACACTGGATGGTATGCTTTGGAGGCCGAGGAGGGGCAGGGTTTGTCGGGGCAGTCTTGTCCTTTGATGCCCCCTTGCGGGCTTTGCCCTTCTTACCCGAAACGGTCGCAATGGGAGGTGGTTCTTGTTGAGGTGACTGAGGTACTGTTGCAGCGGGAGAAGTCATAGGGATTGATTGAAATGGAGTCAAAGAAAGATAAGGTTTGGGTTGACTAGGTGGGGTAGCGGCTGGAGGATCAAGGTACCAGACAAGAATCCCAAGGGTCAAGTTAGGAAGAGAGAGGGTGGCCATAACAGGTGCTGTGTACACTCCTGGTGGGGGAGCTAAGAATGGTATCTAACCAGAGGGGTAATGACCAGGTGGGATGGCTCCAAGATGGTTAAGGCCTGGAGGAACCATTCCAGGAGGATAGAGGGGCTCATGAGTATAGCTAAAGGTGAAGGGCCAAGAGAAGAAGGTTCAGAAGGCTGATCAGAGGACATCATGAAAGTATGGTAATTGGGGGAACCAGAAGGAAGAGGTTGAGTGGCTGCCTGACCTTTAGGTGGTTGGGTAGCCACAAATCCCTGCTGAGGGAAAGGATCAGTAAGCACATCAGGTTGACTAAGTGTAGGACTAGGATGAACGGAAGGGATGGCTTGTTGTCCTCTCAATTTTTCTTGAGACTCCCATAGCTGTCGCATCTGGGGTAGAAGAGGACAATCATGTGTATAATGACCATAAACACCACAACAAGAACAGGGCTTGTTCGTACGAATATGCCTATCCTTCTTGGGCTGAGTACCTTGTTGCTGGTTTGTAGTGTTAGGAGAATTACCTTGATTAGGTCCAGGATTACTAGGGGCAGCTTGATTTTGAGTGCCTTTCCTCTTCCTTTTTGAGGGAGGAGGATTAGTCGTGCCCTGCTATGCATACACCTGCCCTGGAGGGGGTGGTGGTTGTTGTTGTGGGGGTTGAGAAGGTAAGGGAGGAGGAGATGCTAATGCTAGAGGAGTTGGAGCACCAGGCTGTGGATACAGATAATAAGGAGGTTGGGTAACAGTGTGGTATCCTGGGTACGTGCTACCGGGAGGGGGAAAAGTGAAGGAGGTGTTGGCCCCCCCTTGAGGAAAACCATAGCCCATGGGTGGTTGAGCATACAGATTAAAGAGAGCTCCAACGATACCATCGGTGGCATGAGATGCCCCCGGTGCATTGGCACCACCGGGTCTAAGAAGATCAGGTAGAATGGTATAAACATAACTTGACTAAGTGTAGATCAGGTCATATTTTAATGCAATTTGGAGAGTGGCTTCTTCAGTTTTAGGAAAGTGTGATGCGACATCTTTCCCTATAGGTAGCAAGAGGGATCTAATGAACCAGTCCATGTAGACACGATCTTCGAAGGTAGGGGCTCGACATAGGCTCTTTCTTCTCTGCCATTCCTGAACATGGTTCGATAGGCGGGTTGCAGAAAATTGACGGAAAGAGGTCAAGAGTTTGGTACCAGTGTCGTAACGAAGGGGAAGCTGGAAATAAGACAAAAATGCCTGGGCAAGAGTCGTAAAGGTGGTATGAGAGGAAGGGGCTTGATCTACATACCACTTAGAAGCTTCACCTGTAAGCGTTCGTTGGAACAACCGAAGACGAACAGAGTCATCGGTAATGGAATTAGACGAACACCACATGTGTAAAGATCGAATATGATTTGAAGGATCTTCTCCAGCAAGACCTTCAAACTTTGGGATGTCTAAAGGGAGCTTTGTTGGCATAGTAGGCCAACTAGCGTCATGGTGTATAGGGTCGTTTATCAACTGGTCAAAATCGGGGAGGCTGAGGCCTACCATGAAAGGGAGCAAGGGTACAGTCGGGGTAGTGTCCGTTGTGGTCCCACTAGTGGTATTCTCAGTCTGAGGGCCAGGGTTACCACCAGCATCAGGTCCTGCACCAAACATGGTGAAGGTGTCAGGAGGAGAACTGAAGGTGGAATGAGAAGGAGAACCCAAAGGACCAGAAGAAGAGTCGGTGTGAGGACTCTGTTGGGGAATAACTCGAACCCTACGCGGAGGAGTAAGTATTCCTGCCAGAAACTAAGGATGAAGGCCAAGAAGTCTCTGGAATAAATGCCTTGGTGGCACAATGGTGACAACACAGACACGACACAAAGGAAAAAGAGACCGACAAGGGTAGGGAGGTGCAGGATCAAGTGATTACAATGTTGAAACAAGGGCAAAGAGGTGCATGATCAAATGATTTCAATTTTCTAGAGTCTTTTCTTGGCGGTGTTAACCAAGCCCTTTTTTGCTTAGGGTGTGTGTGTAAAAGTGCGTAAATTTTATTTTTTAAACCCAGAAGTTTGTAGAGAAAAAGAAGAAGTGTGTTGTAGAGCTGTAAATAAACCTGCAAATGTCAGTATATAAGCCTGCAAAAACGGAAAATAAACAGTTGATAATGCACTAATCTAAACCCAAGGAGGCGGGTCTCTCTAAAAATAGTCTATAGGTGAGTAAAAAACTATTCAAAACACACTAAAAAAGCTAATAGATCTAAGTTCAAGAGAGATAGGGATCTAAAAGACAAAATCTGCTGGAAAGTGGTGCAGAAAACAACAACAAATCAAAGGAAAAATTTATGTAAAAAAGGTGGCGAAAGACTATCTCCTGAAGGGAAACGGAGTGAACCCTAGAGGAAAACCCAAAAAAAGCTAGATGAGGTGATTTGGATGGATAACAAGCCGATCTTAAGTGGATCTGAAGGTGAGGTATCAGATCTGAAAAAATGGTTGAAGGCTCTGAAATTTCAGACAACTTGCAACAGCAAAAAATCTTCCACAAAAAGTGGAGGGTACTGAAGCCCTAGGGGGCTAGGTTCCCACTTAGTTGAGTGAAACAGAACAAATACAGGTCCAAAACGGGTGGAAACAGAGGTCAGACAACCCTAAACAGAGGCTCAGACAAACCCAAAAAAATTTCAGAAAAATCCCTGCAAAAGGTCCAGGTCGCAGTTTCTGACCTGTTTTCAGTAGAGGTCACACTTTTTGGGCTGTAAGGTGTGCCTTGAAGGTCCAGGTTGCAGGTTTTGGGCCAAAAAGTATGACTTCCACTTCCGGCACTCTCGGCAGTTGCCGTCTCAGTTGCGATTGATGTATGTCACTTGCGCAATAGGTCCGAAAACACACGGAAGTCAGAATTTTTATCGTTTTAGGGTTTTATAGGTTAAAAACAACATCAAGAAAATAAAAAACAAGGGGCTGAAGAGAAATACTAGGGTTTGAAGAAGCTGGATATGCAAGGATCAGAAAAACGACAGCAGTCATAATCGTAAACCCATGTGGAGTCGCCAGTTGTTAGTATGAATCTTAATTCCAAGCATACGAAAAAAGACCACTTTAGCTGCGCATAAAAAACAACCCTAACAACAGAAATGACTGCTAATATCTTCAAATCTTCAGTTAGTTGATCAAGATAAATTTTGCAAAATTCTAGATCTATGCATTAGAATACATTAAACAGTAGAAAAAACAAGATTTACTCCATACATCCAATAGACAAGACAAGAATATATCAAATGAATTTTGTATTAATGGCACCTGGGAGGAAAACACAATAGGGTGTTCCCTGTTCTCCTCAATGGGATGGGTTCTTGTAAGTCCTCAGCACTTCAGATCTAGAATTCCTCTCTCTTGATGGTGTAGAAAACCTAGAAAAAAATGGAAAAATATGGCTATGATATGGTTCTTAATCAGTGATGTATTCATCAAAATGCATCCAACCATGTAAACCATTCATCATTTAGGTTCCCTAGTAAAAACCATAACAACTTAGCGCTACGCATCTATCAAGGCCGAATTTCTAGTTTAGTGCAAAAATCACCAAAAATGCAAAAAGTGCTCAAAATTGTTTAAAATTTCTTCTATAAGACCTGTGGAGGGAAGCTAAACATCCATGGATGCCTCAAAAAGGAGGTCTAATTTTTCTTTCTTCCTAAGCTTCATTTGAGCCTCTTTAAGCTTATTTTTCACCTGTTTGAGCCTGATTTGTGAAATTTTGTTTCTGGTGCGATAATGGTTGGTCATGTGTCTCTAGAGGTTGTTGTTTCTTTTGGATATTTTCAAGATATTCTCCAAATTTTCATTCACTCTTCCTAGCTAGAGTTCTTTGTATTGATTAATCTCCATAGATATTATCTCATCAAAAGTCAGTTGTTCATGTGGATGAGTTGATTGTCTTTCTAGCTCTAGCACCCTCTTAAGGCCTCTTGTCTTTGGCCTTCTTGGCTGTGTTTCAGTCTCCATGTCCTGCATTTGATCAACATCTATTACTTGCTTCCCTTAACCTTTATCTGTCTCTAGGTCTTCCTTAGGTTTACTTTTTATCAGTTGCTTCGCCTTCAATTGCCAATTTTCTTGTTGTAGGAAAGTAATTTGAGAATTTGCAATGGAAAAAATCGCCCTCAACTCTGCTATTTCCTCATCCTTCTCCTTAATATCCTCCTCAACTAATTTGACTTCAACCTGCTCTGCCACCTCAAATTCTAAGGGAAATTGTTCATCATGTTGGTGCAATGGTGATTCAATCTGATGCTTGAGTACTTGGTCCTCTATTTCTCTTTGCTCAGCTATAGTGTCAAGTGTAGGTAAGCTTTTGATGGATTTGGGAGAAAATACATGTCTATTTCGCTTCCCATAGGTGTGAGTGACCTTAAAAACCCTAGGAGCCTCTGAAATATGAGTTTTCATTCTAGAAGAGCCAACCTCCATTGGCTGCATTAATACTGATGGTGATGGTGTGCTATTCATGACATGAGGTCTAGTGGTGGGTGCTGCTGCTACTTTCTCCATGAAGGTTTCCCAAGTCATGTTGATAGCTAAGAGATGATGAAAAACAATGAGTTTGAATAGAATGTGGTAGAAAATACTTTTGTGATGATATTTTTTTATGCTCTAAACCTTCTCATTCATTCTAAGAAAACTTCTGTACAAGTAATGTGGCAATTCAAGTGGTTTAGTAGAGGTAAAGTGTATCAATAATATGATATGGTACCTGCACAACCTATAGAATCTCCCTTCACATGTGTGATATTTCATAATTAACCTCATCAAATGAGCATATATGTTTAAGGAAGTGCCTGAAAGGAAATATGTACTCAGGTTCTCTCTAGCATCAGGTTTGAGGAACAATTTGTAATATTCAAGGTCTATATCCATGCCCTTAAACCAATTTTGTCCATGACTAGGCATACTTGTTGCTGAAGAAATCACATCTGCTGATAAGCTGAAAACCCCAAAATATCTGTATATTATAATGATAGAGATCATGTAACAATCATTTTACAAACTCCTCACAAGCTCTCAGTACAATCTCCAATTGTTACACACTACACAAGCTCAGATCTAGCAAAACACATGCTCCAATCTGCTCCACCTGTTAGCCTGCCTCTACTGCGCAATCCAAGATGAATAATGGCCCAATCTGAGTTTGCATCCCTCTGGTATGCACTACACAATCCTCATTGGCATCTCCATTAATGTGTGGTGCAAACTCATGTACCAATATATTCACAACTAATAGTCACACTTGCTCTTTCACCTACCTCTCCACTGGTCTCCACTGAAACTGTCCATGCACTGAAGTTAACTGATGTATTCTTTAGTTGATTTATGAGTTTATAATTAGTGAATTAATTAATAATTAATTCACACCACTCTCACTAGTGTATCAATCAGATAGACTAGATACAACTAGCTCAACTGTGTCTAACTGAGTTAAACTGAACACAACTCCACCAACTACTTCTACAACTCCACCAAACTCTGTCACATGAGTTCTAACTGAAGTCTCCATGCAATAGCTCCACTTAACCCTCAGGAATAGCGTAATTCCTTCTGTCAGCTCTTGTGCCACATCTGTGCACTTAACTGAAGTGCTCCAAGAGAATAAGATAATGTTTATAGTCCAAATATTATTAAGAGCTAATAATATTCGACATATCTATTTTTAGACCGGCAATCTAAAAATAGATTCCGCCCAATATGTCTAAAAATAGAAGTCCATATATTTTTCCTGACTTGACCAACCATCCACAAATAGCATCCTGCAACTCATAGAACATGATCCATATGTCTAAAAATAGACATAGTCTAAAAATAGACTTTGCGCCAAAAATAGCCTGCGGGCCCACTTAGTGAAGGCAACTTCTTTCCACTAAGCTCATCATCTTGTTGCAATATCAACACTCCCTCTCAACAAGATATGGATTATCTGCAACCCCTATACTACCTTTGTGGTATTCGAATTTTCTCCTGGTGAGCGCCTTCGTCAAGATATCAACATCCTGATCCTCCGTAGGAATGTATGAAAGTAACATGACCTTCCGCTGCACACAATCTCTAATATGATGATACCAGATGTCAATGTGCTTAGATCTATCATGAAATACTGGATTAACCGAGAGTTTGATGCAACTCTGATTATCACAATAAATCACAGTAGGATCTAAGTGTGAACCGAACAACCCGACCGGGATCTTCCTCATCCATATAGCCTCGCATGCAGCCAAAATTGCTGCCATATACTCGGCCTATGCTGAACTGAGTGCCACAGATCTCTACTTCCTGCTGTACCAAGAAACTGTTGTCGACCCGATACTGAAAATCCCTCCATATGTGCTCTTTCTGTCCGTTGGGCTTCCTGCCCAATCTGCATCCGTGAAGCCACACAGCTTCACCTCATCTGACTGTTTGTACCACAAACCATATCGCGATGTGCCTCTGAGCTATCTCAATACATGCTTCCACGCCTTCCAAAAGAGCTTGGTAGGCTTAACCATAGCTTGTGAAAGCTGGTTAACTGCATTATCGTGTCGTGTATTGACTAGATACATAAGCGACCCCACCAACTTTCGATAAACAGTGGCATCCACTACCTCCGCCGAAGTAACATCCTCCTTGCTCCAACCACCAGGAAGAGGAGTATCATCAGGCTTGCAGCCATGCATGTTGAACTTCTCCAGTATCTCCTGGGCATACTTACCCTAAGAAACAAACAGTCCATCACTGCGCTGCCAAATTTCCAATCCCAGGAAATAATGAAGGAGGCCCAAGTCCTTCATCTCAAACTCTTTTGCAAGATCATCCTTGCATGAGAGTATCAACAGCTCATCACCTGTCAAAATCAAATCATCTACATAAAGTATAATGATTAGCAACTTACCCTCCACCACAATCTGGTATAGGTTCGGATCTGCCTCACTCTTGGAGAATCCAAGTCTGGTGAAATAACTGTCTATCCGTGTGTACCAAGCACGAGGTGCTTGTTTCAACCCATACAGCGTTCTCTTGAGCCTGCACACATGCGATTCACTGCTGAAGATCTCGAAACCTTCGGGCTGCTCTATGTACACCTCCTCCTCAATGACTCCATTGAGGAACACAATCTTCACATCCATCTAATGAATGTGCCACCCCATCTGTGCTGAGAGAGAAAGAATTTTCCGTATGGAAGAATACCTTGCGATAGGTGCAAAGGTCTCCTCATAATCGATCCCCTCAATCTGTGAAAAGCCTTGGGAAACAAATATTGCCTTGTACTTATCCACACTCCCGTCAGCTGCCTGCTTCACTTTGTGGATCCATCTCAAACCCACCACTGATTTCCCTTCCAGCCTTGGGACAATCTCCCATGCACTGTTTCTGACAATCGAATCATACTCTTCCACCATGGCATCTACCCATGCAGGATCTTCCACATCTTCCTCAAAAGAGGATGGCTCTGTCACGATACACTTGCTCATAAGAGCCATGTATCCAGTGTACTGATCAGGTGACTGTCTCTGTCTGCGCTGTGATGTAGGTACTCCTACAAACTTCTCTGCATCTTGAGCCAGTCGCTCAGCTTCTGTAGTGCGCTTCCGCCCTCTGATGGTTAGCGCTGCACGAGTGGTCTCTTCCACTCCATGAAACTCGTCTTGTGGTTGATCCACATCCTGAGGCTCATCCTTAGGAACTAATAGCTCCTCATCTACATGCAAGTGTGGCTCCCTCTCAAGCAAACACTTCATGACTTTCTCCTCATGAAATTTGATATCCCGTCGCACAACAGTCTTGCGACTGTATGGAAAATACACATGATAGTTGTGGGGTGTATCAGT
This sequence comes from Pinus albicaulis, assembly GCA_034641835.2. Taxonomy (NCBI): domain Eukaryota; kingdom Viridiplantae; phylum Streptophyta; class Pinopsida; order Pinales; family Pinaceae; genus Pinus; species Pinus albicaulis. Next base: position 114,095,635 of record CM076577.1, on the reverse strand, counting down.
GTACCCCACAAATATCCCAACCTCCGCAGTCGGCTCCAGCTTCTTCCTGGCATCCTTTGTCACATGAATGTAAACAGGTGAACCAAACATCCTCAAATGGGAAATATTAGGCCTCTTACCAGAAAACGCCTCCTCGAGTGTACTCATGCCAAGTATCCTATGAGGACAATGGTTCTGCACATATACTGCAGTATTTCATGCCTCCGCCCACAAGTGAATGGGTAGGCCCTGATCATGCAACATCGCCCGTGCAGCACCCACGATCGTTCTATTCTTCCGCTCAGCAACCCCGTTCTGCTGTGGGTTATGAGGTGCTATGAGCTCTCTTCAGACTCCTTCGCGCCGCAAAAGTCCTGGTTTTCGCCAAGAGATGAATTCAACACCATTGTCGCCTCCTAAGAGCCTTCACTTGCTTCCCCGATTCTTTCTCAACCAGTGCCTTGAACTCACAGAACTTTGAGTATGTCTCACTCTTCTTCTGCATGAAGAAGATCCAGCACTTACGAGAAAAATCGTCAACAAATATCACATAATACCTGTGCTTTGTTGTCGAAGCTATTGAGAAAGGTCCACACACGTCTGTGTGAATTCTCTCAAGGATCGTCATGGCGCTACTATCCTTCTCGTGAAAGGTGGATTTCACAAATTTTCCCAAGGTACACCCCTTGCACTGATCTGACTGCACAAAATTGCCTTTAGGAAGTCCAGTAGAAATCTGCTGCAGTATCTTCAAAGCTCCATGGTGAAGGTGCCCAATCTCCGGTGCCACAACTCGCCATCATCTCGGCTCACCACTCCTTCTGCCTTGCCTGCCATTGCTGCACAGCCATCGACCTGCAATTGATAAAGGTTCTTAATTCGAACCCCTATCCTCTAGGTCTCACCAGTTGCCTTAATGCACAGGAAAGCCTTTCCCTCGCTAAATACAACATCATATCCCTTGTCTTCTAACATCACCACAGAGATAAGATTCTTCTTTAATCCTGGAACATGCATCACTTCCTTCAATATGAAGGGTTTACCAAACTCCCTCTCAAAGGAAATGGTACCGATACCGGTCGCACTGTATCTACCATCATCGCCCATCTCGATGTGCACTCCAAGATCTTTTTCATCCAGATTAGTAAACAAATCTCAATCTCCTGTCATGTGAAAAGACGCACCACTGTCCAGAAACCACACTGAACCCATCACACTTGAGACCAAGCATGCGATCAGTGAAAAATCCAGCTCAAACTGCGAGGCTAAGGCCTCTCCAGTTGCAGATCCAGCAGCCTGCTTATTTTTCTTCTTCTACGGAAAATTTGTGGCATAATGTCCATGTTGGTGACAGTGAAAGCACTTCACCTTGGACATGTCCTGCTTCTTGCCTTTCGCACCGGAATGAGAAGCTTTCTTGCTCTTCCCTTTCTTTGCTTTGGCAGCCAAAGAAAAATTCTCTTCATCAGAGTTCTTTGATGAAGATCCATCCCTGGTACTCCGCCTTATCTCCTCTTGCACAAGATCTGACCAAAGTCGCTCCCATCCTGGAAATTTCTCCCGACCATTGACAGAGTCCTGATAGGAGTGCCAACTCTTAAAAATTCCAAGGAGAGCCAAGCTCACCAAGTCCTCATCATCAATATTCACCCCCACACTTCCCAGCTCATCCCTGCATTGGATGAACTTCGTGAGGTACTTGGGCATACTGTTGCCTTTCTCCATCTTTATGTTTATGAGTTTATCCTTGAGCGCCAACTTCCTCTGGTCACTCTTGCTTTGGAATAAATCTGTCAAGGCTTTCCACATCAAGAATGGAGAAGCCTTACCATGAAGGCTGGACACTATGTGATCCTTCACACCCTCCAACAGAATCCTTCGACACTTTGTTGTCTTCTTTTGCCATGCGTCAAGTATGGCAGCATCACTGGAAGTAGGCTTTGGAACTTTAGCATCTATGAACTCCTTCAACCCATTGTCATCTAGCACCACCTCCATCCTATCCTTACATGCAATATAATTTGATTTTCCCTCAAGGGCATACTCCAATTTCAATCCGTTGAAAGAAATCTCAACTTCGACACCAAGAAAACACTGCTGCAAATTCGAATTCCACCAGCACAAAACTCAACCGCTTCAATGTTTTGCAATTGCTCCAATGATCAATATTTCTCTGATACCATGTAGAAATTTGAATAACTATTAAATTATTCATCGAGATTATTCTGATCACACACTATTTGAGCTTCATGCATAATACATAACCTCTTCTACTATTGATCATTAATTGCGGAAATATGAACAATCGCATGCGCACATTAAAACCATAAACAATCACACATATAAACACAGTATTTATGGGAAAGCTTAAAGCTGAAAACCCTCAACTATCTGTATATTATAATGATAGAGATCATGTAACAATCATTTTACAAACTCCTCACAAGCTCTCAGTACAATCTCCAATTGTTACACACTACACAAGCTCAAATCTAGCAAAACACATGCTCCAATCTGCTCCACCTGTTAGCCTGCCTCTACTGCGCAATCCAAGATGAATAATGGCCCAATCTGAGTTTGAATCCACCTGGTGTGTACTGCGCAATCCTCATTGGCATCTCCATCAATGTGTGGTGCAAACTCATGCACCAATATAGTCACAACTGATAGTCACACTGCTCTTTCACCTACCTCTTCACTGGTCTCCACTGAAACTGTCCATGCACTGAAGTTAACTGATGCATTCTTTAGTTGATTTATGAGGTTATAATTAGTGAATTAATTAATAATTAATTCACACCACTCTCACTAATTGTATCAATTAGTTAAACTGAATACAAATAGCTCAACTATGTTTAGATTAGTTAAACCGAATACAACTCCACTAACTTCCTCAATCAACTCCACCAAACTCTGTCACATGAGTTCTAACTGAAGTCTTCATGCAATAGCTTCACTTAACCCTTAGGAATAGTGTAATTCCTTCTGTCATCTCATGTGCCACATCTGTGCACTTAACTGAAGTGCTCCAAGAGAATAAGATAATGTTTATAGTCCAAATATTATTAAGAGCTAATAATATTCGACATATCTATTTTTAGACTGGCAATCTAAAAATAGATTCCGCCCAGTATGTCTAAAAATAGAAGTCCATCTATTTTTTCCAACTTGACCAACCATCCACAAATAGCATCCTGCAACTCATAGAACATGATCCATATGTCTAAAAATAGACATAGTCTAAAAATAGCATGTGGGCCCACTTAGTGAAGGCGACTTCTTTCCAATAAGCTCATCATCTTGTTGCAATCTCAACACTTTCTCATACTAAAACTAGTGGAAAATAAGCTTTTCAATTAGAGATGACAACCTTCTTCCGTGATTTTCTCACAGAATCTCAAGCATCCATTCTTCTCAAAGCATATTTTGGGAAAAGGTGAGGCATTAACTTTTTGCAAGGTGGAGATTTCAAATCTTATATGGCACCCTCCTTTGTGGATTTTATTCTCACTCTCCATAATATCTATCAAAAGGATGAAACCATAGGTGTTTAGGATGTAGTGGGTATGTGCACTGAATCTGGAAAAATAGAGGAGGGTTAGGGTAGGTTTAGGAGGGTGAGATGAATGGTAGTGAAGCCGAGATAAATTCCCAAAAAAAAATTCAGGAGGTAGGGTTGTATGTTAGCTTTAGAGTATAAGTGGAATTTAGTGAAGTGGGTATGATGGAGGTGGAAATGTTTCGGTTAGGGGCGGGGGTCCGTTAAAAGTTTGAATGGTTACCCCAGGAAGTCATTTAATAAACTAAAATTTTTGGCTGCGCGTCGAGATGAGAGTGGGGGGGAGTGTGCGGGAAGGAGAGTGGTAAAATGGGTTGGTTTGGAATATTTCGGGGGGGTGTAGGAGTGGTAAGAGGTTTGCAAGAGGGCGGGGTGTAAAATGTTGAGGGGCTGACACGTCGACGTGGGACCAGTGAGGAGGAAACCACCTTTCGGACCCCCCCACTGGTAAAGTTCAGATGGATAGGGGGTGCGAAAAAGGTTGTAGGTCGTCGATTTGGTGGACTGATTGATTAGGTGGTTGGAGGGAGAGTGAGACTTAACCACATGTGACAAATCCCTTTTTTCGTTTTCTAAAGTTTATTATATATGAAGAAGACTTTGGTTAAAATTCATATGGCTTCTGACTTAGGATAAAATAATTTTGATCCCGAACTTAGGCTAATAGTGCATATTCTATACTTTTTCTCAAAAATTGGATAAAATGCACTAATAAGCCTATACTTTAAGATTAATACTTTGATATAAAATTAACCTCTTTTTATCCTATCAACCCTTTTTGGAAATAATTTGCAGGATGAAATATTATTCATAGCATATCAAATATAATAATCATTAGTTATAATCAAGTGACCCTATAAAAATGATAGGATCCTAACACTAACTATGCTAACTCCCTTTAAAATACTGATATGATGAAAATGAAGCCTTGTTCGCCCTCTTTGGTGACATTTTTAGACTTTTCAGTGGAAATACAAGGAGACCTAGACACAAACTTAGATGGAGATGGAATGAATGACCTAAGAATCTAAATGAAAATGAGTGAAATGACCTCTGAGATGATGATGGCCATGGATGGAATGAGGGGAGAAACATTTATGACCTAGACCATATGCAGTGACCAAAATTTATTTGAAAACTTTGAAAAGACAAAATTTTTTACCTAGGACTACTAGCAAATAAACTGAAAGAGCATGTTTGATCACTAAAGATATTGACACTAACTGGTACAATAGATAAATAATTTAGCATTAAATATTAATTTTCAAGTATTTTCATGCAGAAAAGAAAATAAAATGGAACCCATTCAACACATAAAATAAGACGACAAGGAAGAAAAGGGTTGATATCAAAGTTTGTGAGTAATTGTTACTTCCTTATAAAAACTTAACTAGATTTCATTTTTGTATATTATAATTTGTTTTACAACAAACATCATTGAATGTATTCAAATGGGTGCTAACATACAAACAAGAACCATCAGGAGAATTGGTTGACATTGGGTTAAATATGGGTTGTTAGTATATGTTGGCATATCAGAAATTAATTGTGGAATTTGTAAGTATTTATCTTGTTTTACTTAGCTCCGTCTATAATTAATAGAACAAAAAAATATTTTATATTAAATCTATGATTTGTTATGGGGTATAAAACTTGCAGAAAAAAAATTATGGAACTGCGTCAACAAAAGAATTTTTGACAGAAGACATGAAATTTGGTTTTGAAAGAATGTGTATAGTTCATGAGTCAATTCTTGCTATGGTACATTTCTTTTTTATCTACATTGATGTATATTATTTAATATTGCAATTTTCATCATTCTCACCAATGTAGATACACTCATTACACTTTATTTGTATGTTTGTAGGTGGAACTTGAAGAAGAAGAAAACAATCAACACAATGAACAAAACATTCCTCCAAATAACCCAAGTCGTGGAAGTAGCTCGAGCAGTGACAACAGTTCCAACGAAAAATGATGATCAATATGTTTGGATATCAATGCAAGCCGTTGTATTTTTTTAGATATTTGTCTGTGAAAATCAAACATTTTGTTTAATGTAATGTAAATAGTGTCCCAATTGAAAGACAAAGGGTTACCAATAACTGTCCCATTTTCTATGACAAAGAGTCTCTTATTAATATATAATAAAATATGTTTTAATTTATTCTATTGTGTTATCCATTGTCGTTGTGAAATGTTACACCACTAATTAAATATATGGATGATTAAATATTATAATGAAGAGATGCGAAATCTAATGATATAAAAAATTCATCCAAACATCACATTCAAATGCACTAATAAAAATTTAATTGTTATGAATACTATTATAAGATATGTGTTGGCTTTTGATGAATAATGAATTTTAAAAAATCACAATAATTGAACTGTCACAGGTCGATGTTCCTAAAAAATAGAAAATGAACACCGGTGCGTTTGTATGATACTACGCACCTATGCATTTCTACGACCTATGAGCACCGCAGCAAATACCAATAGCAATTAGAATGCTCTGTGTTCTTTATCGATGACTACAACCCAGGTGGATAGGCATTGCATGCACCAATATGGTTTGCCTTTAACGCACCGGTACATTTTTACACCTTAATGGCCCAGAGTGTGCACACAACCAATATGCACTGGGAGGATAGAAGGTGGATGCACCGATGCTATTTGGCTTCAACGTACTGGTGCATCCATATTTGTAATGCACCAGTGTTGTTTTCATTAAATGCCTCAGTGCTTTACAATTATAATTCCTTGGGGCTTATGTGCTTTGTAACCAGCTAGGGCTATACCTTTCGAAAAATGCAGTGGGCTAGAAAGGTAATATAAACGCACTATTTCTTGGATATAGGTACACTATAAGTAACAATGCACCCGTACATTGAATATAAATAACACTGATGCATGCAACTTCTATCGGCCCGGTGTGTATTTATTATTGACACGCATCGGGACATTGCGTATATAAATACCCCAGGGCCTCAGAAGTTTATTTTCCTTCCTAGTGCTCGGTATGTTTACTGCACCAGTGCATACCATTTAAAACACACTAGTGCATACCATTTAAAACGCACTGGTGCATACACACATGATGCGCACATCAATAAGAAAAACATTCGTAAAAAACTTCGATTAGTGAGTCTTCATTAAATTTTCCATCAAAACCTCCGTTACCAAAAATAGATGTTGTAGCAAAAGGTTTTTTGACAATTTTGGCCAATTTTATAACACTAAAGGTTTTTTGTCGGATAATTTTGTTCTTGCTCATTTAGTGTATGTGACTCATAGCACACTACCTTTCCTTCCTACAATAGAACTCCACCAAGTCTCCTCTTGGAAGCATATGTACATACTACAAACTCTTTTTCTGGATCTGAAATATTTAACACTGGAGCATTTTTCAACAATTTTTTTAACTGCCCAAAGCTTGTTGCACATTCATTTTTTCATTCAAATTTATTACCTTTCCTCTGCAATGATGTAATGGGATATGAAATCCAAGAGAATTTCCTAATGAACCTCCTATAGTAACTTGCTAACCCCATGAATGATCTTACCTCTTCCACATTTTTAGGAGATTCCCACTCCATGATAACTCTTATCTTTTCTGGATCTATTATTATTCCTTCCTTGGAGACCATGATGAGCACCATCATTAGACATATTCGGAGGGGTTAATGGTCACCTTTTTGCCTTCTTAGATCTCTTTTTCTTGAATTTTTATTACTATTTGGTTTTATAATGCTAGTATAGGTGGTGACAAAGGCTAACATACTCTGAGTGCCTAATATGAGGTTGAGTGCAGAAAATCATGATTTATTAAGAATTTTTATAAAGATTTTATCATAAAGACTTGAAGGTGACAACAAGGAGAAATTATTGGAGGATTATCTACCCTCCTTAACTCTCAAAGGTAGCCAAAGGATCCCAAAGATTCTCTCCATCAATTGGAATTCCAAAGGCAACCAAAGGATCCCCAAGGATTCTATCCAGCAATTCAAATTCCAGAGGCAGCCAAGCACTCAATATTTGTTTACTTGGAGTCAAGTAGACTCAATCACTATTTTCTGGGGAGTTTTTGGTAACTGCCCTATAGAATAAATAGAGCAGAGCTAGAGCTATGGAGATTTAGTCAGTTAGTCGATTCTAGTTGAAACTTTGTTGCAAGCTATCGAGCTTTTTATTATTTTACTCAGTGATCAAAATTTTCGAGATGTATGAGGTTATCTTTATGAAATGAGAAGACTGATTTCATTCAACTAATTTAAGTTTTAGAGGTCTAGGCTCATGGGTTAGGGCCCAGTCTATGTGCCTCAGCTTCTATGCTATTACCATATTTTCCTTTCTGCCATTAAGCTAGTTTTCTTTTTGTCATTCAATTAGTTTTTCTTTTAATAGTTTCATTGTTGTTTAGTTTTACTTTCAATATGTTGTTTTATTTTTTCATTTGCTTGTGAGTAATAGAATAGAGGAGAAAAAATCCAAAAATGTTGTGGATCAAGACCCCCTTCTCATCTTTGTCAATAGAGCTCGAGGAGGGCGAACCTTCCCATAGACCCAAAAACTGGTTTGTGTTCACTTTTTTTCTAAAATTAGAACTAGAGTTGCATTACCATTTTCTAGTCTTCCTTTGCACAGTATTTTCATGCATTTTTCTATTTCTCGGGCATCGATTAGTAGAGTTGTTTGTAGGAATTATTGCTAAAGCCCAGAGCAGCTCCATGGTGCTTCCCCGCTTCATTTTCCATCTCTGTATTCGCTTCCAAACATCTCTGTTACACTCTGTTTCTTCCTTTCCCTCATCGCAGCTACCACACCTTTTTTAGTCACAAAATGCTTGAAAAACCATCCAATGTTGAACTCTGCCTTTCCTCCTCGAAATCCCTGCTACCGTACCTCACAATTGCGACATTTTTCCTTTCAGTTAAGATTTACTGCAATCCATTTTCACACATCGCACTCTGCAGTGTTTAGTTTTTTTCCTTTACACTTACCATTCGTTGTTTTCGGTTGCGATATTGTGATATTGCATATCATAGATCACACATTTTCCCTTTTTCGTTAAGATTTACCACTCGTATCCGCTGATCGCGATATTGCGATTGCGCTCAGCCGCTAGTCCCACCGCCACATCATCCCTATCGCAAATTGGATTTTGTCGTTTTATCCCCATCACATTTTTCACTTTGCATTGTTTATTTGGGCTTCGTTAATACTTACCACTATTTTCCTACCGATTGCGATATTGTTATCACACTCTGCTACTAGTCGTCCCGCCACGTTATGCATCGCAATCGCAAACCGCAATTTTTCCCCTTTTCTTTTAAACACTTACTGCTCGCTTTCACTGATTATGATATTGTGAAATCACAACGATGCAACGTTTACCTCATCGCATTCCACACTTCGCTCCCACTCCCAAACAACACTTCCGTTATCCCTTTAATTTTGCAATATTTCCATTGCGATATCGCATATCGCAGCTTTTGCCTCCATCGCATCTCCGCCATCGCACCTTTCAATTTATTCTGCTCCAAAGCCATTTCTGCACTATAATAAGGTTTTACAAGGTTAAACCCCTGCTTTCCACTTCTAATCCTTGTTTCATGCATTAAACCCTCCATAGCCTCTTTAGCCTTTTTTTTGTCCTCCAAGCTGCAAAATCAACACTCTTTCAATTAGGATCAAGTCATGGGTAGCTTAGTTGCATGGGTAGGAGCATGGTAGATAGACCATAGGATAAATAGAGTGCATTTAGCCAATTGGCCAAGTTAAGTGTGGTTTAAATTAGTTTCCTTTCTAGAACTTAGTTTAGTTTCTTTCCAGTCATTTCCTTTCAGAAAATTAATTTAGTTTCTTTCTGCCATTTCTTTTCAGCAATATAATTTAGTTTCTTTTTAGTCGTTTCTTTTTTTCAAATTAAATTAGTTTCATTCTTGGCATTTATTTTTCAGTAATTTAGTTTAGGTTCCTTTCTATCATTCCCATCCAGCAATTTACTTTATAGTTCTTATCCTAGTTTTAAAAATAGCACCCTTTCATAAAGTAGAAGAGGATGACATGAACGGATTGTGTTTGTTGTGTATATAGCACTATCACCTCCAAGTTTTTATGAACCCTAGGTTGATAAAGTAAAGTAGGGCAGCCCCTAGGATTTGCAACACTCTTGGTGCAATACCAAGGCTCACCACTTTTTGGTGTCATTTTTGGGGAGGTGTCTAGTAGATGCTTTGATTTTGTTTTTAGCATTCTTTTTTGCTTTCTTTTTTTTTCATGTCATTTCAGAAATATTGAAAAAATACAAAAATATTTGATTTTTATGCCTCGTAGGACTAGGAATACTCAAATAAAGACCTTACTAAAAACCCCCACATCACCTCCTGGCCACCCTTCACTCTTCTTCAGTGGCAGTGAGAGAGAACCCCCTCAAGGAGAGCCCTTTGAATGTTTTGAGGATCATATTGGGGAAGAAGAAGAATAGCTTGTTTCAACTGAGGGACCTACTTCACCTATCTTAACCATGGTTGGGATCCAGATAACCTTTCCCATAAGAGAGGCAGATGGGGAAACTAAGATGAAAAACGTTAGCCCCTCAGCTCTTCCACACTTTCATGGACTTACCTCTGGGGACCCTATCACATTCATGTTTGAATTTTATATTATTTGTATGACTTATGACTATACCGCTGATGATCATAAGTTGAAGCTATTCTCATCCACCCTTAAGGATGCAACCTTGCGCTGGTTCACGGGTCTGCCTAGGGATAGCATCACTACCTGGGCACAGATGAAAGAGACCTTCAGCAACAAAGACAAAGACTACTGTAGGTCCAAGGAAACTAAGGATGAGATCTTTAGGATGAATCTAGGGTCGGATGAATCCTTAGAGGACTATGAAGAGAGGTTTCAATTGAACTATAAGAGAGCCAACTGTACTCTTGATCCTGTGTTGGACATTGGATAAACCAACACTCCTCGTGTGTTTCGTGACATGGACTAACCGCCTCTCGTGGATCCTTATCTTTGGCGATGCGATCGTTGACTAACACCTGTGGGTTTTGGTCTAACGACAATCATGATTCCCAACAAGTGGTATCAGAGCATAGGTCACGAGTTCGATACACACCCGTCTCGCGTTGGGGGGGAGATTGTTAGACATTGGATAAACCAACACTCCCCGTGTGTTTCGTGACATGGACTAACCGCCTCTCGTGGATCCTTATCTCTGGCGATGTGATCGTTGACTAACACCTACGGGTTTTGGTCTAACAGAAATCGTGATTCCCAACATCCTAACTCACTTAAACTTGTACTTATTCAAGGGATCAGTGAAGAGATGATAGAAACCTTGAATATGTTAACAGAAGGAGATATCTACCAACAACCCTATGAAACAATCAAAACTGTCTTCTGGAACCATTCTAGGGAATTTAGGAGGAAGGGAAGAGCTAGTAAAGGTACATCCAATGCCCCTTCCTCTTCCACCTTTATAAAACATGAGATTGGAAACATGATAGAGGACTTCAAGAGTGACATGTTTCACACCGTTTCTTTGTAAATGGACAGAATGCAGGTCAAAAGGAAGCAAGAGGAAGTAGAGATAGACCTAGCCATATTTTGTCCTAGATGTACCAGGAAGCACCCATGAAATTAATGTCCACTGAATGTCATAGAGGTTTTCTTAGTATGTGAGGAGAATCATGCCACAAAAAAGTGTCCCTCCTTACCTGGACTTAAGGCTCTATATCAAGGTGGGGAAGCAATGCCAAAGAAACTCTGTTTCATCAACCAGAGAAGGCTTCAAGGACCTCAGCCATATCAACAAGGTATGCAAGGTGCACCTTACTCTTACTATCACAACAATCAGAGTGCACCCATGCAACCTTCAGACACCCCCACTCCTTCATCTTGGTCTACACCTCCTATTTGGCCTTACAACCCTTCATATCATCCTTAGCGAGTAAAAAAACCATTCCAGCAGTATGTTTCACAACAACCTCAGTGGAATAATCCATCCCAAGGGTGGAGGCCTCAAAAAAATCAACCACCTTCTCTAATGCCTCCACCCCAACCTCAATCTCAGCTTACTCATACTGCTCCACCTAGGCTACCCCAAATACCTGCACAACCCAATCCGAACCTGAACAATAGACCAGAACAATAGGCTCCCATTGGAGAAACATCCTATCCAGCTTATGCTATGGAGATATAAGAGGTTAATCTCAGGTCGGGAAGAGTACTCCCAGACAACCATCCTCCATCTCCACCTGTAGAGGTTGAGGAGGAAAAGGAAGAAAGTAACACTCAGATCCAACAACCTCCTTTTCCTGAGCACTTGACCCACCCTAGTCAGCACACCCTAGAGGAGACTGAACTCCTAGGAGAATTGGAAAATTTGTGTGTAAAGATACCACTTCTCCAGGCCATTAAGGATGTCTCTATCTACAATAGCCTCATCAAAGAAAAATGTTTCAAGAAACCTAGGAGAAGGAGGAGAGATACCCCCACCATCAATGTGGTAGGACAACTGCCTGACCTAATGCTGGGAAGGGTGATATTTCCAAAGTACCCAGACCCTGGTAGTCCAGTTGTTGATTTGCATGTAAATGGTGCCATAGTCCCCAACACTCTAATTGATCTGGGGGCTACCATGAACGTCATGACCAAGGAAACTATGTTGAAAATTAATCTCCAAGGACTTTGAGGAAAACCAAAAAAGTTATGCAACTTTCATATCGCTCCATAGTAACTTCGGAAGGAATTGTTGAGGATTTCATGGTTACCATTGACTCTTGGGAGTATCCTACAGATTTCCTTGTCCTGCAACCAAAAACCAAGTTTAATGGTTATCCTCTCATCTTAGGGAGACTTTGGTTAGCCACTGCAGATGCTTATATTAGTTTTCAGGCTGAAAACATGACTATAAAAAATGGGCCTTTGTCTAAACAACTAGTGTTATATCCTCTAGCCCAGCCTTCCATTGATCATGATCTCCCTATGTTAGGCCCCTATATTACTAGTATAGTCCTTTATTTTTGTCAGTGTAGCCGCCTTATTGTTATTATTGTACCCTTGTAACCCCCACATTTTTATTATTGTGCTTATTTATAAGGTGTTGATATCTCTTTTCTTCTATTTTTGGAGCTGGTTTCACAACATTTGGTATCAAAGCTTTGGATTCTAGGGTTTTTGCTACTCCAAACCGGTCATCATGGCATTTTCGCTAAAAAAAAATTTCTACGAACGTTGAGAGGTTGAAATTTTTAGAGTGCAAAGAAGAAATCCTAGGGAACATCGTCACAAAATTTTAGAGCTTGGTTCACAATATTTTCACAGATATGATCTGTGGAAGTTAGGGCTTTTTGTAGGCTCCTGAATTTAACCTAAATAGGTCATCGCAAAATTTTCGCTATAACATTTTTTCTACGAAGTTTCAGAAGAAATATTTTTTAGAGAGCGAAGCCGAACTCCTGAGGAACATATTCATAAAATTCTAGAGCTTGGTTCGCAATATTTTCAGAGATATGATCTGTGGAAGTTAGGTCTTTTTCAGGCTCCTAAATCTCATCTCAAAGAGGTTATCGTGAGAAAATATTCATAACTCTCTCTCTGAGCATCGGATTGGAATTATGTAAAAAGTGGCCGCAATTACACAGACTGTAGTTTCTTTTATATCAATTTCAGAGCCAAAGGAGGAAATAGTGACACTTGGCAAGTCGTACAAGTTCGCTCTACTGAACTAGTCCATAATTGGGTCATTGTGGGAGATTGGACATAACTTTGCATTGAAGAATCCAAATAAGGTCAGACCTATGACATTTGAAAGAAGCTTCAGAGGGATACTACAGGGCCGAATTTCAGATATTGAGGATATATAATTATAGAGATAATTCAATTTCAATATAGAGCTCCTCAAAAGCAAGTAAAAGGTGTGTATATTTTTTTTTCCCGAATTGCATAAGTCTTGTTTGAAGAATCAAGATAAATTGATTCCAAGGGCATATTGTAGAATATATATCAGTATTATATTCTAAAATGGCCCCTAAAAAGAATTCAACACCCATTAAGCATTTATAAGGATCTACTATGTCTCATGAAGATGAAGAATGGCAACATGACATATCAAATTTACAAGAGCAAGTGCAACAAATTTCGCTCACGCAAAGAGCAACAAAAACTGACATGGAAGTTTTGAAGAAAGGCGTGGAAAATAAGATGGATGGTTTGAAGAAAGGCGTGGAATCTAAGATGGATGGTTTCAAGAATGGAATGGAAGCTAAGATAGATGGCATGGAAGCTAAGATAGAGGGCATGGAAGCTAAGATAGATGGCATGGAAGCTGGCATGGAATCTAAGATGGAAAACATGAAGAATGATCTAAAAGTAGACATGGAAGGTTTGACAAAGTTGATACAAGAAATGTTTCTTAATGGTGAAAAGATAGTAGAGGAAACTCATGATGAGAACAAAATAAATGTTAATCGTGACTTCATAAACTCTACTGTTGGAGGGAAAAACCACCATATTCCAAAAATGGATATGAGGAAGTTTGATGGAAAGGATCCTGTAACATGGATACTACGGATGGAGCAATATTTTGATCTCCATAATGTGCAAAACACACAAAAGGTACGCATTGCAACTTTACATTTAGAACAAAATACATTTGTATGGTATCGATGGCTTTGCTCCCGTAAAAAATTGTCACTTGGTCAATTTTTATGGAGGAAATGATAGCACATTATGAGGATACAAAGAGCAACACCTTCTTTAGCCAATTGATAAATCTCAAACAAAATGGTTTAGTGGGGGAACACATTGAGGACTTCCAAAAATTGAATATAAGGGTAACTGATATTCCAGAGGAACACAGGATTGATCTCTTCATAGGCACTTTAAAGGATAACATCCAACATGAAGTTCGCATTTTGGAACCTGATTCATTGGAGAAGGCATTCGGGTTGGCAAGAAAAGTTGAATGTAAAATTATGGCGACAAGGAAGCCTACCACTCAATTCTATAAAGAAGGAAGTGTTGCTACGCCTAGATTTCCACAACCTACAAGGTTGACACCACAACAATTGGAAGAAAAAGAGAAAAAGGGCTTTGCTACAGTTGTGATAGAAAATACACTAAAGGTCATAAGTGTGCTGAGAAGAAATTATTTTACATAGATTGTGAAGAGGAAGAAGAAAATGAACAAGAAGAGGATATACACTAGGAACCAACCCTAGAAGAGGAAGAAATGAGTCTGACCATATCGTGTAATGCATTGGTAGGAATTACCACTCCTCAAACTCTCAAGATAGAAGGACATATCAAGAAGAAAAAAGTAATAGTGTTGATTGATTCAGGTAGTACCCATAATTTTATTCATTGTAAGGTAGCCAAGGAATTGAATTGTTTCCTATACCCAGCACCATAATGTCAAGTGATGGTTGCAAATGGAGGAACTATAAATTGCTCTGGAAAATTCCATAATATCAAGCTAACCATGGGGGAATACGTATTGAATAGTCCAATGCTTTCCATTCCTATGGGAGGTGTTGATGTTGTACTAGGAGTACAATGGTTACAATCTTTGGGGACGGTAGATTTTAGTTTTCAAGAATTTTTTTTGAATTTTTTTTCAGAAGGAAAGGAAGTCGAATTACGGGGTATTGCAGCGAATCCGGGAAAGATAATAAGCTCTAATGTCATGAAAAATCTTCTAAAGAAATAACAACGAGGCATAATTGCACAATTATGCTCACTAGAAGTTCCAACATCAAAATCATCTATTTCTGCAGATCTCCAAAAAGTCTTGCACAATCATTCCAAGGTTTTTGAAACTCCCAAAGGACTCCCACCTATTCATGATCATGATCATGCTATTCATTTTATTCCAAGAAGTTTTCCTCCAAACATCATGCCTTATAGATATCCTTATGTCCAAAAGAGCGAAATTAAATGTATGATTGCAGAAATGTTAGAGGCGGGTATAATTCAACCTAGTCAAAGTTCTTTCTCTGCTCCTGTAGTATTGGTACACAAGAAGGATGGATCATGGCACATGTGTCCCGATTATAGGGAGCTCAATAAGCTCACCATTAAATATAATTTACCATTCCTGTGATTGATGAATTATTGGATGAATTACATGGAGCAATTTATTTTACCAAGTAATTCAGGATATCATCAAATTAGAATGAAGACTAAAGATATTCCGAAAACAACATTTTGAAGTCATGAGGGTCATTATGAATTTTTGGTCACGCCTTTTGGCCTTACCAATGCACCTTCTACATTTCAAGAGTTGATGAATTCCATTTTCAAACCCTTCCTTAGAAAATTTGTGCTAGTATTTTTTGATGATATACTAATCTACAGCAGGTCTTGGAAGGATCATGTTGAACATGTTGACAGGGTGCTCAAACTATTGCAGGAGAAACAATTATATGCAAAAAAATCCAAATGTTTCTTTGGAGTACAAGGGGTGGAATATCTGGGTCATATTGTATCTCACGAGGGTGTTAAAGTAGACCCTAACAAAATTAAAGCCATTAAGGAATGGAAAGTCCCCACAACCATAAAGCGGTTGCGAGGATTTCTCGGGTTAACAGGGTATTATCGCAAGTTTGTTAAGAATTATGGGAGAATAGCAGCACCTCTAACAACATTATTGAAGAAAGATGCATTTTCATGGACTCCTGAAGCAACTAAGGCCTTTGAACATCTTAAAGAGGCAATGTGCCTAGCACCGATCTTAGCTACGCCAAACTTCACAAAAACCTTTATTATGGAATGTGATGTCTCAGGAAATGGAATTGGTGCTGTTTTAATGCGGAAGGAAGACCCATTGCTTTTGAAAGTCGTCCAATCAAAGAAAGTATTTACAGAAACCTATTTATGCGAAGGAAATGTTAGCAATACTGCATGCACTAAAGAAATGTCAAACTTACCTAATGGGAAGACACTTCAAGGTAAAAACTGATCATGATAGTCTTAAACACTTTTTGGAACAAAGACTATCTTCAGAAGAGCAGCAAAAATGGGTCACAAAGATGTTGGGTTATGGCTTTGAAATAATCTACAAAAAAGGAAAGCTTAATGTTGTTGCAGATGCACTCTCAAGAAAGAATGAAGAGGTGGAAGCATTGCTTTGTGCCATTTCTATTATCCAACCCGATTGGATAACCGAAGCAAGAGATGAATGGAAGAAGGACAAAGATGTATGGACACTCATTCAAAAGTTGCAGCAAGATCCTAGTACATCTGATACTTTTAGTTGGAAAAATGATTCCTTATGGTACAAAGATCGCTTATATCTTTGTAAGAATTCCCAACTAAAACAAAAGATTCTTCTGGAATTGCACACTTCTCCTTTGGGAGGACACTCAGGATTTTTAAAAACTTACCACAGGGTGAAGAAAGAATTTTTTTGGGATGGCCTTAAATCTGATATTCGAAAGTTTGTGGTGAAATGTTTGGTTTGCCAGCAGAATAAAGTGGAAACAATTAAGACCCCAGGACTTCTACAACCTTTATCCATTCCAAGTCAACGTTGGGAGGAGATTTCAATGGATTTTATCACAGGTTTACCTAAGTGCGAAGGAAAGAGTGTCATCATGGTGGTAGTTGATAGACTTACCAAGTATGCACACTTTTGTGCATTATCTCATCCATTTAAAGCAAGTACAATTGCTACTACATTTATGGACACAATTCAAAAGCTACATGGAAACCCAAGGGTTGTTGTGAGCGACAGAGATCCCATTTTTACTGGAAATTTTTGGACGGAGTTATTTTCTTGTTTGGGTACTCAATTAGCTCATAGCTCATCTTATCATCCTCAATCTGATGGTCAAACTGAGATAGTAAATAAATGTTTGGAAGGATATATTTGTTGTTTTGTATCTGATAAACAAACACAATGGGTCAAGTGGTTACCTCTCGCTGAATGGTGGTATAACACTTCCTTCCATACTGCGGAAAAAATGACCCCATTTATGGCACTTTATGGATATCATCCACCATCCATCACATCATCTTTAAGAGAAAATTCGAAGGTTCAAGCAGTGGAAGATCACATCAAGCATCAACAAGAAGTTCTCCAACTCTTAAAGGAAAACTTGAATTTGGCACAAAATTGAATGAAACAATAGGCAGATCAACATCGCAGCGAGAGAAGTTTTGATGTAGGAGACTGGATATTTTTACGGCTACAACCATACAAACAAATGTCCCTCAAGCAAGTTAATAAGGATAATAAATTATCGCCAAAGTACTATGGTCCTTACAAGGTGTTGCAAAAGATTGGTACTATGGCATACAAATTGGAGCTTCCTGCTTCTTCACGAGTACATCCAGTTTTCCATGTTTCATGATTAAAGAAGGTTATAGGTGAAAATCTTCCAGTTCAAACAGTATTGCCAGAACTTGATGGGGAAGGGAAAATCATATTGGAACCTGAAGCAGTCATGGAAAAAAGAACTCGACAACTACGGAATCGATCAATTTGAGAGTATCTCATCAAGTGGAAGAACTTACCCACTGAAGATTCTACATGGGAGGATGAGAATTTTATACAGAAGCACCCAGAGCTACTCAAGCATTGAGGACAACACTTTTTTGAAGGAGAGGGGCATGTTAGGTCCCTATATTACTAGTATAGTCCCTTATTGTTGTTAGTGTAACCCCCTTATTGTTATTATTGTACCCTTATAACCCCCATATTGTTATTATTGTGCCCTTAAATTATTATTGTTAGGTCGGCTAGGATTACATTGTGGCCCCACTAGGATTACATTATGGCCCCATGGACTCCTATATATAGAAAGGAGGTTTTGTAATTTGTATCATCCAAGAATTTTTCATTCATGTAATGTATTGGAGGTTTCCCCCTCGAAGTGGCTTATTTCTAAGGCGTTGATATCTCTTTTCTTATATTTTTGGAGCTGGTTTCACAACACCCTATATGGTTGGAGGATGAAGAAGATGAGTTATATAACACTGCCCCTATGTGTACCGCAGATGCTATTCTTAGAGGGGGGCAGCTTGATGAAGATGAACTCATTGACCATGCCATTGAAAACCAGTCGTCCACTAACATTCCTCTCGAAACCTTAGTTAAAGAGTCTGAAAGCCAACCTTGGATGGAAGTGCACTCAGTTGAGTCGACCTATGAAACCACCAAGGCTATTGAGTTTGGCCCATCCAAATCCCTGAAAATAAACCTAGACCTCTCAAATGAAGAAGAGAAGCAGCTATGCCAGATTTTGAAAGAAAATATTGAAGCATTTGCTTAGGATTACAAGGATATGAAAGGGGTGCATACTTTAGTGTGCAAACATCATATTTACATCAAAGAAGGATGCAAGCCTGTGAGACAACCCCAAAGAAGGATGAAACTGACTCTGAAGGACATAGTCAAAGAAGAGCTGCAGAAACTATTGGATGTAGGCTTCATATATCCTGTATCCGACAATGAGTGGGTATCCCCTCTTGTCCTAGTCCCAAAGAAGAATGGGTAGTGGAGAATTTTTGTCGACTATCGAGAACTTAACAAAGCCACCAAGAAATACCATTTCCCTTTGCCCTTCATAGACCAAGTCTTGGATGGCCTTACGGGGAAGAAGTTATTTTCCTTCTTAGATGGGTTCAATGGGTACAATCAGATTCAAATAAGCCCCGAAGACAAGGATAATACTACTTTCATTTTCCCTTGGGGTCCCTTTTCTTATAGAGTCCTACCCTTTTGGTTGTGCAATGCCCCAGCTACCTTCCAAAGATCTATCCTGAGAAACTTTTCTGAGTTAGTCCATGGCTCCGTCGAAATGTACATGGATGATTTCACACAATATGGGGATGAATTCTAGGAAGCGATCTCCAATTTGGGTAAATTAATAAGAAGGTGCATTGATATTCATCTCTCCTTGAGCCCAAAAAAGTGTGAATTCCTGAAGAAAGCAGGGGTTGTATTAGGACAATCCATATCTCAAGCAGGAATACATGTAGACCCGAACAAAATCACTATCATCAAAAGGGTACCTGATCCTCAAAAGAAAAAATATGTTAGGAATTTCTTAGGCTTAGCTGGTTAGTATAGAAGGTTCATCAAATATTTCAGCAAGAAGGCTTCGCCATTATTTGGGTTATTGGCCAAATATTCTGAGTTTATTTTGTCTGGTCCTTGTAAATAGGCTTTTGAGCTTATTAAGAGAAAGTTGACTAGTACCCCCATCCTATGAGGTCCAAATTGGACTCTGCCTTTCCATATCCACACTGATGCATCCGACAAAGCTGTAGGGGCAACATTAGGACAATTAGAGGACAAAATACCCTATGTGATTTATCTCATCAGCAAGAACTTGTCCAAGGCCGAGCTGAATTATATTTTTACTGAGAAGGAGATGTTAGCCATTTTCCATGTATTGAAAAAATTCAGGCATTATGTAACTTGATATCAGACCTTTGTTTACACTGACCATGCAGCCATCGATTATTTAATGAAAAAACTAGATGTTAATGCTAGAATAATTAGATGGTTGTTACTTTTGCAACAATTTGATTTGATTAATGTTGATAAACCTAGAAAGGAGAATGTTGTTGCAGATTTTTTTTCCAGGTTAGCTATCCCTGCAGGTGAAGAAGAAATGGTGGATGAGCATCTCTTTTCTATATCGACACTCTCACCATGGTTTGCTGATACAGACAACTATTTGGTTGTTGGGAGACTCACTCCTAATATTTCATTTAGGGAGAGGAGCAAAGTCATCAGAAAAAGTGCCCCTTTCACATGGATTGGGGGAAACATTTTCAAGCTAGGCTCTGATCAAATCCTAAGGAGATGTGTGAGGGAGGAAGAAATTTTTGATATCCTCTCCGCATGTCATGATAGCCCATGTGGAGGCCACTTTGCTGCAAAGAGAACTTCTTACAAAGTTTTGCAGGAATGATACTATTAGCCTACCCTTCATGAAGATTCCAGAAGATACACGAGCAGGTGTTACCAATGCCAGAGGATAGGGAAATCCACACAAAGGAATGAAATGCCTTTACACCCTCATGTGGCTCTTGAGCCATTTGATAAGTGGGGCATGGACTTTGTTGGACCTATCAATCCACCATCCGGACAAGAGAAGTATATCATAGTCTGCACTGATTACCTGACAAAGTGGGCTAAAACAAAAGCAGTGAAGGTAGCAACTGAAAAGAAAGTAGAAAAATTTCTAAGGGAGAATGTGTTTTACAAGTTTGGGTACCCCAGAGAAATATTCACTGATCAGGGAGCACAATTCACCTCTCACCTCATTGAGAATATTTTGAGGAAGCACAAGATTAAGCATAGAACTTCTATTGCCTATCAACATCAGGGGAATGACCAAGTAGAAGTAACTAACTGAGATTTAGAAAGCATCCTCACCAAGGTTGTGAGCAGCAACAGAAAATATTGGGCAAACAGATTGGTACAAGCTACCTGGGCCTACAACACTACTTAGAAGACAACAATAGGATTCACTCCTTAGAGCTAGTATACAGTAAGAAAGATCTACTTTCAATTGAGATTGAATTCAATACTTTCAGAATGGAAGCTGAATTAAATCTAGATCTATCAAATGCCCAAAAAGAGAGGTTGTTGCGACTAAATGGATTGGATGAGTTCAGAATGCAAGAACTTCTTCACACGGAGGTAGTTCAGCTGCAAAGGAAGGTCTTGCATGACAAGAACATCAAAGAAAAGACTTTCCAAGAAGGATATTGGGCATTGTTGTATGATTCAAGGTTTAAAGATTTCGAAGGAAAATTGATGACAAGATTTTTGGGACCTTACATAGTGTAAAAATGTTTTGATAATGGCGTAGTTCAAATTAGAACCATAGATGAGGAAGGAATCCCCTTGCTTGTCAATGGTCACATACTTAAAATTTACAAGAATCCTTTGTCAAAGGGAAAGTTCATAAATTCAATAAGCAGAGAGGTGTATGTGATGGGAAAATCCATAGTTTCCCACACCTCTTGAAAGTAAAATAATAAAGATCCGTGGGTCAAAAACTCTCTGAGGCACCCAAGGAAAGCTTGTGGGCTGAAAACCTCGATGGAGGCAGCTCACTTCCTAAAAAAAAAAGAGAATAAAGAAAAGATAATAAAGATCCATGGGTGGAAACCTCTCTGAGGAACCTAAGGAAATTTTTTGGGTTGAAAACCTCCATGGAGGAAGGCCACTTTCTTTCAAAAAAAAATTGAAAATAAAAACAAAAACAAAAAATACATCTACATTTCTCTATTTTCTGTGTTTATTGTTTTGCAAGTTATTAATGGTTTCTGGAAACATAGGGAAGAATTCATATTTTTTTTCCCTTCTTCTATTTTACCATCCATCCCATCATTCACTCCATTCATTTTCATAACTTCCTCCATCACCTCCATACACCATATTCCTCCATTCCTGAGCACAATGTAGCAGAAGAAAGCAAGCCACAAATTGCTACAAACATTAGGAAGTCCCTTCAAAAACAAATATTGTTCATGGTCTGCAAAGAAAAACAAGGAGGAGCTGATAAAGCAGATCCTGAGCAAGACAAGAGTGCCACCCATGGAATTTGGACCATCCCCACGCAACATCTCCAGCAGGAAGAAACAACAAGGAATGATCAGTAGCTCACTCAGATAGTTGCTCATTCAGTAAGCTGCTCACTCAGAGAATATAAAATAGTGAAGAAAGAAAAATATAAGAGGCTTGTCTCCAAAATAGAGCTCCTGCAACCGCCTTGACAGCAACTGGTAAGCTCATGTATAGCCCCCCACCCCTCACTATGCATTCATAATAGGCGAAAGTAATTAAATTTGCATATTAAAAGTTTAAGAGGTATAAAGGTGGCCAGTTAACTTGGCCACTACCGTGAGGGATCGCTGGAAAAAAACTGGAAGTACACGTCACCTGGGCTAGCAAAAAAAAAAATATTTAATCAGTTTGAGTGGAGGAGGATGAGAGGAGGAGACATGCATTATCATCCAGTTAACAAGAAGAGGATCCAATTGTCTACAACAGAAACTAGAGCTGAGCCACGTTACATATCTGTCTACAAAAAATAATTAGCTGCACACTCTAATAATACAGAGGGCTTGTCTCATCCAAACCAGTAAATTGAAAATTTCTATAAAAAGGGACAGAGACTGACAGAAGTCCACAACGTAGCAATAGTGAGCTTCAGCTGCCTATTTTGGGACAGCGTGCGACTGTAGTAGCAGTACAATTTCACCCTACCCATGGCCTGGTCCTCTATCGTAAATCTTGAGTAGGGAAGATTTTATAGCAACCCAAAAGACACAGGATTCCACTCCTAGCCTTAGAGAAGACAAAGAAGAACCAGAAGAAGAAGAAGATCCAGAAGAAGAATGAGAAGAGGAACAAGAAGAAGAAGAGAAAGAGACAAAGGGCCAAGGAAAAACAGAAGAGAAGGCCATAGAAGTCATAGAGATAGAAGAAAATGGGCAAGAAACAGAATCACAACACAACACCACATCCCCTCAATACAAAGAGGTAGTTTCCACTCTAGCTCCTCTGAGCGCAAAGAGAAAAAGGTAGACCTCTATGTATTTCAGAGCTGACAAGAGTTAGAGAGAGCTAGAAACTCCTACGAGCCTGATTATCATTGAATAATAACCAAGGGAGGAGGAAAGAATCAAAGAAATAGTTCTGAAGGAGAAGCTACAGAAGGCACAGGCAGAGAATGTAGCACTAAAAGAGAAATTGCAGAAAAAAGGGTAGCAAGTAGCCACCATGGTAGACTTGTCCATAGAAGCCCTTCAGCACAGATTCCCTTCTGACTCGTATTCTGTGTACCTCAAGGAACAATGGCTCCTATTTCAAATCAAAACTCTAGCCTCTCATGGATCACTACCTTTCCAAGATTGTAGGAAATTCATGAATTTCTACAAGAAATATAACATGGATGATCAGGCAAAGATGGAAGAGTTTTATGTGCATAACCTTGTGCTAACAAATTTGGATACTTGGGACCCCAATCCTACAATGGAGGATATGCATTTGATAGCTCTAATATTTTGGATGATGAATGAGGACACTAGAGCAAAAGAAATATGGAGAGTCATGGGAATAAGAAGCAGAGAACCCTTATATATCAGACCAAATTTGTTTAGCCCAAGAGGAGTCATCCTTAACCATCGAGAGATTGAAAGGGACCTTGCATTGGTTGAAAGCTACCTTCAGACTAAAACCTAGGTGATAGGCCACTTTGATGATGTTTCTAGGCAGATAGAAAATGAGTGCATTATGGCTAGCTAGAGGAGATGGAACAAACTCAAGAATAGGGAGTACCATACTCCAGAAAGACTAAGGGGTGAATTGGAAAGGGCACCATTATACAAGAGGGCCATGCAAGCAAAAAAAGATCCAATGTTTGGGACTAAAGCTTAGCCCACCTTTGCTGTTGGGGCTGAATGATGAAGAGGACACATATGCATAAGATAGAGAATGGGAGAATGCAGAAAATAATAATGGTTTTTACCCCCTTGGGGATACACCCACACTTCTTCCTCAGGAAATTAGGGGGGCCGTCAAAGCCTTGAAGGAAATGCAGGAGGAGGATTATTTTCTCAGAGGATGAGCAACAATTCAGTAGGGGGTGATGATGAGCTCCATCATTAGACATATTTGGAGGGCTTCATGGTCACCTTTTTTCCTTCTTAGATCTCTTTTTCTTGCATTTTTATTATTATTTGGTTTTATGATGCTAGTATAGGTGGTGATTAAGGCTAACATGCTCTCAGTGCCTAATATGAGGTTGAGTGCATAAAATCATGATTTATTAATCATTTTTATAAAGATCTTATCATAAAGACTTGGAGGAGACAACAAGGAGAAATTATTGGAGGATTGTCCACCCTTCTTAACTCTCAAAGGCAGCCAAAGGATCCCAAAGATTCTCTCCAGCAATTCGGATTCCAAAGGCAGCCAAAGGATCCCCAAGGATTCTCTCTAGAAATTTGAATTCCAGAGGCAGCCAAGCACTCAATATTTATTTACTTGGAGTCAACTAGACTCAATCACTATTTTCTGGGGAGCTTCTGATAGCTTCCCTATAGAATAAATAGATTAGAACTAGAGCTAGGAAGATTTAGTCAATTAGTCGATTCTAGTTCAAACTTTGTTGTAAGCTATTGAGATTTTTATTATTTTACTCAGTGATCAAACTTTCTGAGATGTATGAGGTTATTCTTTTATGAAATGAACAGACTCATTTCATTCAAATAATTTAAGTTTCAGAGGGCTAGGCTCATGGGTTAGGGCCTAGTCCATGTGCCTCAGCTTCTCTATTGTTACCATATTTTCCTTTCTTCCATTAAGCTAGTTTTCTTTCTATCATTCAACTAAATCTACTTTTAATAGTTTCATTGTTGTTTAGTTTTTCTTTTAGTATGATGTTTTGGTTTTTCATTTTCTTGTGAGTAATAGAATAGAGGAGAAAAAAACCAAAAAATTTGTGGATCAAGACCCCCTTCTCGTCTCTGTCAATAGAGCTCGAGGAGGAAAAACCTTCCCACAGACCCAAAAACTGGTTTCTGTTCACTTTTTCTGAGATTAGAAGTAGAGTTGCATTACCATTTTCCTTTCTTCCTTTGCATGGTATTTTCACGCATTTTTTTGTTCTCGTGCATTGATCAACAAATTTGTTTGTAGGAATTATTGCTAAATCCCAGAGCAGCTCTGTGGTGCTTCCTCGCTTCATTTTCCATCTTTTTATTCGCTTCCAAACACCTTTGTTACACTTTGTTCCTTCCTTTCCCTCATTGCAGCTACCACACCCTTTTTAGTCACAAAATGCTTGAAAAACCATCCAAGGTTGAACTCCGCTTTTCCTCCTCGAAATCCCCACTACCATACTTCGTAATCACGACATTTTTCCTTTCCCTTAAGACTTACCGCAATCCATTTTCACACATCACACTCCGCAGAGTTTAGTTTTTTTCCTTTACACTTACCGCTCGTTGTTGCCAATTGCGATATTGAGATGTTGCATATCGTAGATCACACCTTTTCCCTTTTTCGTTAAGACTTATTGCTCCGATTTGCAGATTGTGATATTGCGATCGTGCTCTACCGCCGATCCCACCTCCATGTCACCCCTATCACAAATTTCATTTCACAATTTTATCCCCATTTGTAATATTCCTAAATTAGCACATAGCTAATTGGAATATTAAATTTTGATTTTTCTCTTAGATAGAGGAATAAGAGGGTATGGAGACCCATAAATATCCTTAGTAGGAATAAAAGACACTCCTAGTGTGAATGGAGGTCATATAAAAGCTAGATTGAAGACTCTTAGGTGTGGAAAGGGTTTGGAGCATGAAGACTGGGTCAACTTTGACCAAATCAAATAGTGTTGTTATGGAGGAGTGGCATTTATGGTGGGACATCACAGTTTTGGAGGGAGATTGATTGCATGATGGTGGAAACCCTAATGAGTGGGGCCCAAGGTGAGAAGGCTCACATTTTTTGTAAGGAAGAGGATGGAAACCATATGGAGTTATGTTATGACTATTATTTTGATATGTCTATTTAGACTTTGTTGCTCTCTTCAGTTGCTTAGCTAAGATTGTAGTGTTATTTAGCACAAGGTGTTCCCGATCGGGAATCCCACCTCTTTCCTTGAGAGGTCTCTTGGAAGAGTATTTTTCTATCATTTCCACATATCTGACATTCTAGCCAAGCTTCAGTATTCATGTAGAACGCAGTTCTATTTAGATTTGGGTTGTGTTGTAGGGGTGTAGCAGTGGAGGAGAGAAATCTCCATTTTCTGAGTTGTTTTGCAATCGAGGAAGGATTCCTTCCATTGGGATATCAGCAAGGAAGGTCCTTGGGCATATTTCATATCTTTGGCATCAGGCCAAGCTATTACATCCAGTGACAGCGTAGTTTCAGTCAGGAATTGCGTAATTTTGGAGGGTAGTTTTAGAGGAGGATCTATTGGCTCTTTTAGAGTGCTTCCTTCTAGGTGAAGGGTTTAGCCTTTCATCGGAGGATATATTTGGAGGAGATCTACATCAGATCCATATTATTTCAGCCTTCTATTTCACGAGCTTCAGTTGCAGTTACTCTTCATTCCTAAGGATGTAGATCACCATTTGTATTTGAGGGTATTTCCAGAAACCCTTCCAGGTTCTTTTGGAAAGGTGTCTAGGAGGCTACATATTCACTCCTAGAATTATTGAGCTATATAACAGCATATCTACATTGATTCATATTTATGCAGAATTTTATGCCCTAAAGTTGTGTTGTCTTATCTCAGGGAATTTGTATGTGTTGAGATTGCAACAAGATGATGAGCTTAGTGGAAAGAAGTTGCCTTCACTAAGTGGGCCTGCAGGCTATTTTTGGCGCACAGTCTATTTTTAGACATGTCGATCATATTCTATGAGTTGCATGATGCTATTTGTGGATGGTTGGTCAAGTTGGAAAAATAGATGGACTTATATTTTTATACATACTGGGCGAAATCTGTTTTTAGATCGCCAGTCTAAAAATAGATATGTTGAATATTATTAGCTCTTAATAATATTTGGACTATAAACATTATCTTATTCTCTTGGAGCACTTCAGTTAAGTGAAAAGATGAGGCACAGGAGCTGACAGAAGGAATTATGCTATTCCTGAGGGTTATGTGGAGCTATTGCATGGATACTTCAGTTAGAACTCATGTGACAGAGTTTGGTGGAGTTATTGAGGTAGTTGGCGGAGTTGTGTTTAGTTTAACTGAGTTAAACATAGTTGAGCTAGTTGTATCTAGTCTAAATGATTGATACACTAGTGAGAGTCGTGTGAATTAATTATTAATTAATTCACTAATTAAAAAATCATTAATCAACTAAAGAATACAGTAGTTAACTACAGTGCATGGACAGTTTCAGTGGATACCAGTGAAGAGGTAGTTGAAAGAGCAGTGTGACTATCAGTTGTGACTATACTATTGGATGATTTGCAACAACCAGTGATTGGAGATGCCAATGAGGATTGTGCAGTCAAGGCTGGACCAATTCGAGTTCATTCTGAGCCATTCTTCAGCAGTGATTGCACAGTAGAGGCAGGCTATCATGTGGCAGAGATTGGAGCATGTGATTTGCCAGATCGGGCTTGATTAGTGTGTAGCAATTGGAGATTGTATTGAGAGCTTTGTGAGGAGCTTTGTATAATGATTTTTACATGATCTCTATGACATATAATATACAGATAGTTGGGGGTTTTTAGCTTTAAGCTTTCCCATAAAATACTGTGTTCATATGTGTGATTGTTTATGGTTTTAATGTGCGCATGCGATTGTTTTTATTTCCGCAATTAATGATAAATGGTAGAAGAGATTCTGTATTGTGCATGAAGTTAAAATAGTGTGTGATCAGGAGAATCTCGAAGTATAACATATCAGTTATTCAAATTTCTACATGGTATCAGAGCGATATTGATCATTGGAGCAATTGCAAAACATTGAAGCGGTTGAGTTTTTTGCTGGTGGAATTCGAATTTGCAGCAGTGTTTTCTTGGTTTTGAAGTTGAGATGTCTTTCAATGGATTGCGATTGGAGTATGCCCTTGAGGGTAGATCCAATTATATTGCATGGAAGGAAAGGATAGAGGTGGTGCTAGATGACAATGGGTTGAAGGAGTTCATAGATGAAGAAATTCCAAAACTTGCTTCTAGCAATGCTGCCGCACTTGACGCATGGCAAAAGAAGACAGCGAAGTGTCGAAGAATTATGTTGGAAGGTGTAAAGGATCACATAGTGTCTAGCCTTCATGGAAATGCTTCTCCATTCTTGATGTGGAAAGTGTTGACAGACTTATTCCAAAGCAAGAGCGACCAGAGGAAGTTGGCGCTCAAGGATAAACTCAGGAACATAAAAATGGAGAAAGGCGACAGTATGCCCAAGTACCTCACAAAATTCATCCAATACAGGGATGAGCTGGGAAGTGTAGGGGTGACTGTAGATAATTAGGACTTGGTGAGCTTGGCTCTCCTTGGGCTTCCGAAGAGTTGGCATTCCTATCAGGACTCTGTCAATGGTCGGGAGAAATTGCCAGGATGGGAGCGACTTTGGTTGGATCTTGTGCAAGAGGAGATAAGGCAAATTACCAGGGACGGATCTTCATCAAATAACTCAGATGAATAAAATTGTGCTTTGGATGCCAAAGCAAGGAAGGAGAAGAGCAAGAAGAATGCTTCTCAATCTGGTGCAAAAGGCAAGAAGCAGTACATGTCCAAGGTGAAGTGCTTTCATTGTCACCAACATGGACATTACGCCACTAATTGTCCATAGAAGAAGAAAAATAAGCAAGCTGCTAGATTTGCAGCTGGAGAGGCCTTAGCCTCGCAGTTTGAGCTGGATTTTTTGCTGATCGCATGGTTGGTCTCAAGTATGATGGGTTCAGTGTGGTTTCCTGGCAGTGGTGCGTCTTTTCATATGACCGGAGACAAAGATTTGTTTAGTGATCTGGATGAGAAGGATCTTGGAGTGCACATCGAGATGGGCGATGATGGTAGATACAGTGCGACCGGTATCGGTACCATTTCCTTTGAGAGGGAGTCTGGTAAACCCTTCGTATTGAAGGAAGTGATGCATGTTCCAGAATTGAAGAAGAATCTGATCTCTGTGGCGATGTTAGAAGACAAGGGGTACGATGTTGTCTTCAGCGAAGGAAAGGCTTTGCCAAGAAAGAAGGAAATCTGTGAAACTCCGGGAGGATAGTTCGGAGTTAAGAACCTTTATCAATCGTTGTGCAACCATGAATGCGCATCAATGGCGTGCAAGGCAGAAGGAGTGTACTTCCAGGGGATGATGGCGAGTTTTGGCACCGGAGATTGGGCCACCTTCACCATGGAGCTTTGAAGATACTGCAGCAGATTTCTACTGGGCTTCCTATGGGTACTCTTGCGCAGTCATATCAGTGCAAGGGATGTACCTTGGGAAAATTTGTGAAAGCCACCTTTCACGAGAAGGATAGTCGTGACACGACGATCCTTGAGAGAATTCACACAGATGTGTGTGGACCTTTCTCAGTAGCTTCAACAACAAAGCATAGGTACTATGTGATATTTTTATATGATTTTTCTCGGAAGTGCTGGATCTTATTCATGCAGAAGAAGAGCGATACATACTCAAAGTTCTGTGAGTTCAAGGCACTGCTGAGAAAGAACTGAAGAAGATGAATAGTTCTTGTGAGGCCACAATGGTGGTAATCTATCTCCAAGTGACCATGCATCTTGGCAAACAGAAGGAATTCGAAGAGAGCTTCCTATAGCACCCTGCCATAACCCACAACATAATGGGTTTGTTTGAATGTAAAAGAACGTAATCCATCGTGGGTGCTTCGTGACGGCGATTTGCATGATCGTGGCCTTCCCATACACTTGTGGGCTGAGGCATGCAATACTGTGGTTTATGTGAAAAATTGTTGTCCTCACAGGATACTTGGCATGAGTACACCCGAGGAGTCGTTTTCTGGTAAGAAGCCTGATATTTCCCATTTGAGGATTTTTGGTTCACCTGTTTACATTCATGTGACTAAGGATGCTAGGAAGAAGCTGGAGCCAACTGCAGAGGTTGTGATATTTGTGGGGTACACTAATACACCCCACAACTATCATGTGTATTTTCCAGACAGTCGCAAGACTGTTGTGCGACGGGATATCAAATTTCATGAGGAGAAAGCCATGAAGTGTTCGCTTGAGAGGGAGCCACACTTGCATGCAGATGAGGAGCTATCAGTTCCTAAGGATGAGTCTCAGGATTTGGATTAGCCAAAGGATGAGGTTCATGAAGTGGAAGAAACCACTCATGCAACGCCAACCATCAGAGGGCGCAAGCACACTACAGAAGCTGAGCGACTGGCTCAAGATGCAGAGAATATTGTAGGAGCACCTACATAATAGCACAGATAGAGACATTAACCTGACCGGTATACTGGATACATGGCTCTTATGAGAAAGTGTATCATGACAGAGCCATCCTCTTTCGAGGAAGATGTGGAGGACCCCGCATGGGTAGATGCCATGGTGGAAGAGTATGATTTGATTGTCAAAAATAGTGCATGGGAGATTGTCCCAAGGCCGGAAGGGAAATCATTGGTGGGTTCGAGATGGATCTACAAAGTCAAGCAAGCAGCTGACAGGAGTGTGGAGAAGCAAGATTTGTTGCCCGAGGCTTCTCGCCGATTGAGGGGATCGATTATGAGGAAACCTTTGCACCTGTCGCAAGGTATTGTTCCATACGGATGATTCTTTCTCTCTCAGCGCAGATGGGGTGGCACATTCATCAGATGGATGTGAAGACTGCATTCCTCAATGGAGTGATTGAAGAGGAGGTGTACATAGAGCAGCCCGAAGGTTTCGAGATCTTCAGCAGCGAGTCGCATGTGTGCAGGCTCAAGAGAGTGTTGTATGGGTTGAAACAAGCACCTTGTGCTTGGTACACACAGATAGACAGTTATTTTACCGGACTTGGATTCTCCAAGAGTGAGGCGGATTCAAACCTATACTAGATTGTGGTGAAGGGTAAGTTTATTATCATTGTACTTTATGTAGATGTTTTTATATTGACTGGTGATGAACAGTTGATACTCTCATGCAAGGCTGATCTTGAAAAATAGTTTGAGATGAAGGACTTGGGCCTCCTTCATTATTTCCCGGGATTGGAAGTTTGGTAGCGCAGTGATGGACTATTTGTGTCTCAAGGCAATTATGCCCGGGAGATACTGGAGAAGTTCAACATGCATGGCTGCAAGCCTATCGACACTCCTCTTCCTGGTGGATGGAGGAAAGAGGATGCTACATCGGCAGAGGTAGTGGATTCCACTATTTACCGATAGTTGGTGGGGTCGCTCATGTTTCTGGTCAATACACGATCTGACATATGCTATGTTGTTAACTAGCTTTCACAAGCTATGGTTAAGCCTACCAAGCTCTACTAGAAGGCAAGAAAGCATGTATTGAGATATGTCAGAGGCACATCGGGATATGGATTATGGTACAGACAGTCGGATGAGGTGAAGCTGTGTGTCTTCAGGGATGCAGATTGGGCAGGGATCCCAACGGAAAGAAAGAGCACATCTGGAGGGATTTTCAGTATCGGGTCGACAACAGTTTCTTGGTACAGCAAGAAGAAGAGATCTGTGGCACTTAGTTCAGCAGAGGCCGAGTATATGGCAGTGATTTTGGCTGCATGCGAGGCTATATGGATGAGGAAGATCCTAGTCGGGTTGTTCGGTTCACACTTAGATCCTAATGTGATATATTGTGATAATCATAGTTGCATCAAAATCTCGGTTAATCTAGTATTTCATGATAGATCTAAACACATTGACATCCAGTATCATCATATCAGAGATTGTGTGCAGCGGAAGATCATGTTACTTTCTTACATTCCTACGGAGGATCAGGATGCTGATATCTTGACGAAGGCGCTCACCAGGAGAAAATTTGAATACCACAGGGGTAGGATAGGGGTGGAAGATAATCCTTATCTTGTTGAGAGGGAGTGTTGAGATTGCAACAAGATGATGAGCTTAGTGGAAAGAATTCGCCTTCACTAAGTGGGCCTGCAGGCTATTTTTGGCGCAAGTCTATTTTTAGACTATGTCTATTTTTAGACATGTCGATCATATTCTATGAGTTGCAGGATGCTATTTGTGGATGGTTGGTCAAGTTGGAAAAATAGATGGACTTATATTTTTAGACATATTAGGCGGAATCTATTTTTAGATTGCCAGTCTAAAAATAGATATGTCGAATATTATTAGCTCTTAATAATATTTGGACTCTAAACATTATCTTATTCTCTTGGAGCACTTCAGTTAAGTGCACGGATGTGGCACAGGAGCTGACAGAAGGAATTACGCTATTCCTGAGGGTTAAGTGGAGCTATTGCATGGATACTTCAGTTAGAACTCATGTGACAGAGTTTGGTGGAGTTATTGAGGTAGTTGATGGAGTTGTGTTCAATTTAACTGAGTTAAACATAGTTGAGCTAGTTTTATCTAGTCTAACTGATTGATACACTAGTGAGAGTGGTGTGAATTAATTATTAATTAATTCACTAATTAATAACTCATTAATCAACTAAAGAATACATCAGTTAACTACAGTGCATGGATAGTTTCAGTGGAGACCAGTGAAGAGGTAGGTGAAAGAGCAGCGTGACTATCAGTTGTGACTATACTGTTACATGATTTGCAACAACCAGTGATTGGAGATGCCAATGAGGATTGCAAAGTCAAGGCTGGACCAATTCAAGTTCATTTAGAGCCATTCTTTAGCAGTGATTGCACAGTAGAGGCAGGCTATCAGGTGGCAGAGATTGGAGCATGTGATTTGCTAGATCGGACCTGATTAGTGTGTAGAAATTGGAGATTGTACTGAGAGCTTGTGAGAAGCTTTGTATGATGCTTTTTACATGATCTCTATTACATATAATATACGGATAGTTGGGGGTTTTTAGCTTTAAGCTTTCCCATAAATTATTGTGTTCATATGTATAGTGTCAGGGAACGTTAATGTATTTGTCGTTGTTTTTATTTCCGCAATTAATGATCAATGGTAGAAGAGATTCTGTATTGTGCATGAAGTTAAAATAGTGTGTGATCAGGAGAATCTCGGAGTATAAAATATAATTTATTCAAATTTCTACAGTATGGAAGCTATTTCTCATGTATTGGCATATTTTTCTTGTAGAGTCTTTTTTTATATTTCTTGAGTGACTTGATCCTCAAGATCTTGTGTCTATTATTCATTGATATGTTTAATAATATGGTTGTACATTTGTTTCATATCATGGTGTGTTGATTTATTCATGGTTATTTCCAGTTTTGTGTTCATATATTGCTGCTTCCCCATTTTGGAATATTACAATTGTATCAAAGCATAATCTTGGCTCAGCTTGTGGATCTCAGCCATTATGTTATCAGAAGAATAAGAAGGAGGAGAAAGAGATCAAAATTATGGAAAGAATGAGTTTTATATCATCTCTTTTCAGATCTAAGAGGGACCTCACCAAGGAGGTCAAGCAAAGAAGAATGAAGAGAAACAATGAGACCTCATTATGGTTTCAAGATGAGGAAGGACCCTGCACTTCCTATTAGCAGAAGAGAAAAATGATATTGCATAGAGCTCCAAAGAAAGACACTATGTCCTTTTCTTTTGAAGAATAAGACAAAAGGCATGGAGATGGAGGACACTTGGATCATGATATTATAAGTGAGTATCTTGTAGAATATAAGTCTCAACCTAGAGCTTTCAAGGAGAATCTAACTCTCCCATAGTTCATTCAGATCAAAAAATAAAGAAGACCTTGCAGCAATAGATTTCTATTGCCTACATTTGATGGGTCATACACATGCACATCAAGAGCTTGGGGAATGAAGTTGGATGCATTCTTCCTACTATATCCAATGATAGAAAGAGAATATATTTAGATTTCAGCGCTACACCTTGAGGGTGAAGCAAACATTTGGTGGTTCAACCATTTGAGTCATGCAAAAGTGACAGTATATGCAAATTTTACTCAAAGGTTGATCAAGAAGTTTGACAAGAAGAAATCATAGGGGAAGATGCCTTCACCACCACTTGCTATAGGAGAACTTTCATCAGGAGAAATAACACTTGCACCTTTTCAAAGTGGTCTTGATCTCTTGAAATCTAGAGTCCCATGCACTATTCTGTAGATGTATGAGGAGGAGGAGACTTGTACCAGCGCTGATGCAACCATAGAAGACCATCCATCATCATCAGTAGTTGGGAAGGCCATCACACTGGAGGAAGGAACCCGTGTAGTAGTAAAATATGTTCCCAAGCTTTACCAAGGTATGCACATATTTCCATTTCATCTTATTTTATCACATCATATGGAGGATTATGGAAACATGTTGTCAGGGGAAATGCATGGCCTAGGGTCAAAGCACATTGCTGATTTGGAGCAGCATACTATCATTGTGTTGAGGACCCTTGATTTGTTCAAGGAAGAGATATACAAACATCCTAGTATATCATTGTTGAGCTGCACACAAATCTTGGGGTTGGAGTGTAGAATTTTGGAGGATGGGATGAACATTTTCTTGATTAGAGCAATGTAGGACTATGTGTTCAACATCGAGCATGATCTTAAGACAAAAAATGCACCATTATGGAGATCAACAATGATGTCATTGAGAAGCAGTGATGAGTTGGGGGCCAAACCATTATTGGAGAATTCCAATGACCTTTCTACATGTATAACAGAGGATAGGCAGATGGTTGATGGAGGGCATCTTATGAGGGATGACATCTTCCATTATTATGATGGGCACTTCTTGATGAGAACTTCACATCTTGATGAGAAGTTTCTACCTACATCTTATTTGGATCCTCATGGATTCAACTTGGTCATTGATGAGTGGTCTTCATTTGGAGATATCCAGGGGATTGCATTTCAACATCCCATGAAATGCAAAGATAGAAATCTGATTTGGGAGGATGGGATTATCCATTGGATGGATACCAATCTTGAGTATGATGATAGACACTCACCATGGTTTGGAGGGGTGATGTTGATGAGCAAGACGCTGGAAAGCCACTTGAATATTTATGACACATGGCAGTAGGAGGCAAGGATGCGTTGGATACTTTTGAAAGAGTTTGGTCATCATATGACACATTCTATTTTAAAGAATAGGTTGGTGGAGGGAACTTTGCATGACACTTGCATCATATGGCAGCAAGGAGTTTGGGTGTATTGGTGTGATGTGATATATTTCATGGCAACCATCATGTTGTTGCTCCATAGTTTATATGATGATGGTGTGGGGAGGCAACAAGAGTTGTTGTTGCTTTGGAAACCCTTGGGAGAGTATGGGCTGATTTTATCCCATGATTTTCATGATGTTGCAGGAGTAGGTGATGGCACTATCATGGTGCAAAGGGGATATTCCTTAGCCTTGGAGGATCAGGAGGTACTTCCACTTTGGAAGGAATTTCCCATATATAGTAGCATTATGGTAGAGGATTTTGGCATTTGGAATGTCAAAGAATGGAGCTATGAGATGATAGGAGCCTTATTACCAAGGCCAATAGCGCTGTCACTTGGGAGATTGGGTTTTTTGATGGAGTGTTCCCAAGATCACTTCACATATGATGCACTTGATGAAAAATTAGGAGATGAGAGTGATGGAGTAGTGGGTGGAGATATCTATTACTATGATATGACCTTCTTGACTTGGATTTCCAAGAATAATAAGAAAGATTTTCATGCATCACATAGTTCATTCCTCTTCATGGAAGTATGGTATACCACTATGGAGGGCTCATTCATGGATCTTATTATCAGATTACTCTCAGTACATGGTAAGAATGGTGTTTTTGCAGTTATTGATTATCTAACACAATATTTTAATTCTCTTACCATCTCTATACAATGCATTGCTCCATAATAGGGCAAGCCTCTATTTGGACCTCATGGCCATTTTGGGACCAACATCTATGATGGAGAGAGCCATTTCTTGTATGGATTTGGGCAAGTGTTGTACTATTTCCTGTATGCTCAGTTGATATACAATTCCATTTACTATTTACTAATAGATGTGATGAAATGCACAACTAGAAATTTGTTGGGAGACAACTTGCCATGTTATTTTATGAAACAACAGTTAGAAAAACTGCGTTCTGACTACTTGAGAAAATTTCGGTACCTTCCAGCATTATGTAAAACCTTCATTATCTCTTTCATTTGGATTCCATGTGATGATAATGTCATATTAATTTTATATGGAATGATCTGGGCAAGAACCAAAGAGTGGATCTTTGAGGATCCAATTTCCTTTTTGCTTCATGAAGGCAACATTATTGCAGCCCAAATTTAGCAGCAGCTCTACAATTATCATAAGTGGAGAGAGAGACAGTGTGGGATGGAAAATTTGATCCATCATGTTCAACTATATAACCCATCTTCTTTGTAGGAGCCTAAGGTGGATGAGATGTTTCATGAGTTGCCATGTTGGAGGGTGACTCACTTTTTGTGGATGATAGCTTGGGGATGGAGGCTTCACATGGGAATCATAGTTCCCAATATTTTTCAAATTCCATGCCTCAAGAAGGCCTCTAGACCACATATAGTTGCTTCCATGGATATCCCACTTTTTCATGATGAAAGCCATTTGGATTTTTCACCAAAGGCATACTTATACACTTGGGAGGAGAAAATTGGAGACATATTGATGAGACATCACCTTGTTCATTGGAGGAACTTATCATATGAGGATGCTATAGGAGGAAGAGGAGAGGCTCTTTAGTTATATCCTTGCAGTTGCTTGAGGACAAGCAACATTTGGGAGGGGAGGACTGTAATATTCCTAAATTAGCACACAGCTAATTGGAATATTAAATTTTGATTTTGCTCTTAGATAGAGGAATAAGAGGGTATGGAGACCCATAAATATCGTTAGTAGGAACAAAAGGCACTCATAGTGTGAATGGAGGTCATATAAAAGCTATATTGAAGACCCTTAGGTGTGAAAAGGGGCTGGAGCATGAAGATTGGGTAAACTTTGACCAAATCAAACAACAATGTTATGGAGGAGTGGCATTTATGGTGGGACAGTGTAGTTTTCGAGGGAGATTTATTTCATGATGGTGGAAAACCTAATGAGTGGGATCCAAGGTGAGAAGTCTCACATTGTTTATAAGGAATAAGATGGAAGCCATATGGGGTTATGTTATGCTATTATTTTGATATGTTTGTTTAGACTTTGATTCTCTCTTCAGCTGTTTAGCTAATATTGCAGCGTTGTTCAGCACAGGGTGTTCCCAGTTGGGAATCCCACCTATTTCCTTAATAGGTCTCTTGGAAGAGTATTTTTCTATCATTTCCACATATCCGACATTCTGGCCAATCTTCATTCTTCATGTACAACGCAGTTTTGTTTAGAGTTTGGTTGTGTTGCAGGGGTGTAGTAGTGGAGGAGAGAAATCTCCTTTTTCTGAGCTAGTTTTGCAGTGGAGGAAGGATTCCTTCCATTAGTAGATCAAAAAGGAAGGTCCTTGGGTATATTTCAGATATTTGGCATCAGGCCAAGCTATTAAATCCAGTGACAGTGTAGTTTCAGTCAGGAATTGCGTTATTTTGGAGGGCAGTTTGAGAGGAGGATCTATTGGCTCTTTTAGAGTGCTTCCTTATAGGTGAAGGGTTTAGTCTTTCATTGGAGGATATCTTTGGAGGAGATATACATCAGATCCATGTTATTTCAGCCTTCTATTTCATGAGCTTCAGTTGTAGTGACTCTTCATTCCTAGGGCTGTAGATCACCATTTGTATTTGAGGGTATTTACAGAAACCCTTCCGGGTTCTTTTGGAAAGGTGTCTAGGAGGCTATATCTTCACTCATAGCATTATTTGAGCTATATAACAATAGATCTACATCAATCCATACTTATGTAGCAGCTTATGCCCTAAAACTGTGTTGTCTTAGCTCAGGGCATTTGTATGGCAGCTATTTCTCATGTATTGACATATTTTGCTTGTAGAGGCTTGTTTTGTATTGCTTGAGTGATTTGATACTCAAGATCTTGTGTCTATTATTCATTTATATTTCTAATGAGATGGCTGTACATTTGTCTCATATCATGGTGTGTTGATTTATTCACGGTTCTTTCCATTTTTGTGTTCATATATTGTTGCTTCCCCATTTGGGAATATTACACCATCGCATTTTGCACTTCACATTGTTTAGTTGGGTTTCGTTAATACTTACTGCTCTTTTCCTGTCGATTGTGCTATTGTTATTGCACTCTGCCACCGGTCCTCCCGCCACGTCATGCATCGCAATCGCAAACCACAATTATTCCCCTTTTCTTTTAAACACTTACCACTCGCTTTCGTCGATTACAATATTGTTAATTCGAAACTTCGCATCTTTTACCTCATTGCATTCCACACTTTTCTCCCGCTCCTGAACAACACTTTCGCTATTCCTTTTATTTTGTGATATTGCGATTGCGATATTGCATATCGCAGATTTTTCCTCCATCGCATCTTCTCCATCACCATTTTCAATTTATTCCACTCCAAAGCCATTTCTGTGCTATAATAAGGTTTTACAAGGTTAAACCCCCGCTTTCCACTTCTAAGCCCTGTTTCATGTGTTAAACCCTCCATAGCCTCTTTAGCCTTTTTTTTGTCCTCCAAGCTGCAAAATCAACACTCTTTCAATTAGGATCAAGTCATGGGTAGCTTAGTTGCATGGGTAGGAGCATGGTAGATAGACCATAGGATAAATAGAGTGCATTTAGCCAATTGGCCAAGTTAAGTGTGGTTTAAATTAGTTTCCTTTCTAGAACTTAGTTTAGTTTCTTTCCAGTCATTTCCTTTCAGAAAATTAATTTAGTTTCTTTCTGCCATTTCTTTTCAGCAATATAATTTAGTTTCTTTTTAGTCGTTTCTTTTTTTCAAATTAAATTAGTTTCATTCTTGGCATTTATTTTTCAGTAATTTAGTTTAGGTTCCTTTCTATCATTCCCATCCAGCAATTTACTTTCCAGTTCTTATCATAGTTTAAAAAATAGCTCCCTTTCATAAAGCAGAAGAGGATGACATGAACAGATTGCATCTGCTATGTATATAGCACCATCACCTCCAACTTTGTATGAACCCTAGGTTTATAAAGTAAAGTAGGGCAACCCCTAGGATTTGTAGCACTCTTGGTGCAATACCAGGGCTCACCAGACCACATGCCCTAAGTAATGTACCTTTTTATGAAAGAAACTGCACTTGTTGAGTTTGGAATACAACTGATGCTCTCTCAACAATCTCAATATTTCTGCTAAATGCTTGACATGCTCTTCCTCATTCTTAGAATATACCAAAATTTCGTCAATGAATACAATAAGAAACTTGTCGATATATAGACGCAACACACTATTCATCAAGCACATAACGGTAGCTGAAAAATTAGTCAAACCGAATGGAACTACAACGAAATCATAATGCCCATACCTACTCCAAAAATTTGTATTGTAAATATCTTCTTCCTTAATGTGTACTTGATGATAGCTGGATCTCAGATCAATATTTGAGAACACTTCTTCTCCCTTCAACTGATCAAACAAGTCGTCAATCCTTGGGAATGGATACCTGTTCTTGATGGTCACCTTGTTCAACTTCATGTAATCAATGCATAACCTGAGAGTGCCATCCTTATTCTTCACAAACTATAATGGTGCACCCCAAGGCAATAGAATTTTCTCAATGTATCCGTTTTCAAGTCTTTCCTTCAATTGTAACTTCAACTCTACCAAATCCTGTGTGTTCATGTTGTAAGGTGCCTTTGACGTTGGCACTTCCCCTGGTACCAACTC
Source organism: Pinus albicaulis (assembly GCA_034641835.2). NCBI lineage: Eukaryota > Viridiplantae > Streptophyta > Pinopsida > Pinales > Pinaceae > Pinus > Pinus albicaulis. The sequence continues at coordinate 114,055,718 of CM076577.1, read as the reverse complement.
AATAAAAACGTATACCTCTCTATGAGGCGGAAACTCCGAGATATTTTCTCAAAACACATCCTAAAGCTAATGAAATATAGGTTACCTTATCAACACTTCCACATCATGATCCTTATTACATTTTTCACTACAAATATGCACTACAAACAACACACACACTTTTCGACAACTATGATTTTCTTTCATAGTTGTCACCATCCTAATTGATGCTATTTTCTTCTTACCTTGTAAGATTCTTTGCTCTCCATTTTCATCCAAGCACTCAATTGATTTTTCATAAAAATCCACCTTAGTCCTATGAATATACAACCAGTCCATACCCAAAAGCATACTATATAATCCCAACGACAATACATTCAAATGTGTTGATGTAGACATTCCATTCAACTAAAATGCACAAGCTCTTACCTGATGATGAACTCTTTTCTTTGTACCTACAACCAACTGCACTAACTAAGATTTTGCATGCACTTATTTATTCAAACCATACTTATCCACCCTTAACTTAACTATAATTATATCTAGGTTAAATCAAAATAGAAACAACTTGATCACAAAGCTTACCGTCCATCTCAAGGATAGATGCCTGATGGTCTACCTGCATGTTATCTAGTGCTGCATAGATACGAGGAATACTCTGACCAATGTCCTCAATAGTTTTCACCACTTTTGAAATATATATCTGTGGCCTACCATCTTGATTATGTGGAAAATCTATCTTGATATGTTCTTTTCCACATGTCCAACGCTCCAACCATCATGTACCATCACCGCTATGATGTTGTTGTGATCCATGTCCCTTTTTGGTTACATTGAACTTCTTGTATGGTGCCATATTTCTTTCTCTTTTGCATTCTTAGGCCTTGCTATTTTTTTATTCCATTTACCTTTAACTTTGTCTTTATCTTTTCCTTTCCATCCTTGTTGAGATTCATTCTTACTCTTTGACGACTCATATAAATGCTTCAACTTCCCAATAACTTCCTCAAGTGACTGAGGTTCATCACACTCAATCTGATCTCAAAATGATAATGGAAATCCACTGACAAATCACTAAACTTTATCCTTCTCATATTTAATATATGATACATACCTTAATAGCTTCAGGAACATAGTCATTTACTCTTCATCTGTCATTGATCCCATCTTTATCTCATACAATTCTTTAGCCTTACTTTTGTAGTACCTCTATGACAAGTACTTTTTCCTAAAAATCCTCTTCAACTCATGTCAACTCAAGTCCTTTGTCCTAATGTCTCTAATCTGCTTCACCTCTTCCCACCAGATATCTGCTTTACCCTTCAGGTTGAAGATAACTACTCTGTTATTCATATCATATATGTAATTATGTAACTCAAAGAACTTCTTCATCCCAAGTATCCAAGCCTTTACATCTTCCTACTTATTCAAGTCTCCATCAAAATTTGGTGCCTTTTGTTTCTTAAACTCATCTGGAAAGTAACCCCTATCACTCCTCCTGTAAGGATGATAACGACGATGATCATAATGCCTGTCAAAACTAGAACTATAATATTACCTGTGTCCATCACCTATCCTATCCAAAGTATCCATCAATATTCCATATCTAACTATTTCATCTTTTTCCAACCTATGCATCCCATGAGATCTACTACCATATGCCCCATTAGTTTTTTCCTCTTACCCATGGTTGATCTGAAGTGTCCGTTGTCGCTGCAATTGTGAAAGACTCTAAAGGATTACTGCATTAACCTCTGCTTGTTTCTCTTATGCCTGTATGATTCTGTCATTTTCCTCCTTGCAACTCCTTATTTCTTCCTTAAAGCTTCTCAATGTGTCTACTGAGTCAAAAGAGTGTCCACCACGCTGCTGATATGATCCATAAGGAGAGTCTTGTGAACTATAATCTACCATATTTCTGTTTATATTTATCTCTTTCCTACAAGGCATCTTGTGTTAGCTAAGCCAAATCATAAACAAACAATTGTACTTTAGCATAATTCGGGGAGGATACCTCATCTGAAAGATTAGCCAAATCAACATAATACATGTATACACATAATCATAACAACATATAGATATATAACATATAGAATCCATTCTAAACATAGTCCAGTCGTCAATGCATGGCCATATCAATCAGATACCTTGACCTTGTGCATGAAAAAAATAACCATATCAATGTACACTGACAACATGTAAGCACAAACAACACATAACCAATTATAAATTCATGATGACACATTTCATGACAACACCATCAATTATTTCATGGAGACATCACTACAACCATGACTGACAACATAAATATGCAACAAGCACATATACCACAAGGATGAGTAACACATGTTAAAATGACATGAATTCATGAACAAAACACACCGCCCATCCATTCCAAGGGGTGAACCATTTTCTGATACCACTCTGTAACATATTCTACCCACATTTACCCAAGCTATGCATTCCACTAGGGTAAACATGCGAGGAGAGGGTACTATGATTTGATTCAACCTCCTAAGTCACCTTAAGGTAGTGGAACTAACACCACACAACTACACATACCTTTTGCACCTACTACAAGACACCCAAGAGCCATCCAAACCTTCCAGGTGGCTAGGCACTAAGAAAAACTAGCCTTTTTTTGCATCAATCCCTAGTCACTCCCTTGATATGGGAAAGAGTGCGAATGGAACCCTATAGTTTCTCACACAACAAGGGCATGCATGAGACTGCGAACTTTTCCAGGTAATTTTGAGCCTGTGACCGCAATTTATGTGCCACTTTCTCAGGCCCAAGGCTGAGGTCACTGCTTAAACCTCCATGACACTTCCAAAACTAAAATATAAAAATGAGATAATGTTTTAGATGCAATCAATTGAACAAGGAATTGACTAGGCCCCTACTAGCCATGATAGGAATTTCGTTAAACATGTCACAAATATGTAATCTACAAGTTTAAACAAAATATTTGAGCATAGAGTTCACATACATATCTGAGATTCGCTAAGAAACATTGTTCCCTTATCACATTAGTTGCATTATCATATAATGGGTCATAGATTCATTTTTCATTCAATTTCAACTCAAGGCATGATGAGAGACATAAATCATCACTATCAAAATACATGCTCATAACCAGCATAATAGCAAAAAAAATACCAAGGATGAAAAAACCATAGAATCCAGATATAAACCAATATATTACTCATGAGAGAACAAAGTAAAATAACCTCTTATTAATGTATGCAAATGCCAACTCAGTATGGGCCTACCACATTCCACCTAACCATAGATTGGTTGAGCCAAATATCACTTCATCGAATCACCCTCATGCCATATTCCAAGCATGAATGTAGGACTCAAACCAAAAGAACCAACCAAGTCTTCCTGAGGCTAAACCACCTCATCCTCTGTTGGAAATATGATGCAATATGTTGTCCTTGATGGAAACCTACTTGATGAAGTTGTCCTTGATGGAAATCTACTTGATGAGTTTCCTTTTGATAAGCGACCTATGCGTTAAACATTTACAAATGATGTATCTACAGGTTAGTTCAAAAGTGACAGAGAAATGTAACCTAGTTAAGATCAGAGAAATGATAAAGATAAGATGTCACAATGTATACGCAGGTTTGATGAAGGCAACCTGCGTACATATGCTACTTGATACACAGGTAACCCGCGTATACATCCAGAATTAGTATATTCGCAGTTATTATGAAGAGAAGTCACGTATGCACATGGGAACGAAGAAGCAAAGTTGTGTATGCCTTTTTCGCTCTAAAATTATGATACCAGGGGGAATTACCATGGTATTATCCCACAATATTGAGTGTTACGTCATCTATCTGGTTCTGTCCAAGAATACCATCCACAGTTGTGTGGTTTTGACTCATGGTATTGGTAAAAGCTAAATATATATAAGGAGAAGAAGACCATAGTGCAAGGGTGTGCATGTGTAAGGGTTGTTATTGAATACTTCTCTCTGATGTATATCTTCATCGGATGAACTATGTTTTATTGGTAGATCAGAGTCTATGATGCACCCTTGGATAGAATGATGGATCAGGATCTCTAGACCTGAAATGAATATGTACTTGATTTATTGAAGAGATGATTAGATCTGTCACTTGGCACATGTTTACTGAAGTGAAGTGAAGAAATCTGCGTAAGTTTATAGATCTGAAACATTATGCAAAATTAATATTTACAGATCTATACGCTAGTTTGTCTTGGTGAAAGCGTGTATATACGCGGCTTTGTCTCAGAAAAAGCGCGTGTGGAAGTCAGGTTTTTCTGAATTTTACTGCAGAGGTTATATTTTTATTGCTATTGTATTTCTACTGTTTGTCAATGAATTCTTCATGTAGATCTGGGTTGCTTAAATACTGTATAATCTGCTAAGTTGAATATGTAAAATTTTTATCAATGAGTGAGTAAATATGTTTAATGATGACTAACTGATTAAGGTTTCTACAATACTTAAAATATATCTGACTGAAAGCCTCAGATCTGGTTCTGAGACTGATCATATTCTGTAAATTCAATATTCTTAGATCTATACACAGGCTGGTGTGAAGGAAAGCGCGTATACATGTGGGATCAGTAAAGTGAAGTAGCGTATGTATTTTAAGATAATGAATGATTAGGGTTGAGATTTATTCTGCATACTGACTCTGATATCTGGGTTATTACTCTGTTCTGGTTACAGTGATATCACTGTTCTGATTGAATTTTGGGTTAAGTTTATTGTTGATGATCTTTATGATGAGTTGTGTTGAAGCTGTGGGATCCAGTGTGAAAATTGATGAAATGTGGTCTGCAGTGTTTCTGAGGGTTGAAGCCTTCAGTGTGGAAGTAGAAGCTTCCTGCTAGTAGAAGTTGGTGTTCTAATCAGGGGGTTGAAGCTCCCTTCAAGTAGTGGCTAGTAAACAAGATCAGGGGGTTGGAGCTCCCTTCTAGTAGTAGTTGGAGAATGAGAGAAAATTACAGGCTTCTGCAGGTGGTTGCCTGCATGTTGGTATGAGTGTGCACCAGTACAATATTGTAAGAAGTTTTCCATATAATAAATATTGAAGACATAGATGACAACAATGATGGTTTTCTCCCAAATTGGGTTTCCACCTTAAATCTTGGTGTTCATGTGTGATGCTCTAGTGTGTTGATTTATTCTACTATTACTGCACATATTTACTGCTTAACTATTTGATGCATAACTAATAATTTGGGTTAAAGATTATTTCTAAAAGTTCATCTATCAATAAAGTTATTTGAGTATACACAAGTTTCTATTAGTATATCCACATATATACGCTATTTGGGTTAATCAAAGTCACATATAGAAATTAGTAAGAGAAAATAAAATATTGTGATTATTGTAAATACTAATTCTGCCCCCCTCTCAATATTTTTCCCAAAAATTGGTATCAGAGTAAGTCCTTCTAAAGAAGCTTAACCACTAGAAGGAAGATCAAATAAGATGAGAAATCAAGATGGGAAAACATCTATCAGGCCTCCTCTCTTCAACGGAAACAATTTAATCTTCTTGAAGACAAGGAAAAGATCCTATATTCAGTCTCTTGGAGCAGATGTATGGGCTATAGTTAAAGGAGGTTATCAATATCCAGCTTCAGTTCCAACAGATCCAGCAACAAGAAAGAACTATGAAGCCAATCCAAAGGCGGTCAATGCATTATTGGGAAGTTTGACTGAATCAGATTTGTCAAAGCCATGCAGTTGAATACAACAAAGGAGATATGGGAAAAAATCATTCTAAGCTATTAAGGTGATGCCAAGGTAAAAAGTACTAAACTCCAAACTCTCATAATACAATATGAAAAACTCAGAATGCATAATGAGGAAAGCATTGTGTTGTGAAACCAGCTCCAAAAATAGAAGAAAAAATATAGCAATGCCTTATAAATAAGCCACTTCGAGGGGAAAACCTCCAATACATTACATAAATGAACAATTATTAGATGATTCAAATTAAAAAACCTCCTTTCTATATATAGGATTCCATGGGGCCACAATGTAATCCTAGCCGACCTAACAATAATAATTTAAGGGCACAATAATAAAAATATGGGCATTATAGGGGTATAATAATAACAATAAGGGGGTTACACTAACAACAATAAGGGACTATACTAGTAATATAGGGACCTAACATGCCCCTCTCCTTCAAAAAAGTGTTGTCCTCAATGCTTGAGTAGCTCTGGGTGCTTCTGTATAAAATTCTCATCCTCCCATGTAGAATCTTGAGTGGGTAAGTTCTTCCACTTGATGAGATACTCTGAAATTGATCGATTCCGTAGTTGTCGAGTTCTTTTTTCCATGACTGCTTCAGGTTCCAATATGATTTTCCCTTCCCCATCAAGTTCTGGCAATACTGTTTGAACTGGAAGATTTTCACCTATAACCTTCTCTAAGCATGAAACATGGAAAACTGGATGTACTCGCGAAGAAGCAGGAAGCTCCAATTTGTATGCCATAGTACCAATCTTTTGCAACACCTTGTAAGGACCATAGTACTTTGGCGATAATTTATTATCCTTCTCTGCTTGCTTGAGGGACATTTGTTTGTATGGTTGTAGCCGTAAAAATACCCAATCTCCTACATCAAAACTTCTCTCGCTACGATGTTGATCTGCCTGTTGTTTCATTCGATTTTGTGCCAAATTCAGCTTATCCTTTAAGAGTTGGAGAACTTCTTGCTGATGCTCGATGTGATCTTCCACTGCTTGAACCTTCGAATTTTCCCTTAAAGATGATGTGATGTATGGTGGATGATATCCATAAAGTGCCATAAATGGGGTCATTTTTGCTGCAGTATGGAAGGAAGTGTTATACCACCATTCAGCGAGAGGTAACCACTTGACCCATTGTGTTTGTTTATTAGATACAAAACAACTAAGATATCCTTCCAAACATTTATTTACTATCTCAGTTTGACCATCAGATTGAGGATGATAAGATGAGCTATGAGCTAATTGAGTACCCAAACAAGAAAATAACTCCGTCCAAAAATTTTCAGTAAAAATGGGATCTTTGTCGCTCACAATAACCCTTGGGCTTCCATGTAGCTTTTGAATTCTATCCATAAATGTAGTAGCAACTGTACTTGCTTTAAATGGATGAGATAATGCAAAAAAGTGTGAATACTTGGTAAGTCTATCAACTACCACCATGATGACACTCTTTCCTTCGGACTTAGGTAAACCTGTGATAAAATCCATTGAAATCTCCTCCCAACATTGACTTGGAATGGATAAAGGTTGTAGAAGACTTGGGGTCTTAATTGTCTCAACTTTATTCTGCTGGAAAACCAAACATTCCGCCACAAACTTTTGAATATCAGATTTAAGGCCATCCCAAAAAAATTCTTTCTTCACCCTGTGGTAAGTTTTTAAAAATCCTGAGTGTCCTCCTAAAGGAGAAGTGTGCAATTCCAGAAGAATCTTTTGTTTTAGTTGCGAATTCTTACAAAGATATAAGCGATCTTTGTACCATAAGGAATCATTTTTCCAACTAAATGTATCAGATGTACTAGGATCTTGCTGCAACTTTTGAATGAGTGTCCATACATCTTTGTCCTTCTTCCATTCATCTCTTGCTTTGGTTATCTAATCTGGTTGGATAATAGAAATGGCACAAAGCAATGCTTCCACCTCTTCATTCTTTCTTGAGAGTGCATCTGCAACAACATTAAGCTTTCCTTTTTTGTAGATTATTTCAAAGTCATAACCCAACATCTTTGTGACCCATTTTTGCTGATCTTCTGATGATAGTATTTGTTCCAAAAAGTGTTTAAGACTATCATGATCATTTTTTACCTTGAAGTGTCTTCCCATTAGGTAAGTTAGCCATTTCTTTAGTGCATGTAGTATTGCTAACATTTCCTTCTCATAAATAGGTTTCTGTAAATACTTTCCTTTGATTGGACGACTTTCAAAAGCAATGGGTCTTCCTTCCTGCATTAAAACTGCACCAATTCCATTTCCTGAGGCATCACATTCCGCAATAAAGGTTTTTGTGAAGTCTGGTGTAGCTAAGACCGGTGCTAGGCACATTGCCTCTTTAAGACGTTCAAAGGCCTTAGTTGCTTCAGGAGTCCATGAAAATACATCTTTCTTCAATAATGTTGTTAGAGGTGCTGCTATTCTCCCATAATTCTTAACAAACTTGCGATAATACCCTATTAACCCGAGAAATCCTCGCAACTGCTTTATGGTTGTGGGGACTTTCCATTCCTTAATGGCTTTAATTTTGTTAGGGTCTACTTTAACACCCTCGTGAGATACAATATGACCCGGATATTCCACCTCTTGTACTCCAAAGAAACATTTGGATTTTTTTGCATATAATTGTTTCTCCTGCAATAGTTTGAGCACCCTGTCAACATGTTCAACATGATCCTTCCAAGACCTGCTGTAGAATAGTATATCATCAAAAAATGCTAGCACAAATTTTCTAAGGAAGGGTTTGAAAATGGAATTCATCAACCCTTGAAATGTAGAAGGTGCATTGGTAAGGCCAAAAGGCATGACCAAAAATTCATAATGACCCTCATGAGTTCGAAATGTTGTTTTTGGAATATCTTCAGTCTTCATTCTAATTTGATGATATCCTCAATGAAGATCCAACTTGGTAAAATAAATTTCTCCATGTAATTCATCCAATAATTCATCAATCACAGGAATGGGAAATTTATCTTTAATGGTGAGCTTATTTAGCTCCCTATAATCCGGACATATGCGCCATGATCCATCCTTATTTTGTACCAATACTACAGGAGCAGAGAAAGAACTTTGACTAGGTTGAATTATACCTGCCTCTAACATTTTTGCAATCATACATTCAATTTCGCTCTTTTGGACATAAGGATATCTATAAGGCCTGATGTTTGGAGGAACACTTCCTGGAATCAAATCAATAGCATGATCATGATCACAAATAGGTGGGAGTCCTTTGGGAGTTTCAAACACCTTGGAATGATTGTCCAAGACTTGTTGGAGATCTGCAGAAATAGATGATTTTGATGTTGGAACTTCTAGTGAGCATAATTGTGCAATTACGCCTCGCTGTTCTTTCTTTAGAAGCTTTGTCATGGCATTAGAGCTTATTATCCTTCCTGGCTTCCCTGCAATACCCCGTAATTCGACTTCCTTTCCTTCTGAAAAAAATTTCAAGAAAAGTTCTTGAAAATTAAAAGCTACCGTCCCCAAAGATTGTAACCATTGTACTCCTAGTACAACATCAGCACCTCCCATAGGAATGGAAAGCATTGGACTAGTCAATACATATTCCCCATGGTTAGCTTGATATTATGGCATTTTCCAGAGCAATTTATAGTTCCTCCATTTGCAACCATCACTTGACATTCTGGTGCTAGGTATAGGAAACAATTCAATTCCTTGGCTACCTTACAATGAATAAAATTATGGCTACTACCCGAATCAATCAACACTATTACCTTTTTCTTCTTGATATGTCCTTCTATCTTGAGAGTTTGAGGAGTGGTAATTCCTGCCAATGCATTACATGATATGGTCGGACTCATTTCTTCCTCTTCTAGGGTTGGTTCCTGGTGCATATCCTCTTCTTGTTCATTTTCTTCCTCTTCACAATCTATGTAAAATAATTTCTTCTCAGCACACTTATTACCTTTAGTGTATTTGCTATCACAACTGTAGCAAAGCCCTTTTGCTCTTTTTTCTTCCAATTTTTGTGGTGTCAACCTTGTAGGTTGTGGAAATCTAGGCGTAGCAACACTTCCTTCTTTATAGAAGTGAGTGGTAGGCTTCCTTGTTGCCATAATTTTACATTTAATTTTTATTGCCAACCTTAATGCCTTCTCCAATGAATCAGGTTCAAAAGTGCGTAATTCATGTTGGATGTTATCCTTTAAAGTACCTATGAAGAGATCAATCCTGTGTTCCTTTGGAATATCAGTTACCCTTATATTCAATATTTGGAAGTCCTCAATGTGCTCCCCCACTAAACCCTTTTGTTTGAGATTTATCAATTGGCTAAAGAAGGTGTTGCTCTTTGTATCCTCATAATGTGTTGTCATTTCCTCCGTAAAAATTGACCAAGTGACAATTTTTTTACGGGAGCAAAGCCATCAATACCATACAATGTATTTTGTTCTAAATGTAAAGTTGCAATACGCACCTTTTGTGTGTTTTTCACATTATGGAGATCAAAATATTGCTCCATCTGTAGTATCCATGTTACATGATTGTTTCCATCAAACTTCCTCATATCCATTTTTGGAATATGGTGGTTCTTCCCACCAACATTAGAGTTTATGAAATCACGATTAACATTTATTTTTTTCTCATCATGAATTTCCTCTACTATCTTTTCACCATTAGGAAACATTTCTTGTATCAACTTTGTCAAACCTTCCATGTCTGCTTTTAGATCATTCTTCATGTTTTCCATTTTAGCTTCCATGTCATCCATCTTAGATTCCATGCCAACTTCCATGCCATCTATCTTAGATTCCACGCCTTTCTTCAAACCATCCATCTTAGTTTCCACGCCTTTCTTCAAAACTTCCATGTCATTTTTTGTTGCTCTTTGCGAGAGTGAAATTTGTTGCACTTGCTCTTGTAATTTTGATATGTCATGTTGCCATTCTTTGTCTTCATGAGTCATAGTAGAGCCTTATAAAGGCTTAATGGGTGTTGAATTATTTTTAGGGGCCATTTTAGAAACCAATACTAATATCTATTCTACAATATGCCCTTGGAATCAATTCAACTTGATTCTTCAAACAAGACTTATGCAATTTGGAAAAAAAAATACACACCTTTTACTTGCTTTTGTAGAGCTCTATATTGAAATTGAATTATCTCTATAATTGAAGATCCTCAATATCTGAAATTCGGCCCTGTAGTAGTCCTTTGAATCTTCTTTCAAATTCCACAGGTCTGACTTGATTTGGATTCTTCAAGTCAAATTTATTTCCAATGTCCCACAATGACCTAATTATGGACTGGTTCAGTAGAGCGAACTTGTACGACTTTCCATGTGTCACTATTTTCTCCTTTGGTTCTGAAATTTATAAACAGGAAACTACAGTCCGCGTACTTCCAGCCAGTTTTTACAGAATTCCAATCCGATGCTCAGAGAGAGAGTTATGAAGATTTTCCCATGATCACCTCTTTGAGATAAAATTAGGGAGCTTGAAAAATACCTAACTTCCACAAATCATATCTCCGAAAATATTTCGAACCAAGCTTTGAAATTTTGCGACGATGTTTCTGGGATCTCGAAACTAAAATAAAAATTTCAGCTTCTAAGCCTTGGTAAATTTATAACAAATTCGGCGATGACTTCATTTAAGTGAAATTAGAGACTTGCAAAAAGCCATACCTTTCACGAGATCATATCTCCGAAAATGTTGTAGGCAAGCTCTGAAATTTTTTGATGACCATTCCTCGGGATTTTATCTTTGCACCCTACAAATTTAAGCTTTTTAACCTTTGAATACATGAGTTATAGTGAAAATTCCACGATGGCTTTGTTTGGACCCGACCAAAACGCTAGAATCCAAAGCTATGATACCAAATGTTGTGAAACCAGCTCCAAAAATAGAAGAAAAGAGATATCAACGCCTTAGAAATAAGCTACTTTGAGGGGGAAACCTCCAATACATTACATGAATGAACAATTCTTGGATGATACAAATTACAAAACCTCCTTTCTATATATAGGAGTCCATGGGGCCACAATGTAATCCTAGTGGGGCCACGATGTAATCCTAGCCGACCTAACAATAATAATTTAAGGGCACAATAATAACAATATGAGGGTTACAGGGGTACAATAATAACAATAAGGGGGTTACACTAACAATAATAAGGGACTATACTAGTAATATAGGGACCTAACACATTGCTAGTTTCTTTTTACATCTAGATGATATTGTAAATCATATGAGAAATATGGGAGAAACCATAGCTGACACTACTCTAGTAGAAAAGGTTTTAAGATCTCTAACTCCCAAATTTGAGTCAAACGTGTCTACAATTGAAGAGAAGCAGGATCTACAAACTCTTGCTATTGTTCAACTTCATGGGATTCTAACTGCATGTGAAATAAGAAAATGAGGTCCATCTGAAGTGAAAGAAGTTGTCTTTAGAGATGCTACAAAAGGAAAGGAAGTAGAAGAACAAGAAGGATCAGGGTATGTTTCAGAAGAAGATGAGATAAATTTTGTATAGACACTGCAACTTGGCATTGGAAGGTTTAGAGGTAAGCTTCCTTTTAAATGTTTTTCTTGTGGAATAATTGGTCATTATGCTGCTAAATGTCCCCATAAAGATAATCATGAAAAGGGAAAGGAAGTGGAAAAATGAAATAAGAAACGGTTTATCAATAGAAAAAGCTATTATTCTCATGAAGATAGTGATGGTCTATCAAATAGTGAAGAAGGAGAATCTGATCAAGATATTAGACTGCTCATGGCTTTTGAAAAAGACTCTAGTGAGGCTAAAGATACTTTTATGGATGCATTAGAAGAAAATGATTTTCTTGAAGAAATAAATCAACTCAAAATATGTTTTAAAGAAAACAAAATTTCCATAGATACTCTAAAGAATCATCTTATAGAAAAGGAGAACCACAATGAGAAATTAGAATGTGAAATAGTAAGTCTAAGAAAGGAAATTGAGAAAGTGAAAACTTTAAATCTTAGATTTGCTAAAGGATCTAAAACCTTAGATGAAATTATCAAGGTACAATGCTCTCCTCTTGTAAATACATGTCTTGGATATATCGAAGAATCCTCCCAGTCTTCCACACCAAGCTATCTAAATGTAGCTAAAGCCTGTAGTATACCCAATTAGCAATGAGCTAGTTGGAATATTAATTTTTTCTTTTAATTCTTAATTTACTGAATAAGAGGGTATGGAGACCCATAAAATCACTGCTAATGTGAATGGAGGTCACTTTTGTGGCTTGATAAAGTACCCTTATGTGTAAAAAGGGGTTGGAGCATGTAGAATTAGTCAACTTTGACCAAATCAACAGTGCTATCATGGAGGAGTGGCATTCATTGTGGGACAATGCAGTTTTGGAGGGAGACTCCATGCATGGAAGTAGTGGATTTAATGAGTGGGGCCAAGGGTGAGGAAGCTCAACACTTATATAAGGAAGGGGATGGTAGCCATAGAAGAGGTTATTTATTATTATTTTTATATGGTTTGTTAATACTTGTTTTCTCTCTTCAGCTATTTAGCTAAGACTGCAGTGCTCTTTAGCACAGGGTGTTCCTGAGCGGGAATCCCACCTTCATCCTTGGGGGACTTTGAGTGCCCACTCAGGAGAATAATATGCACTATATTTCCACATTCTGGCATCAGGCCAAAGCTTCAGTCTTATTGTACAACGTAGTTCCTATTGAGGTTGTGTTGTGTTGCAGGGCAAAAGTTGTGGAGAGTATATTTGTGTCACTTCAGTGCTTATTTTCAGTGGAGGAAGGTTTCCTTCCATTGGGAGGCTAGTAAGGAAGGCCCTTGAGCATCATTGATATATTTTGCACCAGGCCATGGTTTTTTTATCCCCTACAACACAGTATCAGTCTGGATTTGCGTTATTCTAGGGAGGAGTTGCAGGGGTAGTTGCAGTGGGTGATTCAGGGAGTGATTTCTTTAGTGAAGGGGCCAGAATTTCATCTGGAGGATCCACTGGAGGAGAGCTAATTATTTCCATATCATATTCGGCCATAAATCTTCAATTATTTTGTTTCAGCGTACTTTCAGCCTTAGGGCCGCAACTCATATTGTATTATTGGGTGTATGTTCCGGAAACCCTCTTGGGTTGTCTTGGAAGGTTGTTATAGAGCCTAGATCTTCATTTTCTATATCTCTTGAGGCATATATCAGCCCATTGTATCATTGTACGTTCATTTTTTGTATTAGTGCTCCTATGACTGCGTTGTAGTAGTCTTCCGGCATTTTGTGTGGTAGTAGAACCTCATTATTGAGGGGATTTACTCATTAGAGGCTTGTTGGTTCATGTTATATGATTTTTGCCCCATCATTTTGTACTATTTTGCTGGTATTATGATTAATGAAATAGCTCCATATTTGTCTCTCATGTTTATGCATTGATTTTCACTGCTATTTCCATGTTTATGCACTATATTCCTGCTTTTCCCATTTGGGAATATTAAACTGGTATCAAAGCATAATCTTGGCTCAGACTGTGCATCTCAAGCCAATATGTCATCAGAAGAAGGATATCCGCTCACAGATAGAGATTTTGAAGAGGTATCTCAGAAGAAATCGGAAGTGTGATTATACAGATGATAAAGAAGACAAGGGTAAAACCCCTTTATCTGGAGAATATGAGGAGGAGTTTCCTAAGCTTCTTCTTCAAACTATGCAAGACATTGCTAGATAAATAAAGGATATGAGGATGGATAGAAACAAATAATCCCCTAAAGGGTTTCTACATGGTGAAGGCTCCAGCATTTGTCATCACTGGAGTGATCAACCAGTGAAGTAGCAGGTTTCCCAACGCTCTACAATGCCTACATTCTTAGCAGTGGGAAATGGAGGGTTTAAAGAGCAAGAAACTCTTGAAGAATATTTCATGGAGTATGAGTCTCAATCTCAGAGGTTCAAGGATCATTTGAGTTTTCAAGAATTTTTTCATATCAAGGACAATAGGAGACCCCAGCATCACAAAAGAGGTGAAGGATTCATACAGAATCATGATCTACACCGGACTATGGGCATATTTTTCTTACCCAACATTGATGGGTCATCTAAATGCACTACCAAATCATGGGTAGAGAGGCTAGACATCTACTTCCAGCTGAACCAAGTACCGGAGATGGAGGCCATCAAGATAGCAGTGTTGCACCTTGAGGGTGAGGCACATGATTGGTGGTTTCATGGTCTTTCTACATTGGGTCATGCCAATGTGACTGCATATTTAGAGTTCACAAGGATGTTGGTGGAGAGGTTTGATCGAAGAGATCTGAAGGCACCTTTCACAGGGCTAGCAAAGCTCAAACAATCAGGTAATCCAAAAACTTATATTTCTGAATTTCTAATACTTTCTGTTATGGTTCCTAATTTATCTGCATCAAGGAGAGTCTATATGTTTATTAATGGGCTAGCAGAACCTCTTCATGGGTTGGTTAAATCTACCAAACCCAATACCCTTCAATATTCCATTGAGAGGGCTATAGATCTACAAGATGCCTTGCCAAAAGAAAAGGCAACATTTCAGCAAAAGCCCACTTTTCCATCAAAGGGAAAAGATGAGAAGGCCCATTTTTCAAAGGAGAGCCAAAACAAAGTACCTTTTAGTGATGATGTCCGAAGTGATTTGAGGAGGAGGAAGCTTTTCTTCACATGCTAATAATCATGGGCACCCGGACATAGATGTGTAGTAGGAAAGGCACACTATATAGAGGTCTTTTCAGATGATGAGGAGGAAGAATAAGAATAACTAGAATGAGGTCACAGCATTGGGATAGTAGGAGAGGATCCACCACCACCAGGAGGTGGGAATGGAGCATTTTATCCTATTGGAGGGGCCCTTGCATCATTGAGAGGAGTACCTAAGTACTTGACCCTGAGAGTTCAAGGTTCCATCTTGGATCATAGGGCTTCAGTTTTGATTGATAGTGAGGCTACCCACAACTTTATTGATGCCCAACTAGTGTAGAGGAGGGAAATACCCACTGATGATTTAGAGGGATTTTTTGTTTTGGTCCCAGGAGCTAGAACTATGTAGTGCATGCATTGTGTTTCATATTTATCTGTCACCATGGCGACATATACATTGACTGATCTATTCTTTGTGGTTGAGAATCTGACACCAATGTGATATTGGGTGTGTAGTGGCTGATTAATTTGGGGAAGGTCACCATAGATTGGGAGATTTTGCAAATGGAATAGGAGAATAGAAAAAGTGGAAAAAATCATATGATTAGGGGCATGCACACATATCCTTCACAAAAAACTTCCACATAGAAAACAGAGATGGATTTGTATTATTGATTTTGATATTTTTAGATCTGGAATTGTCATGTGACATTTTTGTGCATGCTATTGTTGTTTAGCAGGGTTCGCTATGCTATTTAGCACAAGGGTGTTTCCGAGAAGAAATCCCACCCTCATCCTCTTGGGACTTAGATTACCTACTCAGGAGAGGTTATATTGAGCTGAATTACCCCTATCTGTCATTTGGCCAAGCTTCAGTCTCATATACAGTGCAGTCTATTCCAGATTTGTGCTGTGTTGCAGGGGTGTAGCAGTGGAGGAGAGAGATCTCCAATTTCTGAGCTAGCTTTCCATTGGAGGGATAATCCTTTCATCCGAAATATTGTGAGGAATTTCTCGGGGACTCATTCAATATTTTGTCACCAGGCCAAGTAGCTATCATTAGCTACAATGCATTTTCCCTCAAGGACTGCATTATTTTAGAGAGCAGCTGCAGCACTGGGTTTATTTCCCTAGTTGGAGGAGTTGTGTTTCCTTTGAGGGGATCATCCCTTCATTTAGGAGATCTGTTGGAGGAGGATAAGACATTGCATATTTTAGATCAGCCACCTCCTATCAGTGATTCAGTTGCAGATATTATTCAGCCCTAGGGCCAAATCTTCTATTTTTGTATAGTGTGTATTTCCAGAAACTGTTTCTGGGTTGTCCTGGAAATCTGTTTTGGAGCATGGATATCTAGTCTTAGCATTTTTGGAGCATTATATCAGCAGCAATATATTTTTCTATATTTCAGCTACTATTCTCTTATAGACAATGCAGTTTTCTGCATTCCTGTATTTCATGTATTAACAACATTTCAGATCTAGGTGTATGCTTTCATGGGAGGCTTATTTGGCCAACTTAAGTGATCTTTTCCTCAAGATCTTGTACCTATTTTGCTGTTATAATCATAATGGAAAGGATCTATTATTGTCTCATGCCTTGATCTATTGATATTTCTTCATATTTCTAGTTTTATGTGCTATATTGCTGATCTTCCCATTCAGGAATATTACAATGTGTAACTTTGGCATAGGAGATGTCAAAGAAGGGAGCAACCACGTGATATATGCTTTATATGATAGATCATCAACACTGTCACTATGGAGGATAGATCCATACTGGAAATCCCAACTGTTGGTGGATTATTCCAAGGGTCTTTTTACTTGCATGATACTTGATGACCAGCTATTAGAGGAGGGATATTCAGTCAGAGATGAGGTCATCTACTATCATGGTAGGATATTCTTATCTAGAGCTTCCAAGCTCAAGAAGAAGTTCCTACATGTAGCAGATGAAGATTTTCTCTTCAACCATACTTATTCCATGAGAGCATACCTAGTATCATGGAGGGATATACTTGGGAAGGTTTTGAAGAGGAGATATATCAACATTTGAGGAGATGCATGGATCATGTAGAGATGGAGGAGATACATGGCTCTTGGAGGGAGTTATCATAGCCACCTTTTTTCTATTTAGGAATGAGAGGGGATCTATCTATGATACACTCCATTAGTATGATTGAAACATATGGTAAGGATCATGTATTTATGCATAATGATTTATATGATGAATATTTGAATTCCTTTACCATACATGTGTGGGCCATTGCTCCAAATGGGAGCATTATTCCTTATAAAATTCATGGTCAACTTGGGGCCATAAACTGGGTTGAGCATGGCCACTCCCTAGGAGGATATAAGGAGATGATATATCATTCAAGGTGCACTCCAAAGACACCTAACATCACTCACCTTCTCAAAACATGTGAGAGGAATATGGCAGCAAGTAAGTGGTGGGGAAACCACTTACCATATCATGATCTGAGGAAGTCAAGAGATATACTGCATTGGTTCCACATGTGGGACTATGATCCACCTCCATTATTGCATATAATAACTTGTGTATCCTTGGTTTTGATCCCATACATTGATGATGTCCTTATTCTTTTTTATGGGAATGATTAGAGGGAGGGTGGAAGGACTGCACATGACCTTTGGGAGAGATATTCTCCATACTTCTTATGCTACATGTTTCAGGGATAACATTGGGAAAAACATGATTGCTTAATTGGTTATTTTTATTCCTTGTGGGATGAGTCATGTACATCTCATGAGTACTTAGGAGGAGCAGTTCATGGAGGGATTGTTTGGGATACGCTTGGTATATGAGGAGAGCTTATCACATGGAGGAGTCACTAATGGAGGAGGAGAAGAGTTGCAGCACTCACCTTTACAGTTGCTTGAGGACAATCAACATTTGGGAGGGGAGGACTGTAATATTCCCAATTAGCCATGAGCTAGTTGGAACATTAATTTTTGCTTTTGCTTCTTAATTTGTTGAATAAGAGGGTATGGAGACCCATGAATCTCCTTAGTAGGAATAAAATCACTAGTAATGTGAATGGAGGTCACTTTGGTGGCTTGATAAAGCACCATTATGTGTGAAAAGAGGCTGGAGCATGTAGATTGGGTCAACTTTGACCAAATCAACAATGTTGTCATGGAGGAGTGGCATTCATTGTGGGACAATGCAGTTTTGGATTGAGACTCCATGCATGTAAGTAGTGGAATTATTGAGTGGGGCCAAGAGTGAGGAAGCTCACCACTTATATAAGGAAGGGAATGGAAGCCATAGAGGAGGTTATTGATTATTATTTTGATATGTTCTGCTAAGACTTTTTTGCTCTCTTTAGTTGTTTCTCTAAGACTGTAGTGTTGTTTAGCACAGGGTGTTCCCGAGCGGGAATCCCACCTTCATCCTTGGGGGACTTCGAGTGCCCACTCAAGAGAATCATATGCACTATATTTCCACATTCGGGCATCATGCCAAAGCTTTAGTCTTATGGTACAACACAGTTCCTGTTGAGGTTGTGTTGTGTTGTAGGTCAGAGGTTGTGGAGAGTTGATTTGGGTCTCTTCAGTGCTTATTTTCAGTGGAGGATGGTTTCCTTACATTGGGAGGATAGTAAGGAAGGCCCTTGAGCATCATTGATATATTTTGCACTAGGCCACAATGTTTTTATCCCCTACAATGCAGTATCAGTTTTGATCTGCATTATTCTAGGGAGGACTTGCAAGGGTAGTTGCAGTGGGTGATTCGGGGAGTGATTTCTTTAGTGAAGGGGAAAAACTTTCATCTGGAGGATCCATTGGAGGAGAGCTATTTATTTACATATCAGCTTCAGCCATAACTCTTTAGTTATTTTGTTGCAGCATACTTTCAGCCCTAGGGCTGCAGCTCATATTGTATTATTGGGTGTATTTTCCGAAAACCCTCTTGGGTTGTCTTGGAAGGTTGTTATAGAGCCTAGATCTTCATTTTCTATATCTCGTGAGGCATATATCAGTCCATTGTATCATTTTATGTTCATTTTTTGTAGAAGTGCTCCTATGACTGCACTGTAGCAGTCTTCCGACATTTTGTGTAGTAGTAGCACCTCATTATTGAGGGGCTTTACTCATTGGAGGCTTGTTTGTTCACGTTATATGATTTGTGCCCCATCATTTTGTATTATTTTGCTACTGTTATGATTAATGAAATAGATCCATATTGGTCTCTCATGTTTATGCATTAATTTTCACTGTTATTTCCATGTTTATGCACTATATTCCTACTTTTCCCATTTGGGAATATTACAACGGAAACCAACAACATTTTGTCACTCAGAAAAAGAAAAAAGAGCCTATCCAGGTAAAGCATGACCACTTCAATTCAAGGAAGAACAATAACAAAAATATCAATCGACAGGTAAACATAAATAGAAGGTTTCATGATGGCATAAATTTCTTCTTTAATGGACAATGTTTCTCATGTCATAATTTTGGTCATAAAGTTGTACAATGTGTTGCTTACAAAACCATCATGACCAGGGAAGATAGAAAGAAAATAAATGAGACTGGAATAAAGAAGAACACTTACAACAAATTTTCCCATCTTCAAGGTGAAATTGAATGTTCTTATTGCAATAACTTTGGACATGAAGAATCTGAATGCAAGAGAAAAAATAAGCAAAAAGAACATATACCCACAAATTCCAAGGTATGGAGAAAGAAGGACTCACAGGTTGAAATTTGTGGCATAGTGTTATTTGCAGAAGAAGAAGAAAATGAATGGTGCATTGATAACAGATGCTCAAAACACATGAAAGGTGATAAAAATAAACTTCTTTCATATAATGCATTAGAGAAAGAAAATAATTTTACTTTTGGAAATGACTCTCCTACTATCATTAAGGGTAAAGGTTCTGTGTTTATAAAAGAAAAGTTTAAAGATAAAAATGTTATGTATGTGGATGGGTTAAAGCATAACTTGTTGAGTGTAATCCAAATGTGTGATCAAGGAAATGAAGTTTTCTTTAGTTCAAAATAATGTGTAGCACGTGAACTTGACACATTGAAAAAAGTAATAAAAGGAACTAGAACACCAAGCAATTTGTATATATTGAAAGGTGGCCAAGAGAAAAGCTACTTAGGTAAATCTACAAAAAATTGGTTATGGTACATAATATTGTGACATTTGAGCTTCTCTCAAATAAGAAAATATAGCAGACTCAAAGCTGTTCATGATCTTTCCAGCATCACTCTACCTAAAAGTACCATATGTAAATCATGCCAATTTGGTAAGAAAAGCAGGGTGCAATTCAATGCCAAAGAAGGATCGCAAGTAAGCCTCTTGAACTTATACATACTAATCTATGTGGCCATGTAAGGAAAAATTCACCTCATGGAGAACAATACTATATTTTATTTATTGATGACTTCTCTAGAATGTTTTAGATCGGTTTACTAAAACATAAAGATGAAGCATTTGAAAAATTTAAGATCTTCAAAGCTTTGGTTGAAAATGAATTAGATCTAAAAATTAAATCTATTAGATCTGACCGAGGAGGATAATATATATCAGATGAATTCTTTGATTTCTATGAACATCATGGCATAAAAAAACAATTTTTTGTAGCTGGAACCCCACAACAAAATGGCATGGTAGAAAGAATGAATAGAACAGTCCAACAGATGGCTCGTGCTATGCTTGATGAATCTGGAACTCTCGATACCTTTTGGGGAGAAGCATCACATACTGCAGTAAATATTCTTAACAATGCTCATGTTCGTGTGAAAAACGATAAAACTCTTTATGAGCTCTGGTATGGTAATCTTCCTACTATAAAGCATTTTAGAGTTTTTGGAAGAAAATGTTTTATCAAGAACAATGATGAAAAACTTGGTAAGCTTGAACATAGAGAAGATGAAGGAATATTTCTTTGTTACTCTTCTATAAGTAAAATATATAAATGTTACAATAAAAGACTTCTGAAGATTATTGAATGTATTGATGTTTTAATTGATGAGTCTCTCATAGCTACTAAAAGGAAAATAAAAACAACAAATGAAGATGATGATGATGTATATTTTCCTTCATCAAATAGCAACAATATAGAAGGAGAACCCAATGAAGCACCAGAAGAAGATATATCCAAAAAGGCTCCATCTAGGTATGTTTAGAAGAATCATCCAGAATCTCAAATTCTGGGAGAAAAGGGATCATGTTATGGGAAATTGTTGTGAAACCAACTCCAAAAATAGAAGAAAAGAGATATCAATGCCTTAGAAATAAGCCACTTTGAGGTGGAAAACTCCAATACATTACATGAATGAACAATTCTTGGATGATACAAATGACCAAAATGTTGGGAAAAATACTGAGAGGGGGGGTGAATCAGTATTTAGTGCAGACAATAAAACTTTTTTATTTCTTTCTTAAAAACCCATACACGACTTTCTTTTATCCAACTAGCGTATATACGCGGATTTTCTTTACAGAACTCACGTATATCCAGTGATCTAATTATGCATTTAGTTCTTGACTTAGATCATTGCATTACTCACTCATCAAATGTTTTAGAAAATAGTAAACATATGTAGAAAGAACATAATAATCATCACACATAAGCAACACACATGAACACCAGGATTTCTAGGTGGAAACCCAATTCGGGAGAAAACCACCGCTGTCGTCGTCTCAGTCTTCAATATTTATTATTAAGAAAAAATCTTACAACATGTACTGGTGCAGACTCATACCAGCACGCAGGCACCCACCTGTAGAAGGTTACAACCTTCTCTCGTTTACCAGCCTCTTCTGGAAGGGAGCTACAACCCCCTGCTTCTCGTTTACCAGCCTCTCCTGGAAGGGAGCTACTACCCCCTGATATAAGCACCAGCTTCTACTGACAGAAAGCTTCTTCATACATACTGAAGGTTTCAACCCTTAGATCCACTGCAGACCATGTTTCATCAATTTTCATACTGGATCAAATAGCTCTAACACAACCCTTCACTTATCTATAAACATACTTTGCCCAATGCTTCAAACAGAACAGTGAAACCACTGTAACCAGAATATCAGAGATAACCCAGACTATAGAATAGATAT
Organism: Pinus albicaulis; assembly: GCA_034641835.2. Lineage (NCBI taxonomy): Eukaryota > Viridiplantae > Streptophyta > Pinopsida > Pinales > Pinaceae > Pinus > Pinus albicaulis. Next base: position 114,033,291 of record CM076577.1, on the reverse strand, counting down.
CCAGAATCACATTCAACCTTGAGCAAATATAAGTTCAGATACCATATGTGCCTTTGTTTAAACAGATCCGCGTATACACGCGCTTTTCACGAAATGAACTCACGTATACATTTGTGCATTTTTCAGAACAACCCTAACTTCCCATACGCGCCTTTGTTTAAACAGATCCGCGTATACACGTGTTTTTTATGAAATGAACCTGCGTATAGATCTATAAAAGATAATCTTTGCAGAGCAGAACAGATCTATGAACTTACCCAGATTTCTTCAATTACTTCAACAGATTTTGCGCCAGGTCTTCATCACTTCTTTTTAGATCATCCAAGAGATTCACCATTTCTAGATCTAGAGATCATGTTCATAGATGCATCATAGATTCAGATCTATCAATTAAGAGTAGAGTTCAACCATGCAGATATACTTCAGAGTGAAGTATTCATTAAAGCCCAGACACATGCACACACTTTGCACAATGATTTTCTTCTCCTTATATAGGTTTACCCTTTATCAATACCATGAGCCAAAACCACACCACTTCCGATGGTATTCCTGGATGGGATCAAATAGACAACCCAACGCTCAATACAATGGGTCAATACCATGGTAGTAACCCCTAGTTTTACACTTTTATAGTGCAATTGAGCATACGCGACTTGGCACGTACTTTCCCGCGTGCATACGCTACTTCTACTAGACAAACCCACGTATTCCTTGAGACACATTTTTCATCATTGGTCTAGCACATCCTGGAATTCCTTTCATCATTACATCTGAGCTGCTCTATAGACACATCAAATTTACATCATTAATTAGTATATCAAGTCAGTTTCCATCAAGTAGGTTGCCATCATCTTTATTAAGTGGGTTGCCATCAAGGACAACACTCTGCATTATATTGCCAACAATATCCCCCTTTGGACTTGATGGCAACCACGATGGTGTTTGATCACAACAGATAGATACATTAATCATAATGATATTCTCCCCCTATTAAAACACCATGTCACTCTCCCCCTTTGACATCAAGGGCAAAGGGCGGATCAACACCAACACAAGGTTTTTCTTCTCATGTCGAAAAAAAAAAAACGAGTGCTTTAAATCTGATGTGCACTGAAGTTGCCATGCTCCCCCTGAGTTCATGCCGGATCTTCAAACATATTTTGCAATGAATTTCATGAAGGACTCATACTTGCATCAAAGATCCAACCAAGTGGATTCACATATGAGACTCAAGTACCCAACCAAGTGGGTTTACACATGTTGACTCAACTACCCAACCAAGTGGGTTTACATATTTGAACAAGTCCTTACATGACTGAATATTACAATTTTTACATCATAGGTCTCAACATGACCTTTTCATCAAATTACAAATATGACTTTTCATGACCAAAACCAGAAATACCTCAAGAGAGAGATCATATTACAGAACCATCATAATGCCAACAATGCATTATACTCAATAAGGCTAATGCTCCCCCTGAAGCTGTGCATCCAATGCATCCTTTCTATATGACCAAAGCTACCCCTTTGATTGTGCATCCTGAACACTTTCAACATCAAATCATCAAGGCATCTTCACCCAAAATCAGAGAATGAACCAGAAATATAAGAGCTGAAATACCAAAAAAGCATCAGAGATACCAAACAGCACCATAGCTTGTGCTGAAGAAATACTGACCCAGAAAAATTGTCAGCAACCACACATACACGGTTTTCTGTGTATGGACTCGCATATATACGCGACTGTCTTTCAGGAAGCCCGCGTATCCAAATTAATCTTCGAGTGCAATCGGATACGGTCCTACGCAGCGAGAGACTACTCCCGGCTTACGCTGCGAGATATTCGAACACTTTAGGCGAGAGAGTTTGGTAAATATATCAGCAACTTGTTCTTTGGAGGAAACATATTCTAATTTCACCTTTTGCTCAAGCACTTGTTCTCGTAAGAAGTGATATTTGATGAGAATGTGCTTGGTCTTGGAATACATAACAGGATTCTTTGAGATACTGATGGCACTTGTATTATCACACATAATGGAGATAGGAGGTGAACATTTGATTTGAAAATCTTGTAGGGTTTGCATCATCCAAAGAAGTTGAGTGCAACTTGAAATCTTTCGCGACCACATACTCTTAGCCTGCTGTCAGAATAAACAATAGCACCGCCTTGTGAACCAAGATACTAACCAGGGCCCCATATAGAATGCACCACCACTAGTGCTTTTCCGATCATCAACATTTCCAGCCCAATCTACATCAGTGTAAGCATGAAGAGTAAGATCAGCATTCTTTGGATACCACAGTCCAAAGTCTTGGGTTCCTTGCAGATATTTGAATATTCTTTTGACAGCCTGAAGGTGAGATTCTTTTGGATTAGCTTGGAATCGTCCAAAAATCCCAACTGCATGCATAATGTCCGGTCTAGTCCCAGTGAGATAAAGAAGACTTCATATCATAGATCTGTAATCTGGTTGGTTCACCATGGGAGAATCATCATGAGAACTGAGATTACATCCGGTTATCATTGGTGTACTTACAGGTTTGCATTCTTCCATGCCATACTTCTTCAAAATTTGCTTAAGGTACTTTTCTTGTGATAAGAATATACCATCTGTAGTTTGATGCACTTGCAAGCCAACAAAGAATGTTAGTTCCCCAAGTAAAGACATTTCAAATTCTTGCTACATGATAGAAGAAAATTTCTGACTCAGATTCTTCATTACTTCCAAAAATGATATCATCAACATATACAACCACAATCAATAGTTTATCATTTTCAATTTTAGTGTATAAGTTGCTATCAGCAGACCCCTTTGAAAATCCTTGTTGATGAATATATTTGTCAAGGCGATAATACCATGCCCTAGGAGCTTGTTTGAGACCATATAGATCCTTTTTAAGTCTACAAACAAGATTTTCATCATTTCCCAAAATGAATCCTTCTGGTTGTTCTATATAAACTTCTTCTTCTAGATCACCATTGAGAAATGCAGATTTAACATCCATTTGATAAACTTTGATTTGTTGAAAACTTGAAAAAGCAAGAAACATTCTTATGGCTTCAAGTCTAGCTACAGGAGCAAAAGTTTATTCAAAGTCTATCCCTTCTTGTTGAGTATATCATTTGCAAACAAGTCTAGCTTTATTTCTTATGACATCCCCATTTTTATTTAACTTGTTTTTGAATATCCATTTAGTTCCAATGACATTTTTGTTATGAGGTCTTGGTACTAATTCCCAAGTGTCATTTTTTTCAATTTGATCAAGCTCTTCATTCATGGCTTGAACCCAACATTCATATTTTCTAGATTGATTGACATTGTGTGGTTCAATGGTGGATAGAAATGCCAGATAGCTAGAGGATCCTACAAGAGTCCTTCTTGTTTGTACACCTGATGCCTTATCTCCCAAAATCTGAGATTATGGATGATTCTTTTGAACATATCTGGAAGGATCCTTTTCAGATAAATAATCTTCAGGTTCTTCATTGGATCCACTGTCTATATCATTCCTATTTGATGTAGAAGGACAATAGTCACCATCATCTTCTTCTGTTGTTTGTTTTTCTTCTTTAGGGGCTGCAGGAGACTCATCAATGACAACATCAATACATTCAACAATCTTTCGAAGCCTTTTATTGTAACATTTGTATGCTTTGCTTGTAGATGAGTAACCAAGAAGTATCCCTTCATTTGATCTAGGTTCAAACTTGCCAAGCTTTTCATCATTATTTTTGATAAAGCATTTACTTCCAAAGACTCTAAAATGCTTCACAGAGGGAGAGTTACCATACCAGAGTTCATATGGAGTTTTGTCACTATTTACCCGGAAATGTGCCTTGTTGAGAATGTTTGTTGCTGTATGTGCTGCTTCTCCCCAGAAAATGTCAGGTGTTCCAGAATCATCAAGCATAGCTCTAGCCATTTGTTGAATTGTTCTATTCATTCTTTCTTCTACGCCATTTTGTTGTGGAGTGCCAACTACAGAAAACTGTCTTTTTATGCCATGTTGTTCACAAAATTCAAGAAATTCATTTGATGTATATTCTCCTCCTCGATCAGATCTAAGACACTTGATTTTTAGATCTAATTCATTTTCCACCAGTGCTTTGAAAATCTGAAAATTTTCAAATGCTTCATCTTTGTGTTTAATCAACCCAATCCAACACATTCTAGAGAAATCATCAATAAATAAGATATATTATTCTTCCCCACGTGGTGAATTTTTCCTCATAGGTCCACATATGTCAGTATGAATGAGTTCAAGAGGCTTACTTGATGATCCTTCTTTGGCATTAAATTGTACTCTGGTCTGCTTACCGAATTGGCAAGATTTGCATATGATACTCTCTGGTAGAGTAATATTTGGAAGACCACGAACAACATTAAGTCTGCTTGATTTGTTGATTTGAGAGAAGCTTAGATGCCCCAACCTTCTTTTCCATAGCCAGTTTTCTGAAGATTTACTCAAGTAACATTGTTCTTTGCAGTTCTTTAATACATACAGGTTACTTGGAGTTATTTTTCCTTTTATAATAGTTTTACCTGTATCAAGATCACGAACCACACATTCTTTTGAACTAAATACAACTTCAGTTCCTTGATCACACATTTGACTTACACTTAACAGGTTATGTCTTAATCCATCCACATACATGACATCATTAGTCTTCACCTTTTCTTTTAGAAATACAGACCCTTTTCCTTTAATTACAGCAGGGGTATCATTTCCAAATGTAACTTTCTTTTCTTTTTCTAGAGCATTATATGCAAGAAGTTTTCTTTTGTCACCTGTCATGTGTCTTGAGCATCCAATATCAATGTACCATTGATTTTATTCATGTTCTACAAATAACGCTATCCCACAATTTTCAACCTGTAATTCCTTCTTTTTCCATACTTTGGAACTTGAAGGAAAATCCTGTTTTGGCTGGACTTTGCTCCTGCATTCAGATTCTAAATGGCCAAAGTTATTGCAGTAAGTACATTCAACTTCATTTTTAAGAGGATAAAATTTGTTATAGGTGTTCTTCTTTGGTTCAATATCCATCCTTTTCTTTCTTGCTTCTCTTGTCATGATGGTTTTATAGGCAACACATTGAATAGCTTTATGACCAAAATTGTGACATGAGAAACATTGTCCATTGAAGTAGAAATTTTTGTGATCATGAAATATTCTATTTGAATTTACCTATTGGTTGTAGCTTCTTTGAAAGACATCCCTATTAGTGTTCCTTGAATTGTGATGATCATGCTTTACCTGTAAAGATTCTTTATTCCCTTGCTGAGTGGCTGAATGTAGTAGACCAACTGTAGCTGCTTTTAGATAATTTGGTGTTGAAGCCTGAGAGGATTCTCCGGTATATCCAAGACCTGTCTTTATAAGAGGAGAACGTTGTACCTTGATAATCTCATCTAAGGTTTCAGATCCTTTAGCAAATCTAAGATTCAGAGCCTTTACTTTCTCGGATTCTTTTCTTTGACTTACCACTTCACATTCTAATTTCTCAATGTGTTTCTTTGCTTCTTCAACCTGCTTTTCCAGAGTCTCTATGGTTATTTTCTTTTCTTCTAAGAGAATTTTACATTCTTCTAAGCATATTTTGAGTTGATTGTTTTCTTCAAGGAAATCATTGTCCTCTAAAGCATCCACAAAATTATCCTTTTCATCTTTAGATTCAAATTCCATGAGAAGTCTAAGATTGTGTTCACATTCTTCCTCACTATCAGAGAACCCATCACTGTCTTCATGAGTGTAGTAACTTTTGCTAGACCGGTGCTTATTCCTTCTTGCTAGTTCCTTCCCTTTTGCAGATGTTTTTTTATAAGGACACTTAGCAGCATAATGACCAACTCTTCCACAATCAAAACATTTGAAAGGAAGCTTACCTCTGAACCGTCCTGTGCCAAGTTGAAGTTTCTTTACAAAATTTGCCTCATCTTCTTCTGAGATATATCCAGATCCTTCTGCTTTTTGAACTTCTTTCCCCCTTGTAGAAGCTTTAAAAACAACTTCTTTGACTTCAGATGGTCCTCCTCTCCTCATTTCATATGCAGTCAGTATACCATGAAGTTGCACCACAGTAAGAGTTTGAAGATCCTGTTTTTCTTCAAGAGCAGAGACTTTTGATTCAAATTTTGCTGTTAGTGATCTTAAGATTTTCTCAACCAAAGTAGATTCTGCTATTGTTTCGCCCAGGTTTCTCATACGATTGACAAAATCATCAAGACGTAAAAAGAAACTAGTAATACTCTCATCATTATGCATTCTCAAGTTTTCATATTCAATTCTGAGAGTTTGGAGTTTTGCACTTTTTACCTTTGCATCACCTTCATAACTTAGGATGATTTTGTCCCATATTGCCTTCGCTGTATTTAGCTTCATAACCTTGACAAATTCTGATTCAGTTAGACTTCCCAATAGTGCATTGACCGCCTTTACATTTGTTTCATAATTCTTCTTTTCTGTCGGATCTGTTGGTACTGCGGCTGGATATTGATATCCTTGTTCAAAAATGGCCCATATATCTGCTCCCATAGACTGAAGATAGAATCTCATCCTTATTTTCCAGAATATTAAATTGCTTCAGTTAAAGAGCGGAGGCTTGATAGATGCTGTTCCATCTTGATTGCTCATCTTTCTTGATCTTCCTTTTAGCAGCTAAGCTTTTTCAGAAGGACCTGGCTCTGATACCAATTGTTGGGAAAAATACTGAGAGGGGGGGTGAATCAGTATTTAGTGCAGACAATAAAACTTTTTTATTTCTTTCTTAAAAACCCATATGCTACTCTCCTTTATCCAACTAGCGTATATATGCGGATTTTCTTTACAGAACTCGCGTATATCCAGTGATCTAATTATGCATTTAGTTCTTGACTTAGATCATTGCATTACTCATTCATCAGATGTTTTAGAAAACAGTAAAAAGATGTAGAAAGAAAAAAATAATCATCACACATAAGCAACACACATGAACACCAGGATTTTTAGGTGGAAACCCAATTCAGGAGAAAACCACCGCTGCCGTCGTCTCAGTCTCCAATATTTATTATTAAGAAAACTTCTTACAACATGTACTGGTGCAGACTCATACCAGCACGCAGGCACCCACCTGCAGAAGGTTACAACCTTCTCTCGTTTACCAGCCTCTTTTGGAAGGGAGCTACAACCCCCTACTTCTCGTTTACCAGCCTCTCCTGGAAGGGAGCTACTACCCCTTGATATAAGCACCAACTTCTACTGACAGAAAGCTTCTTCATTCATACTAAAGGTTTCAACCCTCAGATCCACTGCAGACCACGTTTCATCAATTTTCATACTGGATCAAACAGCTCTAACACAACCCTTCACTTATCTATAAACATACTTTGCCAAATGCTTCAAACAGAACAATGAAACCACTGTAACCAAAATATCAGAGATAACCCAGACTACAGAATAGATATCCAGAATCACATTCAACCTTGAGCAAATATAAGTTCAGATACCATACGCGCCTTTGTTTAAACAGATCCGCGTATACACGCGCTTTTCACGAAATGAACCTGCGTATACATCTGTGCATTTTTCAAAACAACCCTAACTGCCCATATGCGCCTTTGTTTAAACAGCTACGCGTATACACGCGATTTTTATGAAATGAACCTGCGTATAGATCTATAAAAGATAATCTTTGCAGAGCAGACCAGATCTATGAACTTACCCAGATTTCTTCAATTACTTCAACAGATTTTGCACCAGATCTTCATCACTTCTTTTCAGATCATCCAAGAGATTCACCATTTCTAGATCTAGAGATCTTGAAACTTCATCATGTTCATAGATGCATCATAGATTCAGATCTATCAATTAAGAGCAGAGTTCAACCATGCAGATATACTTCAGAGTGAAGTATTCATTAAAGCCCAGACACATGCACACACTTTGCACAATGATTTTCTTCTCCTTATATAGGTTTACCCTTTATCAATACCATGAGCCAAAACCACACCACTTCCGATGGTATTCCTAGACGGGATCAAATAGAAAACCCAGCGCTCAATACAATGGGTCAATACCATGGTAGTAACCCATGGTTTTACACTTTTATAGCGTAATTGAGCATACGCGACTTGGCACGTACTTTCCCGCGTGCATACGCTACTTCTACTAGACAAACCCGCGTATTCCTTGAGACACACTTTTCATCATTGGTCTAGCACATCCTGGAATTCCTTTCATCATTACATCTGAGCTGCTCTGTAGACACATCAGATTTACATCATTAATTAGTATATCAAGTCAGTTTCCATCAAGTACAACTTTCATCAAGTAGGTTGCCATCATCTTTATTAAGTGGGTTTCCATCAAATTAAGTGGGTTTCCATCAAGGACAACACTCTGCATTATATTGCCAACACAAAACCTCCTTCTATATGTAGGAGTCCATGGGGCCATAATATAATCCTAGTGGGGCCACAATGTAATCCTAGCCAACCTAACAATAATATTGTAAGGGCACAATAATAACAATATGGGGGTTACAGGGGTACAACAATAACAATAAGGGGGGATACACTAACATAATAAGGGACTACACTATTAATATAGGGACTTAACATGCCCCTCTCCTTCAAACAAGTGTTTTCTTCAACACTTGATTATTTCTTGATGCTTCTATATAAAATTCTCATCCTCCCATGTGGAATATTCTATAGGAAAGTTCTTCCACTTGCTAAGATACTTTGAAATTGATTGTACTTGTAGACTTCTTATTTTTGTGACTGCTTTAGAACTTCTTTCGATGTGATGTTGATCTTCCTGTTGTTTCATTAGATTCTGCACCAAAGTTAGTTTATCCTTTGAGAGTTGGAGAACTTGTTGTTGATGCTCAATGTGACCTTCCACTAATTTATCATCCATATTAGCTATTATTTGATCCTTCAAACCATCCAAATTATCCTCCATTTCTACTTTTAAACCATCTATGTCATCTTCAGTTGCTCTTCGTAAGCTCGAAATTTGTTGCACTTGGTACCATAATTTTGATATCTCATACTGTAATTCTTGCTCTTCATGCGTCATAGTATATCTTTTTGAGGGCTTAATGGGTATGGATTTATTTTTTAGAGGAATTATAGAACCCAATACTGATAAAAATTCTAAAATATTCCCTTGGAACCACTTCAAACTGCTTTTTCAAACAAACATTATGCAATTTTAAAAACCAAACACACACCTTTTTCTTGCTTTTGAGGAGCTCGATATTGAAACTGAATTATCTCTGTGATTTCAGATCTTCAATATCTAAAATTTAGCACTGTGGTAGCCCTCTAAATTCTTTTTCGAATGCCACAAGTCTGACCTGATTTGGATTCTTCAAGGCAAATTTATGTCCAATCTCCCACAATGACCTAATTATGGACTAGTTCAGTAGAGCGAACTTGTACGAATTTCCACGTGTCACTGTTTTCTCCTTTGACTCTAAAATGTATAGACAGGAAACTAGAGTCTGTTTCCTTTCAGTCACCTTTTACATAATTCCAATCTGATGCTCAGAGAGAGACTTATGAAGCTTTTCCCACAACCACCTCTTTGAGATGAAATTCAGGAGCCTGAAAAAGACCTAACTTCCACAGATCATATCTCCAAAAATATTGTGAACCAAGCTCTAAAATTTTGCGACGAAGTTCCTCAGGATTGCCTCTTCACATTTTAAAAATTTCAGCTTCTGAACCTTCGTAGAAAGAAAGTTATAGCAAAAATTCTGCGATGACCCTTTTAAGTGAAATTCAGGAGCCTGCAAAAAGGCCTAACTTCCACAGATCATATCTCTAAAACTATTGCGAACCAAGCTCTGAAATTTTGTTCCTCCAAATTTCAGCTTCACACTCTAAAATTTTTAGCTTCTGAACCTTCGTAGAAAAAAATTATAGAGAAAATGCCACGATGACCTTTTTAAGTGAAATTCAGGAGACTGCAAAAAGCCCTACCTTCCACAGATCATATCTCTAAAAATATTGTGAACGAAGGTCTGAAATTTTGCGAAGATGCTCCTCAGGATTTCTACTTTGCACCCAAAAAATTTCAGCTTCTAAACCTTTGTAGAAAAAATGTTATAGCGCAAATTCCACGATGACCTATTTGGAGCAGCGAAACCCTAGAATCCAAAGCTCTGATACCAAATGTTGTGAAACCAACTCCAAAAATAGAAGAAAAGAGATATCAATGCCTTAGAAATAAGCTAATTTGAGGGGGAAACCTCCAATACATTACATGAATGAACAATTCTTGGATGATACAAATGACCAAAACCTCCTTCTATATATAGGAGTCCATGGGGCCACAATATAATCCTAGTGGGGCCACAATGTAATCCTAGCCGACCTAACAATAATAATGTAAGGGCGCAATAATAACAATATGGGGGTTATAGGGGTAAAACAATAACAATAAGGGGGGATACACTAACATAATAAGGGACTACACTATTAATATAGGGACTTAATAGAAATGTTACCCTAAGGTCTTGGGTTGATAAACCTTCACAGATCAGGGGCATGTCATCACAAGAACGACTCAATTAACCAACTTCTATGCTCTAAACTAGAAACTAAGGCTTGCTGACCTTACCTATTTATCCTTCAGTTGTAGTAGATCCCGCAGGGTTCAAACCCCCTACAACACCTTGTGCTCCAGAACCTACAAACCAGCAAAGAACAAGCATAAAAACCTAGTTGTACATCATATATAAGTTGTATATGTTATCAAAAAACATTCATAATCTCACAAAAATAACAATAAATGAACTATTAAAGATCATTACACATGTATAAGAGATAAATGACACGTGAACATCAGGAAAAAAATGGCACTTCTTTTATTAATGACATGTACAATAAAAAAATGTGGAGAGATCACCTGAAATCTTCCATGGCCTTCGAGCATATCGTCCTCTAGATCTGTCCAATCCTAGGCTCACAAAACTTCTTCCAAGGATAATGCACAATGGACATCACATAGGGTGAGTGAACATCTCAAGGAAACAAGGGTTTCCTAAAAATATCTGGGAAGTGCAGGAGGCATAGGGAATATATCAAACTTGGATAGGGCTATAACAAAGTATAATATCTATATTTCTCTCTCTTCCTGCTTTAGGCCATTCCCTTGAGGGGTTTTTATACTCCCTTAAATTAGGTTTTTTAGTTGGGGAATAGTTAGGCCACGGGATAGGGTAGTTAAGTTACAGGAACAACAGTAAACCTCGCCTCTAAAATACAGAAATTATATATTTTTTAATGTTTTAAATAGCATACGTGGTTCTCTATGTATGGACTCGCATGTATACGTGGAAAAGTATGGGTAGAGTCATGTATGGGTTTTGAGAAACTGTTTTTTAGAGAAATATGTCCAAGTCTGAATGGAAGTGTTGCCCAAGGCCAATGCATAAGTCATCAAGTATATGATGGTGATAAATGATGCTATAATAGATTCCCCCTAATATATGAGGTCATAAGGGGTACATGATGGCCGAAATGTATTATGTGCATAGAAAGAACCTTGCGAGGACTAGAGAGGACTTCACCAGATTTCAGCCTGCCAAAAAATTAGTGAGAGAGATCAAAAAGATATCTCATGTCTAAGGCAGGCATACCCATGCTCAGTGAAAGAAAAGAAAGTTTGCATATCAAATATAGAGCAGATCCAAAATGTATACAAGTATAGCTAAAATGTAAAGTACATAGTGAATCATCTAATCATTGCCCAGAAGTATAAGTCAAAATCAGGTCCAAGTATCACATATAGGATACTGATCAATGATGTTGCAACAAATATCTGATCACAAAATTCACAACTGAATCTCCAAGTACCAAATCATAAGTGGTGGAACAAATGGCACAACACGCAACTCGGGAGCCAAGATATAGGATGTTGCTGCGATGAAACTAGAACATATAAAGGTGGATGGTGTCACTGCAAAAAAAATGAAGGAGCTCTCAAAGTGAACCAAAGCATGCTGATGAAAACCCGAGGTCTTCACCGATCACCTTGGCACAATTCTACAAAATGGGAATAAATGAGCTTAGGTCGTCCATGTGAGAAATCGTTTGATTACTGGTCATTAATGTATACCGTTAACAAACATGATACAACCCACCGATAATGATAATGAGTGTCAAGGTGCGCCAATACAATATAGCAAGTGCGAATGAATTAGTTGAAGTCGAACACTTAAAATAATCTATCAATCAAGAGGCAATGATGTATCCTCATTTTTGACAGTCAAGAGTTTTCCACTGATGACTGCAAACCCTAAGTTACTGACAAGAGGACTCTAGATCTTATTCCCAGAGCAATGAGTTGGAGTCAATGGGAAAATATCTGCTCGAAGGAAGGCATTAAATCATCCCACATCATTCTAGTGCAAGTGTAACCCGCAGGCCAATATTTGGAAGGAATCAAATGAAGTAAAGTGAAGTAACCAACCCAAAGTACGTTTTTGGCATGCACAAGATGAAGCTAGCGCATGGAAGAAACCCTCTGAACCAACCAATAATAAAATATGACAAAGAGGTGAGATATCCACCGATAGGGTGAAATGGAAATCAAGGTACTGCTTGAATCCCATGTGTGATAATGTAAGCTAAAGTCAAACACAAGGGAAACCACTCAGTCAAAGACCCATGGTGTTGATCAAATGCTGAGCACAAGGTCACCTATCAGTGATGTAAATAGGGCTAGGGTGTGGCTCTAGGTTTACTCTCAGAGCAATATGTCATAGTTGATAAGATACAAACCCACCAGCAAGAAGTTAGTAGAGACCTTCTCAAACCAGCACGAGCAAAGGCCAAATATCTGATGTGATAGAACAAGATACTGACAATACCAGGAAGGCCGATTGAAAAATGAGTTAAGAGACACCGCAGAAAGACCGACTCAGGTTAAATTCCCTTGAAAAAAATCATGACTCATGTTGACTATGGTTGCAAATGATAACTTTGTATAAGTTTTTCATGTAGGAGGCATAAACAAACCCTCCATATGATTGGAAGAGATAAACAATAAGGGGAGTATTGACTCAAAAACAAGGTTATGGCTTCTCCTAAGTCAAAACTAAAACCATCTCAAATCGAGAAAAGACTTATCTTTTTTGTGCTTTGTTCAAGGGTGATCCAGGTGGATATTGGTGGCCACCCACCTATTCCACTTGGGGCCCCATCATTGTCTCTTTCAGCTTTTCAGTTTCGGCACAACTTACTATTTTTAGTAGTTTTTCGGGTCCTGAACTTCCGGAGCCATTTTGAGGCGCTAAACGACTTTTTTTGGGCATCGCGCCTGCAGCGAATTTCATTCCATTTTGGAACGAATATTCATGGCGAATGTTGTATTCCTCAGATAGATATTTCTAATTATGTATCATGTGTGTCAAACAGAGATAGTATGCCAAAGTTACGTCCTTGGGAAGTTGAAACACCAATTTACCCAAACGCGACCCATAGTTTTGGTGCTTCATCTCCTAGGGTTAGGTTTTTTGATGTTTAGAGTTCTCCATTGTTTCTCAATAATAAATAGGCCCTTGAGCCTCATTGTAACTTAGTTCAGAGGCCTGTAGCCACCACATCTCTTCTCAGAGATAGCTACCAGTGCCCTAGCTAGTTTTATTTCCATTCTGTTTGCAAGCAAATTTCAGTTCTTTGATATTAATGAAATGAAGTGTTATTTCCACTGCATCTCTGTATTTATGGTTATGTGTTTATTCTATTGCGTTCCTGCATAAATCCGGATCAAAGGGTGACACAATGAACACTGTAGTTGCCATCAAGTATGGAAGTAGTTTCCTGTTCCTGCTCTTTTTCAAAATATTTAATTTTGTTTCTTTTTCATATTTCAAAGCCTAAAAAAAGAATAAAATAATGCTACAGTACAATGGATAGAATGAGTGTCGAGAAATAGATGCACTAGTTCCTAAGATAGGAACAATATTATGCTCAATGCAAGGTGGCGAAAACTGGTAAGTGACACTCAAAGGAACGTTCCATCCATGGGTAAAGGTGTCAAGTTGCAGAAGCTAAGTGATTGAATGGTTAACTTGTATAGAAATACATGGTCAAAAGATGGCCTAAATATGAGTCCAAATGAAGCCGGCTAAAGGCCAAGATAAACAAGTAGTCAATATGCAATGCAGTAATACATCTCGACAACATATGGGAGCCTCTAGGGTAAATGGCCATAATAAAGATAGCGAAGAAGAAGAAGAATGAAGCTTCAACGCATAATTCATGGTGGGACTAAAGAGGAATCTCGAGCCTATATAAATTGCAACATGGGCGACAAATGCTAGCGAGGAACTAACTAGAAATCGCATGTAAAGGATGGCTCTACCACCAAGTCATGATTAAAAAATCAGCGAGTGAAATGGGTTAAGTACTCATGACATGATGGGATCAACCCTATGGCAAGTGATCAGAATGGAGGTTAGAATGAAAAAATGCAGCGAAAAGTGAATTCCCTAACCTATATGCTAGTTCGAAATCAAATACCTGCCATGACAGGTCAGTGGTCATGGATATGAAAGAAAGCTAGGAAGATCTCAAATTTAGAAAAATGTACCTGAAAAATACTTTTCCCAACGCGTATAAGCCAAATGGTTAAACAGCCTTAATCAAATTTAAAAAATAATCACAAACAAAATTTGTGAAAAATTTTCAAATTCTAGGCATAAATACACAATTTGACTTACATTTTGATCATTGTTACATTGCAGAAGTGGAGAAAGAGCTTTTGGGGAAAAAAATACTCTTCTTAAATACGGAGAAACCGGCCACCAAATCATGCCAAATCACTCAGGTAAGCCTTAAACTCATCCTATTTATCAATTTCGTTCCTGTTTGAAGCAAAATTTTCGATTTTTGACCGTAGGAAAGAGATTTTCATTGAAACACTCTGCAAATACGCGGGTTCATGTGGAGGAACCTGTGTATGATACGAGACTGTGTACAAGCGAGGTCGCGTATGTGCTGAGAGAAAATTTAAAACTTGTATCTAATCAGTCAATTGATGATTTTGTCTAGGATGTCAATCAGTTGGAGAGAACGTGAGCATAGTGCAATTGATAATGATGTGATGGAGGATCAAACTTCTTTAGATATACTCTGGAATTTTGGATTGCTCAAATTTTTTTAAATGCCCAATATGAAAAGCAATTTTCGTTTGCTTCAAATGCTGGTTGATCATTGGGAAATAGAAGAATATTGTTTCATAATTGATTAGATGCCACTACGAATAGAAGTGGAAGAAATATACTTCATTACTAGACTCTATTGAAGGGGAGACCTAGTAGATTTTACAGAAAGGTTGTTGGAGGGCTTAATGTGGAAGATTATGTCCAATTCTACTGCATGGATGATGCAAACAAGGTGGGAACCCATGTTCCCATCAGAGATCTGAAATATTTATACATGAAGATATTTCTCTTTACCATTGGCAGAGTAGCAGGATCATCTTCTCTGCACCAGGCTTCACGTACACAAATGAGCATAGTAGTTGAATTCTTGATTCATATTTTTGATGGGTTCACAACCTTGCTGAGAAATATGAAAAAACAATTGAATTCAATACGAAAGACAAAGACTAAAAACATTGGATATGGTACAATCTTGCTAACATTCTTCTTCGAGAGGGTCCCGGGGCTTTGGCCCAAGGTCATTTCAACCATTAGCAGCCCGAGAGATCCAAGAATAGCCCGATGAGTAGATCTGATGAAGATATTGGGGGGAAGTGAGTTTCCCAAAACCAATTGGGATGATGAGTTCTTCCAGTGGTGGGAAGAAAAAGTCATCGCAGTGCAATTTTATCCCTATGCTGTTATGGACTTTCGTGCAGATCCAGATCTATTCTTTCCACCTGGTGCAACAAGGGGCGCAATCGGTGAGATTTCATTTTTTTATTTTTGATTATATGATTTTTTTTATTTTTTCAATTTATATGGAAAATGAAAAAAAAAAATTGATTGGAAAAAATGACTTACAAAATTATGATGATCATGATGCAGACATGGGACCAGTTAGGCCATAGGGGTACCCAAGGCATAAGCACCGAAGAGGTGAGGCAGATACAGAAGACCCTGGCAGGACACTCCATGCAGTACATATAAACTTGAAGAGTTTGACTCGCCAAGTGCCTATGGCCGCTATAAAGGACCTACCGGAGGCTGTCGAGAGGCGAGTGGTAGGAGTACCACAAGAATGGGTGCGGTTATTCCACCATGTAGCGACTGCCATTGTGTTCTATAGGAACACAAATGTTGGGAAGGGACCTCAGGAGTAGATTATAGATCTTATCAAATGACTATAATATTTTTTGATGATAGACATGATTGGGCATATGCCCCAATTTTGTAGGACATGATGGTCCAGATTTTGCATATTTTTGAACAGTCTGATATATATATATATATATATATATATATATATATATATACAACGATTTATATGATGTGATGTATCACATGTACAATAATAAATGATGTTTTTGATATATTTTAAAGTATTGAATGATTAATATGCCAATCACGTGCTTGATTAGCTAATGAGTCTGCCAACCAATTGTCAGATCGAGGAATATGAATGAATGTAATAAATTGAAATGATCGTTGCAACAAACATACCCTAAAAAATAATCGATGCAAAAATGGGTCTCTGACACGATAGGTGTTGTTCAACTGCGAAACCACTAGCTGTGAATCCAAGTAAACTACTAACGAATCAACACCCAAAGATATTGCCTCCAAGAGTAGATTAACCAATACAGTGTATTCTGCTACATTTTTCAAAGCAGGACCAATGCAGACACCTCTTGAGACTAACAACTAATGGGATGAATAATGGATTACCCAATCCATGGAAGCCAAGTTCTGGGTATGTCTACTAGCACCATCAACGAAACCAAAGTGACTAATTTTGTCCAATATTACCTACCAAAGCAGATCAAACCCATCAAAACCACACCGAAAATCGAAACACGGATAGGTACAAAAAATAAAATATATACAACAAAGCAATATGCTAGGCCTAATCCTAGGAATAGTACTTTTTCAAATAGAGTCCATTTCCCAGCTCCGCCAACTCGTTTCCTTCAAAATCAACCAAGGCATAGGCTCCTTTATTCATGACCTTTTTGACGATAAAGGGGCCATACCACATAGATTTGAACTTTCCTGCCCCTAAGGCATCCTTCTCTTGGGCATAAACAAAGACAAGGTCACCTTCTGAGAAAACCCTATGTTTGACCGCTTTATCGTACTGAACCTTTACCCGTTTCTTATGCACCTCACTCATCGTAGCTACATCTTGGTGATGCTCATCAAGATGTTCTAGATGAAGAAGGCATTCTTCAAGATTGGAAGTGTTAGGAAGAAGTTCAACAACTAACTTAAGAGAGGGAATTTCACATTCAATAGGAAATATAGATTCCAACCCATAAGCTAGTTGAAACGAAGTAAAACTAGTTGTAGTTTTGACTGACATCCGGTATGCCCAAAGTGCAGGATACAACATAATATTCCAATTGGATCTGGCTTTATCGATCATCCGTTGAAGAATTTTATTCAAGGATTTGTTCATGACTTCAACTTTCCCATTGGCTTGAGGATAATAAGGAGACGAATGCTCCTGCCGGAAACCTAATTTCAGAGCCAATTCATCCATCATGTTGTTCTGAAAGTGACTGCCATGGTCAGTGACAATCTCTTTAGGGATACTAAAGCGAGAAATGACTTGATTGAAGAGGAACATAGCTACTGTCTCACCATCATTCCCAAAAGTAGGCATAGCCTCAACCCACTTGTGAAGTAGTCTACAACTACAATAATGTATGTGTGACCTTTAGCCGAAGGTGGGTTACAAGTAGTATAATCAATACCCCACTTTGTGAAGGGACCGACAGTGATGACAGGAAAGAGAGGAGATGGATGAGCGTGCATCTTTCAAGAATAAACCTAACACGAATGACACTTTTTGACCAATTCAATACAATATTTGAAAATCTGCGGCAAAAAGTATCCTCCACGCAAGATTTTTTGGGCTATAGCAAGCCCAGATAAATGACCACCACAAGCTCCACCATGGAAATCATTCAGCACAATCTTAGCTTCTTCAAGATTTAAGCAGTGTCTAGGATCGAATCAACCGCGCAATGATATGAAGTGTCACCAATAATCAAATAAATTTTGTCTAAGTGATGTAGCTTCGCAGTCTGGAGATAAACTATAAGATCCCCATACCAAGGATCCTGTGAAGAAATGAGAAAAATATGTTCATCTGAAAATGACTTGTCATAAACAATCTCTTCTCCATAAAGAAACTAAGAAATCAACCCCACAAATACTAACGAATTCTTAGACTTGGTAGACAAAAAATCAAGATAAAATTCCACAAAATAAAAATCCATTGATTGTATTTTCCCCCAATCACTCGCCTACTGAGAACAAATTGAAATGGATTGAATTCTCCCAAAACATATGTTTTGCGAAGGAGAATGTAATGTCTGAGCCGTTGAACAACATGAACAGATTCTATAGCAAGTTTCTCTATCGAATAATACCAAAGTTCATGACCTACCAAGCCTCGACTAAGGTAGTATATAACATTCTCAAAAAGAGCATCATCTTCCTGAACCAGAACCATACCAATGGTAGATTCTGCTGCAGTGAGATACAAGAGGAAATCTCTACTATAATTGGGTGGACTCAATAAAGGAGTAGAGGTCAATGATTTTTTCAAAGAATCAAATGAGCTTTGAGCAAAGTCATCCCAAAAGAATGGAACTTATTTCTTTAATAATGTCATAAATCCCTTTGTAATCTCGACGTAATTTACAATGAATCTCCGTAGGAAATTAGCTTTTCCTTACAGACTTTGAAGTTGATGGATTGAATACGGGGGATGCAACTGATGTATTTCCTCAACCTTGAAGGGATCTACCTGAATTCCTTCCATAGACATAGTGAATCCCAACAACCAATCAGATGTGACAGTGAAAACACACTTATTAGGGTTCAATCGTATTTTGTAATACCGACATCATTCAAAAAATTGACGGAGGTGAAAAGGATGATCAATTCTCTTGTGAGAACGACCAGCTAAATCATCCAAATATGCCTCGATAATATGTTTGATATCGTGGAAGGCATAAGACATGGCCTGCTGAAAAGTAGCTCTAGCATTTTTAAGGCCAGAAGGCATCTTCTTGTAAGCAATGGTACCCCAGGGACAAATAAACGCAGTATTATGCTAAACTTCATGACGGATAGTGATTTAATTATATCCTGATAAACCTTCCATGAAGGAGAAAATATCATTCCCTGCGCACTCATCGATAATCTGATTTATAAATAGCATGGGGTAATTATCTTTAGGACATGCTTTATTTAGATCCCTGAAATTAATGCAAACTCGAATCATTCCTTGTTTCTTGTCCACAGGAACTGGATTTGAAACCCACTTGGTTAAAGGAACGGGGTAAATGAAACCTGCCTTAAGCATCTCCTCCACCTCAGCTTTGATAGCTGCTCCCTTCCTAGGGTTGACCAGACGAAGCTTCTACCTGATAGGCTTAACATTTTCATATGTCTTGATCTCATGTTGGACAATAGATGGATCTATACTTGGCATTTCTTCAGGGATTGGTGTAAGCTTTAATTTCTTCAGGGAACACTCGGCTCCAATGAAGACATTCTCTATGATGTTGGGATCTCTGGAGATGTTCACCGGGGTAGTAGCAGAAATAACAGCCATGTTCCCTTGAAAAAAAACATATGCTAGTGCTAAAGGGTTCAGGATTGGGTGAACAGGACCAGAAGGCTAAAGGCTAGGGAAACTTGATTCAACTTCTTACAAGTCTGGTAGAAAGTAAGACTGATGATGCAAATCATCCCACGGTCTCTCTACACCAGTCATCCCTTCAAGGATGGCCTCTTCAGATGGAAGAGTGGTATCAAGGCAATCCTGAGCAGAAGATGAAGTAATAGTCCAAGCCAAAGCGACATCTCCATCCAATTCCTCCAGTGAAAGAGACTGGAATGGAATCTACAGAGTCAACAATAGATCTATAAGAAATCTCAGCTGTAGACATAGGAAATTCCATTCCACCCACTTGACCTTCTTCTAATGTGGAGGTAGGAGAAGGTAAGGTCCAAGGATCTGAAAAATAATTAGTTCTAAAGAAATCTCTCCGAATAGGAACCCTGGAGCATGAAATAGCATTGATATGAACAGAAGGAGGCAGAAGATCAAAAGTACCCATCAATGATGTATACATTCCAACCCCCATATTCTCAACAGTTTGCTTGGTATCCTTCACCAAAGGAATGGTTGAGTCAGAAGATGCATTCTGATCTACAGGAGAACAATCCAGTTGATCAACTGTGACAATTCTCCCTTCATGAGGGAAACATAGAATACAAAATAATGAGGATGCAACATCCATCTCATAGATCCAATTCTGCCCCAACAGAAGGTTATAGTCTATGCTTGCATCGACTATCTCAACTTCAATATTAACAGTTTTACCCCCAATACAGATGGGTAAAGCTAGAACAATACCATGCGGCCTGTGAGAATGAAAATCAAACCCAGTCAGAAGAGTGGCTGAAGGGATAGCTGCTGGGGATCCAATAACCTTCCAGCATCTAAGAGACGTTACACACGTGGAAGCGCCCTCATCAACAACTGTTTGAAAAATATTCAATTTTTGATATGTTGACATGATATGGAAATCCATATGATGAGGAAATCTCTTTTTAAAAGTCAACATGTCAAATGTGATCATTAGAGAATTCTTCGGATCAACAACCTCGATAACAGTGAGTAATGCATTCCTTTATGCAGCACACGACTGGAGTACTTCTAATGCAGACATGGCACAAGGAATTTGAGCCAGATATTCTACAATAGAATAGTTCTGGGCAGCCTTGCCATTAGGATTGATCGTCCTATGCTTTGTAGACCCTTTCAGCATCTAAGGTATAGGCTCAACTGCAAGCCTCTCAATATGGAGCGACTCCACACTATTAGGAGTACCCTTAGCTTTCGAAGACTCAACATCACCATAATCACGAGATCTTGTAGCAATATTTGTGTGAGAACTCATCATGTATATGTTCGATGTATTTTCCCCTTCCTCGCTGCCCCCATAGGGAGCCCCAGTATTTGGATTCGTGCCAGCAAGTAATTGCTGCCCTTGGGGAAAAGGGTTTGTCAACAAAGCCTGGGAACTAGAAGAACCCTATTGAGCTAACAAGCATTGTGCATCTTGAATTTTAGGGAAGAGGTGCGTAATATTGTCTCCAGTGCACAAATTTCATGTAAACTTAACTTTCTTTTTACTATCCTTCTTATCCTCTCCAACATGATCATTGGATTTTTTCACATTCCCCTTCCAATTCTTGTCCTTTTTCTTGTTATTCCGTCCCTTATTTTTCCCATCAGATTGTTGATTTCCTTTGGGGTTAGAATTTTGGACAACATTAATTTCCAAGGGTTGAGAAGGAGTTGACACCGAAGGCACAACCTGACCAGAAGGAGCAAATTGTATAGACAAGTGTTGCAATTGACTTAGCAGGTTAGCTGTACCACTATCGATCTAACCAATAAGCCTGTCAACATGAGGACCAGGTTTAGTTTTGGCCAAATCTAATTTCAAGTGAGGAGCATCCAACAAAATTTTATTAAGCACTCTAGACTAAGAATAAATCAGAATAAATCAGTTCTAGTTGTTGAGCCCTAAAAATAGTCTGCTCTTCATAAAATACCCCTTAAAGGGATACATATTTATAAATTTATGGCTTTAAAGATTTCAAAAACCATTCAAGAAGGAATTCATTCGATATTTGGGCTTTGATGAGCGTCTTCCTTCTTTTCCATTCCTGAATATGATCAGAAATGTGGGTTGCCTTGTCCTGCTGAAAATTGGCCAGGAAGTCAGTCCCAACATCATAACAGATAGGTAACTGAAAATGATTTAATAACATGGCAGCCAACTCTCCAAAAGTAAAAAAACTGCCCCAAGTTAACTCGATGTACCATTTGGCTGCATTTCCATTTAAGCTTCATTGAAATAATCTCAACCTAATCGAGTCATCAATAAGGGAGTTTGAAGAACACCATAAATGGAAAGTGGTGACATGATCCGCCAGATCCTCATCAGCCTTCCCTTCAAACTTTGGAATGTCTGAGGGTAGTTTGGTGGGGAAAAAAGGCCAACCCAGACTATATCGAATAGGATCGTTGGTTAATTTCGATATATCTGGCAATTTTAACGTTTTATAAATGGTAAACTTGGAGGAGGCTAGGAATTCCATCCACCATAGGAAGGATTCCCCACATTCTGAAAACAATAACTTGGATTTGTTGAGGGACTAGGTTGCCAGATTTTTTTCGTGTTATCACTCTAATAATTCCCAAAGTTGTGAGATTTTTTTTGATATTGCAACAATATGATGAGCTTAGTGGAAAGAAGTCGCCTTCACTAAGTGGGTCTGCAGCCTATTTTTGGCGCAAGTCTATTTTTAGACTATGTCTATTTTTAGACATGTCGATCATATTCTATGAGTTGCAAGATGCTATCTGTGGATGGTTGGTCAAGTTGGAAAAATATATGGAATTATATTTTTAGACATATTGGGAAAAATCTATTTTTAGATTGCCAGTCTAAAAATAGATATGTCGAATATTATTAGCTCTTAATAATATTTGGACTACAAACATTATCTTATTCTCTTGGAGAACTTCAGTTAAGTGCACAGATGTGGCACAGGAGATGACAGAAGGAATTATGCTATTCCTGAGGGTTAAGTGGAGCTATTGCATGGATACTTCAGTTAGAACTCGTGTGACAGAGTTTGGTGGAGTTATTGAGGTAGTTGGTGGAGTTGTGTTCAGTTTAACTGAGTTAAACATAGTTGAGCTAGTTGTATCTAGTCTAACTGATTGATACACTAGTGAGAGTGATGTGAATTAATTATTAATTAATTCACTAATTATTAACTCATTAAGAAACTAAAGAATACATCAGTTAACTACAGTGCATGGACAATTTCAATGGAGACCAGTGAAGAGGTAGATGAAAGAGAAGTGTGACTATCAGTTGTGACTATACTGTTGCATGATTTGCAATAACCAGTGATTGGAGATGCCAATGAGGATTGCGTGAGAAATTTTGGACCAATTCGAGTTCATTCAGAGCCATTCTTCAGCAGTGATTGCGCAGTAGAGGCAGGCTATCAGGTGGCAGAGATTGGAGCATGTGATTTGCTAGATCGGGCTTGATTAGTGTGTAGCAATTGGAGATTGTACTGAGAGATTGTGAGGAGATTTGTATAATTATTGTTACATGATCTCTATGAAATATAATATACAGATAGTTGGGGGTTTTCAGCTTTAATATTTCCCATAAAATACTGCGTTCATATGTGTGATTGTTTATGGTTTTAATGTGCGCATGCGATTGTTTTTATTTCCGCAATTAATGATCAATGGTAGAAGAGATTCTGTATTGTGAATGAAGTTAAAATAGTGTGTGATCAAGAGAATCTCGTGTATAACATATCAGTTATCAAATTTCTACATGGTATAAGAGCGACATTGATCATTGGAGAAATTGCAAAAAATTGAAGCAGTTGAGTTTTGTGCTGGTGGAATCCGAATTTTCAGCAGCGTTTTCTTGGTGTCGAAGTTGAGATGTATTTCAACGGATTGCTATTGGAGTATGCCCTTGAGGGAAGCTCGAATTATATTGCATGGAAGGACAGGATGGAGGCGGTGCTGGATGACAATGGGTTGAAGGAGTTCATAGATGCAGAAATTCCAAAACCTGCTTCTGGCGATGCTGCCGCACTTGACGCATGGCAAAAGAAGACAGAAAAGTGTCGAAGAATTCTGTTGGAAGGTGTAAAGGATCACATAGTGTCCAGAATTCATGGTAAGGCTTCTCCATTCTTGATGTGGAAATTGTTGACAGACTTATTCCAAAGAAAGAGCGACCAGAGGAAGTTGGTGCTCAAGGATAAACTCAGGAACATAAAAATGGAGAAAGGCGACAGTATGCCCAAGTACCTCACGAAGTTCATCCAATGTAGGGATGAGCTGGGAAGTGTTGGGGTGACTGTAGATGATGAGGACTTGGTGAGCTTGGCTCTCCTTGGGCTTCCGAAGAGTTTTCATTCCTATCAGGACTCTGTCAATGGTCAAGAGAAATTGCCAGGATGGGAGCGACTTTGGTCGGATCTTGTGCAAGAGGATATAAGGCAAAGTACCAGGGATCGATCTTCATCAAAGAACTCAGATGAAGAAAATTGTGCTTTGGCTGCCAAAGAAAGGAAGGGGAAGAGCAAGAAGAATTCTTCTCAATCCGGTGCAAAAGGCAAGAAGCAGGACATGTCCAAGGTAAAGTGCTTTCACTGTCACCAACACGAACATTACACCACTAATTGTCCACAGAAGAATAAAAATAAGCAGGCTGCTGGATCTACAGCTGGAGATGCCTTAGCCTCGAAGTTTGAGCTGGATTTTTCGCTGATCGCATGCTTGGTCTCAAGTATGATGGTTTCAGTGTGGTTTCTTGACAGTGGTGCATATTTTCATATGACTGGAGACAAAGATTTTTTCAGTGATCTGGATGAGAAGGATCTTGGAGTGCACATTGAGATGGGCGATGATGGTAGATATAGTGCAACCGATATTGGTACCATTTCCTTTGAGAGGGAGTCTGGTAAACCCTTTTTATTGAAGGAAGTAATGCATGTTCCAAGATTGAAGAAGAATCTGATCTCGGTGGCCATGTTAGAAGACAAGGGATATGATGTTGTCTTTAGCGAGGGAAAGGCTTTCATGCGCATTAAGGCAACTGGTGAAACCTGGAGGATAGGGGTTCGAGTTAAGAACCTTTATCAATTGCAAGTAGATGGCTACACAGAAATGGCAGGAAAGGCAGAAGGAGTGGTGAGCCGAGATGAGGGCGAGCTATGGCACAGGATATTGGGCTATCTTCACCATGGTGCTTTGAAAATTTTGCAGCAGATTTCTACCGGGCTTCCCAAAGGTACACTTGCACAGTCAGATCAGTGCAAGGGATGTACTTTGGGAAAATTTGTGAAATTTACCTTTCATGAGAAGGATAATCGTGCCACGACGATCCTTGAGAGAATTCACACAGACGTGTGTGGACCTTTCTTAGTAGCTTCGACAGCAAAGCACAGGTATTATGTGATATTTGTTGGTGATTTTTCTCATAAGTGATGGATCTTCTTCATGTAGAAGAAGAGCGAGACATACTCAAAGTTCTGTGAGTTCAAGGCACTGGTTGAGAAAGAATTGGGGAAGCAGGTGAAGGCTCCTAGGAGCGACAATGGTGGTGAATTCATCTCTGGCGAATTCAAGGACTTTTGCAACGCAGAAGGAATTCGAAGAGAGCTCATAGCGCCTCATAACCCACAACATAATGGAGTCGCTGAGCGAAAGAACAGAACGATCATGGGTGTTGCACGGGCGATGTTGCATGATCAGGGCCTTCCCATACACTTCTGGGCTTAGGCATGCAATACTGCGGTTTATGTGAAAAAATGTTGTCCTCACAGGATACTTGGCATGAGTACACTCGAGGAGGCGTTTTATGGTAAGAAGCCTGATATTTCCCATTTGAGGATTTTTGGTTCACCTGTTTACATTCATGTGAAGAAGGATGCCAGGAAGAAGCTGGAGCCGACCACAGAGGTTGGGATATTGTTGGGGTACACTGATACACCCCACAACTATCATGTGTATTTTCCAGACAGTCGCAAGACTGTTGTGCGACGGGATATCAAATTTCATGAGGAGAAAGCCATGAAGTGTTCGCTTGAGAGGGAGCCACACTTGCATGCCGATGAGGAGCTATTAGTTCCTAAGGATGAGTCTCAGGATTTGGATCAGCCAAAGGATGAGATTCGTGTAGTGGAAGAAACCACTCATGCAACGCCAACCATCAGAGGGTGCAAGCACACTACAAAAGCTGAGCGACTGGCTCAAGATGCAGAGAAGATTGTAGGAGCACCTACATCACAGCGCAGACAGGGACAGTCACCTGAACGGTATACTGGATACATGGCTCTTATGAGCAAGTGTATCGTGACAGAGCCATCCTCTTTCGAGGAAGTTGTGGAGGAGCCCGCATGGGTAGATGCCATGGTGGAAGAGTATGATTTGATTGTCAGAAACAGTGCATGGGAGATTGTCCCAAGGCCGAAAGGGAAATTAGTGGTAGGTTAGAGATGGATCTACAAAGTGAAGCAAGTAGCTGACGAGAGTGTGGAGAAGTACAAGGCAAGATTTGTTTCCCGAGGCTTCTCACAAATTGAGGGGATCGATTATGAGGAAACCTTTGCACCTGTCACAATGTATTCTTCCATACAGACAATTCTTGCTCTCTTAGCGCAGATGGGGTGGCACATTCATTAGATGGATGTGAAGACTATGTTCTTCAATAGAGTGATTGAGGAGGAGGTGTACATAGAGTAGCCTGAAGGTTTCGAGATCTTCAGTAGCGAGTCGCATGTGTGCAGGCTCAAGAGAGCACTGTATGGGCTGAAACAAGCACCTCGTGCTTGGTACACATGGATAGACAGTTATTTTACCAGAGTTGGATTCTCCAAGAGTGAGGCGGATCCGAACCTATACCAGATTGTGGTGGAGGGTAAGTTTTTGATCATTGTACTTTATGTAGATGATTTGATTTTGATGGGTGATGAACTATTGATACTCTCATGCAAGGCTGATCTTGCAAAAGAGTTTGAGATGAAGGACTTGGGCCTCCATCATTATTTCCTGGGATTGGAAATTTGGCAGCACAATGATGGACTATTTGTGTCTCAAGGAAAGTATGCCCAGGAGATACTGGAGAAGTTCAACATGCATGGCTGCAAGCCTATCGACACTCCTCTTCCTAGTGGTTGGAGGAAAGAGGATGCTACATCGACAGAGGTAGTGGATGCCACTGTTTATCGACAGTTGGTGGGGTCGCTCATGTATCTGGTCAATACACGACCCGACATATGCTATGCTGTTAACCAGCTTTCACAAGCTATGGTTAAGCCTACCAAGCTCTTCTGGAAGGCAGGCAAGCATGTATTGAGATATCTTAGAGGCACATCAGGATATGGATTATGGTACAGAAAGTCGGATGAGGTGAAGCTGTGTGGCTTCACAGATGCAGATTGGGCAGGGAGCCCAACGGACAGAAAGAGCACATCTGGAGGGATTTTCAGTATCGGGTCGACAACATTTTCTTGGTACAACAGGAAGCAGAGATCTGTGGCACTCAGTTCAGCAAAATTCGAGTATATGGCAGCGAGTTTGGCTGCATGCGAGGCTATATGGATGAGGAAGATCCTGGTTGGGTTGTTCGGTTCACACTTAGATCCTACTGTGATATATTGTGATAATCAGAGTTGCATCAAAATCTTAGTTAATCTAGTATTTCATGATAGATCTAAACACATTGACCTCCGATATCATCATATCAGAGATTTTGTGCTGCGGAAGATCATGTTACTTTCTTACATTCCTATGGAGGA
Source organism: Pinus albicaulis (assembly GCA_034641835.2). Taxonomy (NCBI): domain Eukaryota; kingdom Viridiplantae; phylum Streptophyta; class Pinopsida; order Pinales; family Pinaceae; genus Pinus; species Pinus albicaulis. The sequence goes on along the minus strand of CM076577.1, from coordinate 114,005,705 downwards.
TCAGGATGCTGATATCTTGACGAAGGTGCTCACCAGGAGCAAATTCGAATACCACAGGGGAAAGATCGGGGTGGAAGATAATCCCTATCTTGTTGAGAGGGAGTGTTGAGATTGCAACAAGATGATGAGCTTAGTGGAAAGCAGTCACCTTCACTAAGTGGGCCCACAGGCTATTTTTGGCGCAAGTCTATTTTTAGACATGTCGATCATATTCTATGAGTTGCATGATGCTATTTGTGGATGGTTGGTCAAGTTGGAAAAATACATGGACTTCTATTTTTAGACATATTGGGCTGAATATATTTTTATATTTCTAGTCTAAAAATATATATGTCGAATATTATTAGCTCTTAATAATATTTGGACTATAAACATTATCTTATTCTCTTGGAGCACTTCAGTTAAGTGCACAGATGTGGCACATGAGCTGACATAAGGAATTACGCTATTCTTGAGGGTTAAGTGGAGCTATTGCATGGATACTTCAGTTAGAACTCATGTGACAGAGTTTGGTGGAGTTATTGAGGTAGTTGGTGGAGTTGTGTTCAGTTTAACTGAGTTAAACATAGTTGAGCTAGTTGTATCTAGTATAACTGATTGATACACTAGTGAGAGTGGTGTGAATTAATTATTAATTAATTCACTAATTATTAACTCATTAATCAACTAAAGAATACATCAGTTAACTATAGTGCATGGACAGTTTCAGTGGAGACCAGTGAAGAGGTAGGTGAAAGAGCAGTGTGACTATCAGTTGTGACTATATTGTTGCATGATTTGCAACAACCAGTGATTGGATATGCCAATGAGGATTTCATGAGCAAGGATGGACCAATTCGATTTCATTCAGAGCCATTCTTCAGCAGTGATTGTGCAGTAGATGCAGGCTATTAGGTGGTAAAGATTGGAGCATGTGATTTGCTAGATCGGGCTTGATTAGTGTGTAGCAATTGGAGATTGTACTGAGAGCTTGTGAGGAGCTTTGTATAATGATTTTTACATGATCTCTATGACATATAATATACATATAGTTGGGGGTTTTCAGCTTTAAGATTTCCCATAAAATACTGTGTTCATATGTGTGATTATTTATGGTTTTAATGTGCGCATGCGATTGTTTTATTTCCGCAATTAATGATCAATGGTAGAAGAGATTCTGTATTGTGCATGAAGTTAAAATAGTGTGTGATCCGAATAATCTCGGTGTATAACATATCAGTTATCAAATTTCTACAATTTTTATTTTATAGTTTTATGAATATTAGAGGTAACCACAGACCTACTTTTAAACTCTAGGATCTAGCCTTCCTATGGTTCAGAGAGGGCTCTCTCTATAAGATTTAAATTTGTTTTAATGTTTGATTTTAGGCTAGTTATAAGGAAATTTTGGTTTTAATATTTGGTTTGTTTGGTGGTAACAATCACATAATGAGATGGATAGTAATAGATCTGGTTTCCCATTGGGCAAAAGGAGTCAATATGTCAAGCAAACAACTCAAGATCAAGATCAAAAGACAAATATTTTCAGGGAAAGATAGAAAAGTCACTAAAGATCTTTGAAGGCTGATTGGTGAAGTGGATTAATTGGGATAAAGAGAAATTAAGGATTCTTTGATCCAGATAAGGACGTAGAAGAGAGAGGTCATTCGAAAGAGGGAGAAATTAAGGGTTTCCTACTCTGGAAATCAACATAAAACATATAAATGATAAATAGTTCAAGGCAGAGTGCTTTTAACAAATTCTGTAATAATATTCCTGATTTATCATTCAAATTTAGAACACATTCATGAAAGTATGTAAAACATAAGAAGATTAAAAATGACAATAAAAAGTACTTCACTTCAATGGCTCATCACATGAATCCTAAAATATGATGCTTTATGGTTTTGATCTAGTTTGTTAGTTGAATTTTCTACAAGAAACCCTTTAGGCATAGAAAAAATGACTATAGAAATCTTCAGCAATTTATTCCAAGGTAATACTTCAAAGGATGAAGTATTTATACAAAAAGTGTTACAAAATATCCTAGAATACTCATAGGCTTTTTCTAAGGAAAATAAAAATATCTTTTACAAAAATTTAGTGATAGTTTCTTAACAACTAGCAACCTGTCCTATTTATCCAAATAAAATAGAAATGTTGTTTTGGATTGGGTGCAGCTGGCTACTTTGTTGTCTCCTTTTTCCCAATGGAAAACCAGATCTATTACTATCCATCTCATTAAGTGATTTTTCCCACCAACCAAACCAAATGGTCCTTATAACTAGCCTAAAATCAAACATTAAAACAAAGTTAAATATTATAGAGAGAGCCCTTTCTGAACCCTAGGAAGGCTAGATCCTAGAGTTTAAAAGTAGGTCTGTGGTTACCTCTAATATTATTAAAACTATAAAATCAAAATCTCACAACTTTGGGAATTATTAGAGTGATAACATACTGGCGACCATACTGGGGAAATAACCAATCCTCTATTTTAGATAGGTCTTAAAGGAAATATTTTTCATTATCCTTTCACTTTAAGACTGTTTTATAAGTTGTGAGTATATTTTTATCAAAAAAATGTAATTCTGGCTTCTAGAAAAATCTACTATACCAGGTCAAATCCAGATCCTAAACCTACTACTATAGTAGATAATCTAGACATAATTGGAAAAAAGAATAAACAAGTAGAAGATTTAGGTAATAAAGTTTCCTCAGTTAGAGTAAATTCCCTTCCAAAAAGGTTAGCAACTATACAAGGCGTTGATTTTGACTTAAATTTTGGACATTATTTATTCAGAAACAAATCAAAAAGTGATTTAAATAACACTATTATAGATCCTGATTGTATTTCATCTCTTAAAAGTAAAAAGGAAATTGTTTCAGTAGATTCTGAATCAAAAATATTTGAATCTTATGATAAACTTGATGAAATAAATGCTACTATACTTAAGGAAATAGATGAAGCTCTTCTTCAGCATTCAGTTGAATTAGCTGCCTTATCAGCATATACACCTAATCCCTCTACTTCTTAGTTAGATACCAACCTTTTGGAATCTATAGGTTCATCTATTTATACCACTACATCATTCATAATATCCACTACACTCCATTCCACAGATCCCTTTGTCCCAAAACAACCATTCTAGCCTAGAGTATTATTTCCATCTTCCCCCACCTCAATACCACCCACTAGCTTTCCTTCTAGATCTTCCAGTACATCATTCTCATTCCCAAATAATTCTTCATATATCCTAGTTTCATCTTATGTCATCCCAACTTCACCTTTTAGTTCTTCAACCACATTTTCTAGTACATCATCTTACATTCCGATCTCATCAGCCACTTCTTTAACTACATCATCTAGTACTTCTAGTTCTACCCCAAGCACTTCCAAATTACCTCCTAGCCAAGCTAGAATTCAAGACAGCTGCTAGGTATGCTCCCTTAGTCCTTCTAGGACAGGTACATGATATGCCTCAGGATTACCAGAGTAAAATACCTCAATTTGATGCTACCACTCATTATACTGCCCAACATCACATTAATAAGATGACAGATTATTTTGAGCTTCATGTAATAGATGATTCTGTGTGAGGTCCCTATATTACTAGTATAGTCCCTTATTTTTGTTAGTGTAACCCCCTTATTGTTATTTTTGTACCCCTATAACCCCCATATTGTTATTATTGTGCCCTTAAATTATTATTGTTAGGTCGGATAGGATTACATTGTGGCCCCATGGACTCCTATATATAGAAAGGAGGTTTTGTCATTTGTATCATCCAAGAATTGTTCATTCATGTAATGTATTGGAGGTTTCCCCCTCAAACTGGCTTATTTCTAAGGCGTTGATATCTCTTTTCTTATCTTTTTGGAGCTGGTTTCACAACATTTGGTATTAGAGCTTTGGATTCTAGGGTTTCGCTGCTCCAAACAGGTCATCGTGGAATTTTCTCTATAATGTTTTTTCTACGAATTTTCAGAAGTTGAAATTTTTAGATCATGAATCTGAAATCTTGAGGAAGATCTTCACAAAATTTCAAATCTTGGTTCGCAATATTTTCGGAGATATGATTTGTGCAAGTTAGGGATTGTTGAAGGCTCCTAAATTTAATCTAAACAGGTCATCGTGGTATTTTCGCTATGATTTTTTTCTACAAAGTTTTAGAAGCTGAAAGGTTTAGAGCATGAAGCTGAAATCCTGAGGAACAACATCACAAAATTTCAGAGCTTGGTTCGCAATATCTTTGTAGATATGATCTGTGGAAGTTAGGGATTTTTCAGGCTTCCGAATTTCATCTCAAAGAGGTGATCGTGGGAAAATATTCATAACTCTCTCTCTGGGCATCGGATAGAAATTCTGTAAAAAGTGGCCACAAGTACACGGACTGTAGTTTTGTGTCTATCAATTTAAGAGCCAAAGGAGGAAAACATGACACGTGGAAAATTGTACAAGTTCTCTCTATTGAACCAGTCCATAAATAGCTCATTGTGGGAGATTGGACATAACTTTGTCTCGAAGAATCCAAATCAGGTCAGACCTATGGAATTCGAAAGAGGATTTAGACGACTACCTCAAAGCCAAATTTCAGATATTGAAGATCCGAAATCACATATATAATTCAATTTCAATATCAAACTCCTCAAAAGCAAGAAAAAGGTGTGTGTTTGTTTCCGAATTGCATAATTTTTGTGTGAAAAATCAGCTTGAAGTGATTCCAAGGGCCTATAGAGCATATATTTCAGTATTGGGTTCTGAAATGCCTCCTAAAAATAATTCAACACCCATTAAGCCTTCATAATACTCTAATATGACTCATGAAGATGAATAATTGTAACATGATCTATCAAAATTACAAGAGCAAGTGCACCAAATTTCGCTCTCGCAAAGAGCAGCAAAAAATGAAATGGAAGTTTTGAAGAAAGGCGTGGAAACGAAGATGGATGGTTTGAAGAAAGGCATGGAAACTAAGATGGATGGCGTCGAAGCTAAGATGGAGGACATGGAAGAAAAAATTAAAGGCAACATGGAAAACATGAAGAATGATCTAAAAGAAGACATCGAAGGTTTGACAAAGTTGATACAAGAAATGATTCCTAATGGTGAAAAGATAGTAGAGGAAACTCATGATGAGAACAAAATAAATGTTAATCGTGATTTCATAAACTCTAATGTTGGATTGAAGAACCATCATATTCCAAAGATGGATATGAGGAAGTTTGATACTACAAATGGAGCAATATTTTGATCTTAAGAATGTGAAAAACACACATAAGGTACACATTGCAACTTTACATTTAGAAAAAAATACATTTTTTATGGTATTGATGGCTTTTCTCCCGTAAAAAAATTTCACTTGGTCAATTTTTACAGAGGAAATGATAGCACATTATGAGGATACAAAGAGCAACACTTTCTTTAGCCAATTGATAAATCTCAAACAAAAGGGTTTAGTGGCGGAGCACATTGAGGACTTCCAAAAATTGTATATAAGGGTAACTGATATTCCAGAGGAACACATGATTGATGGCTTCATAGGGACTTTAAAGGATAATATCCAATATGAATTTTGCATTTGGGAACCTGATTCAATGGAGAAGGCATTCAGGTTGGCAAGAAAAATTGAATGTAAAATTATGGCAACAAGGAAGCCTACCACTCACATCTATAAAGATGGAAGTGTTGCTACTCCTAGACTTCCACAACCTACAAGGTTGACACCACAACAATTGGAAGAAAAAAGAGCAAAAGGGCTTTGCTACAATTTTGATATAAAATACACTAAAGGTCATAAGTACGCTGAGAAGAAATTATTTTACATAGATTGTGAAGAGGAGGAAGAAAATCAAGAAGAAACTTCAAAAGTAGAGGATATACACTAGGAAGAAACCCTAGAAGAAGAAGAAATGAGTCTGACCATATCATGTAATGCATTGGCAGGAATTACCACTCCTCAAACTCTCAAGACAGAAGGACATATCAAGAAGAAAAAGGTAATAGTGTTGATCGATTCGGGTAGTACCCATAATTTTATTCATTGTAAGGTAGCCAAGGAATTGAATTGTTTCCTATACCCAGTACCAGAATGTGAAGTGATGGTTGCAAATGGAGGAACTATAAATTTCTCTGGAAAATGCCATAATATCAAGCTAGCCATGGGGGAATATGTATTGAATATTCCACTGCTTTCCATCCCAATGGGAGGTGCTGATGTTGTACTAGGAGTACAATGGTTACAATCTTTGGGGACGGTAGCTTTTAATTTTCAAGAACTTTTCTTGAATTTTTTTTCGGAAGGAAAGTAAATCAAATTACGGGGTATTGCAGGGAAGCAAGGAAATATATTAAGCTCTAATTTCATGACAAAGCTTCTAAAAAAAGAACAACGAGGAGTAATTGCACAATTATGCTCACTAGAAGTTCCAACATCAAAATCATCTATTTCTCCACATCTCCAAAAAGTCTTGGACATTCATTACAAGGTGTTTGATACTCCCAAAGGACTCCCACATATTTGTGATCATGATCATGCTATTCATTTGATTCCAGGAAGTGTTCCTCCAAACATCAGGCCTTACATATATCCTTGTGTCCAAAAGAGCGAAATTGAACGTATGATTGCAGAAATGTTAGAGGCGGGTATAATTCAACCTAGTCAAATTTCTTTCTCTGCTCCAGTAGTATTGTTGCACAAGAAAGATGGATCATGGCGCATGTGTCTGGATTATAGGGAGCTCAATAAGCTCACTATTAAAGATAAATTTCCCATTCCTGTGATTGATGAATTATTGGATGAATTACATGGAGCAATTTATTTTGCCAAGTTGGATCTTCATTAAGGATATCATCAAATTAGAATGAAGACTGAAGATATTCCGAAAATAGCATTTCGAACTCATGAGGGTCATTATGAATTTTTGGTCATGCCTTTTAGCCTTACCATTGCACCTTCTACATTTCAAGGGTTGATGAATTCCATTTTCAAACCCTTCCATAGAAAAATTGTACTAGTATTTTTTGATGATAAAATACTCTACAGAAGGTCTTGGAAGGATCATGTCCAACATGTTGACAGGATGCTCAAACTATTGGAGGAGAAACAATATATGCAAAAACATCCAAATGTTTCTTTGGAGTACAAGAGGTGGAATATCTGGGTCATATTGTATCTCACGAGGGTGTTAAGGTATACCCTAACAAAATTAAAGCCATTAAGGAATCGAAAGTCCCCACAACCATAAAGCAATTGCGCGGATTTCTCGGGTTAACAGGGTATTATCATAGGTTTGCTAAGAATTATGGGAGAATAGCAGCACCTCTAACAAAATTATTGAAGAAAGATGCATTTTCATGGACTCCTGAAGCAACTAAGGCCTTTGAACATCTTAAAGAGGCAATGTGCCTGGCACCAGTCTTAGCTACTTCAGACTTCACAAAAACCTTTACTGTGGAATGTGATGCCTCATGAAATGGAATTGGTGTTGTTTTAATGCAAGAAGGAGGACCCATTTCTTTTGAAAGTCATCCAATCAAAGGAAAGTATTTACAAAAGGCTATTTATGAGAAGAAAATGTTGGAAATACTGCATGCACTAAAGAAATGGAGACCTTACCTAATGGGAAGACACTTCAAGGTAAAAACTGATCATGATAGTCTTAAACACTTTTTGGAAAAAAGACTATCTTTAGAAGAGTAGCAAAAATGGGTCACAAAGGTGTTGGGTTATGACTTTCAAATCATCTACAAAAAACGGAAGCTAAATGTTGTTGCAGATGCACTCTAAAGAAAGGATGAATAGGTGGAAGCATTGCTTTGTGCCCTTTCAATTATCCAACCAGATTGGATAACCGAAGCAAGGGATGAAGGAAGAAGGATGAAGAAGTGTGGACTCTCATTCAAAAGTTGCAGCAAGATCCTAGTACATTTGATACATTTATTTGGAAAAATGATTCGTTATGGTACAAAGATCGCTTATATATTTGCAATAATTCCCAACTAAAACAAAATATTCTTTTGGAATTGCAAACTTCTCCTTTAGGAGGACACTCGGGGTTTTTAAAAACTTACCACAGGGTGAAGAAATAATATTTTTGGGATGGCCTTAAATTTGATATTCAAAATTTTGAGGCGGAATGTTTGGTTTTCCAACAAAATAAAGTTGAGACAATTAAGACCCCGGGTCTTCTACAACCTTTATCCATTCCAAGTCAACGTTGGGAGGAGATTTCAATGGATTTTATCACAGGTTTACCTAAGTCCGAAGGAAAGAGTGTCATCATGGTAGTAGTTGATAGACTTACCAAGTATGCACACTTTTGTGCATTATCTCATCCATTTAAAGCAAGTATAGTTGCTACTGCATTTATGGAAACAATTCAAAAGCTACACGGAAACCCAAAGATTATTGTAAGTGACAGAGATCACATTTTTATAGGAAATTTTTGGACGGAATTATTTTCTTGTTTGGGTACTCAACTAGCTCATAGCTCATCTTATCATCCTCAATCTGGTGGTGAAACAGAGATAGTGAATAAATGTTTGAAAGGATATCTTCGTTGTTTTGTATCTGATAAGCAAGCACAATGGGTCAATTGGTTACCTCTTTTTGAATGGTGGTATAACACTTCCTTCCATACTGCAACGAAAATGACCCCATTTATGGCACTTTATGGATATCATCCACCATCCATCACATTTTCTTTAAGGGAAAATTATAATGTTCAAGCAGTGGAGGGTCACATCGAGCATTAACAAGATGTTCTCCAACTCTTAAACGATAACCTAAATTTGGCACAAAATCGAATGAAACAACGGGCAGATCAACATCGCAGTGAGAGAAGTTTTGATGTGGGAGATTGGGTATTTTTACGACTACAACCATACAAAAAAATTTCCCTCAAGCAAGCTAAGAATAATAATAAATTATCGCCAAAGTAATATGGTCCTTACAAGGTTTTGCAAAATATTGGTACTATGGCATACAAATTGGAGCTTCCTGCTTCTTCACGAGTGCATCCAGTTTTCCATGTTTCATGCTTAAAAAGGTTATAGGGGACAAACTTCCAATTCAAACAATATTTCTAGAACTTGATGAGGAAGGTAAAACCATATTGGAACCTGAAGCAGTCACAGAAACAAGAACTTGACAACTACAAAATCGATCAATTTCAGAGCATCTCATCAAATGGAAGAACTTACCCACTAAAGATTCTACACGGGAGGATGAGAATTTTATACAAAAGCACCCGGAGCTACTCAAGCATTGAGGACAACACTTTTTTGAAGGACAGGAGCATGTTAGGTCCCTATATTACTAATATAGTCCCTTCTTTTTGTTAGTGTAACCCCATTATTGTTATTGTTGTACCCTTGTAACCCCCATATTATTATTATTGTGCCCTTAAATTATTATTGTTAGGTCGGCTAGGATTACATTGTGGCCCTATGGACTCCTATGTATAGAAAGGAGATTTTTTCATTTGTATCATCCAAGAATTTTTCATTCATGTAATGTATTTGAGGTTGCCCCCTCGAACTGGCTTGTTTCTAAGGCATTGATATCTCTTTTCTTCTCTTTTTGGAGTTGGTTTCACAACATTCTGACGTACAAGTGAGACTCTTTGCTCAGACATTAACAGGGGAAGTTAAAAATGGTTTAAAGGTCTTAATCCTGGTAGTATAGATGATTTAGCAGTATTTCATAGATTATTTTTGAATAAATGGGAAAAGAAGAAAAATCCACTTCAAATATTATCTGAATTTGATGCTACGAAAATAGCTCCTAATGAAACATTCCAAAATTATTGCATTAGATACAACAATGCTTATAATTCAATCCCTGCTAATCTCAAAGCCACTCCAGACTCTGTCCTACTCAAATTTCCTGATGGATCTGATACAGACATGGCCTATCAATTAAGAGAGAGAAATGATGATACTTTAGAACGGATGCAAATAGATGTTGTTAGTGTAGAGGTAAATATATTGGCTAGAAAAGCTAGATTAATGAATGAGAGGAGAGTAACCATAAAAGAAGAGACATCTAGTTCAGATGGAAAAATAGATCAATTAGATAAAACTTTAGAGAGAATGGTGGATAAATTAGACAATATAGAAAGAAGACCACAATGGGATAACCAACAACAAATCATAAATCCCAACTTCAGGAAAAATACAAATATTGGAAAATCTAAAGAATCAGCACCTGATCAGACAATAAGACCTCCATTTCAAGAAAAATATGCTGAAAGTTCTCATCAAGATGAAAATGATGAAGACACCATAAATCTATTGAACCCTTAGTTAAACTGAGAGGGGGGTGAATCAGTTCAACTCATTCATGGACTTTTAAAACTTTCCTTTAAACTTATTTACAACTTCATTTCATGATCAACTTTAATATGTGAGTAGAAAGTATTAATATAATGTAACAACACTCTAAATATGTGAGCAGCAAGTATTAAGCAGATTAGATACACCATATCAACACATAAACATCATGCACATAGACAACAGATATAAGTGGAAACCCATAAGGGAGAAAACCACATCTTATTATTGTTGTGATGAAAAGGCAAGCTCCAACTCCCTCTCACCACTGATTTTTTGTAGGCTCTAACCTACAAGAGGCTCCAACCTCAATTCTGCAAGCTACAGCTTGCAAGGAAGCTCCAACTCCCAAATATTTTCTGCAGGCTCCAACCTACAAGAGGCTCCTACCTCAGCTAGCTACAACTGACTTCTATCAAGCTACAACTTGATATGGAAGCACCAACTTCCTCTATTTTTTGTAGGCTACAACCTACAGGAGGCTCCTACCTCAGTCAGCTACAACTGACATCTATCAAGCTACAACTTGGTAGGGAAGCTACAAATTCCTCACTCTTTCATAAAAACACTTGCTGATTTACCTGGATATCAGCTCCGTTCTGTACCATCTTCACTGTTGTGCACCAACCTTCATATCTGCCCTGCATCATCTTTGCATTTTCTCAGATTCTCTATTAGCTCCTCCTTATTCTCTACCTCACTGCTTCATTTCTGCATTCTCTAACCTCTCTATGCATATCACTATGATATCATTTATAGAGTTCACCTTATGACTGTTTGCATTCCACAGGGAGTTCGGAATGAACAGCCATGACTCTTTGACTTCTGCCTTCTCATTTCTTTGTCCAGCTCATTCAGAGGAATATAGCAATTTATACAAATTTCATTTTTACAGTGGAGTTTTGTTTTTCTACCGGAGACTTTCCTTTGCATCACAAACAATATAAAATCAATTAAAACATTTACATTTTCAGTTACAATAATAATTACAATTCAATCCATTCAGTTCTTGGTTCACTGTGTGCTTGTCCTTTCTGTTGTTGTAGTGTAACAGTTCTGCATACTCTACTGCATTTTCATGCTTGTAAAATTCCTTGTGTCTTTTTCAGTTTCTGTCATGTACCTGTTCTGCATACCTCTATTTTCCATGCCTATAAAATGCCCTGTGTCTTTTTCAGTTTCTGCATACTATCCTACTCACTGTAATTGTGTATTTGTTTCATATATAACTTTTTGTTCTTAGCACAATGGTCAGAACCCAGTAGTCAAATAACATTGGTCTTCATATACAGATGCTATTTTTAATGCTCTATGGTTAAAAACCATAGTCAAGTACATTTCATGAATATAATGCGTTCGAATTTTCTATCATTCAATGTAGGTATTGACCCTCACACATATTCATATATATATGAAGATTCTTTATCAACCCAACATATATTTACACCATACAAATATTCATTTTGTCTTACTAAAACCATACATATGGTTTCATCTATATTTCAATCTGCATATTCATTTATATGGTTTATTGGTTCCGACATATATAACTCCAACAATAAATCTTCGCTCTCTCTTTTTGTGTGAAATTCCATTCAACGTTGCCTTTATAAAGTTTGATTAGAGCCAAGATACTAATGACTCACGACACTTTTATAACCATAATACATCAATATATTACGTTCTCCAATCAAGTGTTTGAGATATTATATAAGACCTGTTACCACCGCATTCACTATTGAATGCCAAACCACATATATTGAAATGAAATGTCTTGGGCCCCACATGTCAGACCTATTTTAAATAAACATTCATATGTGACTCCAATACTCTGCTTCATATGCAGGAACTTATTCACTTAATGGTTTAGAACCATACAATAAAATCTTCACGCTCTATGGTCTAAAAACCCGTCATATGAAATTAATCAGCATTACACTTAATTCATGGTAAAACTAACCTTGATTAACCACAAGGAACAACGTATATTAGTTCTGGACCCACAGCCATTCATAACATATCTTTATGCCGAGGCTCAACACTTAAATCAAATGTCTCTTTGACTTTGGATTAACTAAACACCTATATAACCCAATAATAAGACTTAGCCCCACTATATTAAACCTCGGACCCACGCAAAAACATGAATTACCTTTGCTTATCCTTCATGCATCTTCATGATGCGAATGCCGTCGATCTGGGATGGCAACCGATCGGATGCAAATCGCATTATTTATTGAACCGAACTTTAACACCCAAATAAAATGTGAAATGGGTGGTTTCCAAAAACCACTCAACGCCACGTGTCGAGCGCGGAGGTGTATCGCATTTTTATTTCGAATTCCATTTACCACTTTTAAAAAGTGTGAGACTGCTGGTTTTCAACCTCCAGTTTTACTGTTCATTCAAGGTTCCACTCCATATCTTCCTAGTTCCATCTGCCTCTGCGCCATTCAGATTCGCGATTTTGCTTCTTTGTTCCTTTGTCCACGATATCCTACGCCTTCAAACTTAACTTCATTCCACGCATACCAGAACTCGGTGTCACTAGAACTTATATACTCTATCACAGAACCTTAAAACAATTTTTATACATACATTTCATATATCAACTCCAAATACAGGATTTCACCCATACCTAACTCTTGCCACAACGTTTTTATCTTCGCCACGATAGATCTCATATATCTACATAGATCTTACATTCATTGGAACATCCACAAACGAAAATTTCAAATTGAATGCTATTCAACCAACCTTAACCCAGGACTGATTCGCGCATTCTCATACAAACTCCAAATACTCTACACGTAGAGTTTAAATCGAATGACACCCATATGCAATCAATTCACTTCAGAATGCATCCAATCTTGATACGTATATAACCTCTTATTTACCCAGTCATATGCAGAATCACACAGTTCTCGATCTCACAGTCAACCCTGTCTCAAAAATTTATGGATTTTCATTCTCGATCTCACAGTCAACCCTGTCTCAACAATTTATGGATTTTCTTCAATTATATGCAGAACACCATTAAAACCCTTGCCACAGAGTTTATTCAACACTGTTTATAAACCCTGATCGACTCACATATGTAATAAATCATCAATGCAAATATAATTGCACACCTTACCATCAATGACTCATAGGACCCATTTAGACCCCCAATTACAGAGTCTCACCTCACTGGTTCTCACCTTTCAACCTCATTCCTCTGTCTCTCCAGATCTCCAATCAAATGGCCCTTCTACTACTTCCTCTACTTCATGTCTGATGCTTTCTCTGCTGCCTCTCTGCTACCTCTCTGCTTATTTGTTGTCTCAGCTACCTCTCTGCTCCTTGTCTGCCTTTGCTGCCTTTGTTTCTTGTCTAATGCTGCTCCTTTCTTCTCTTTTGCTATTTCTGCTACCTCTTCTTCTTCTTTCCCCTGATGTCTCTGTTGCCTCTCTACCTTGGTTGCTGCTTTTTCTTTGTGCTCCTATCTTCTCCATTGCCATCAATGACAATAGTTCCAACATTCTCCCACTTTGGCATTGATGGCAACACACTTCCTCTACTTGCCTTTTTGAAGACCCTTTCTTCTGTTACTTTCTTTAGCTTACTTTTCCTCCCCCTTTGACATCAATGGCAAAGGGTTGCACATCTCTCAGTGTGGATTCTGTCTTTTCATTTCCTCTCTCTGAGTTGTGTTTAGGCCCTTCTTCTTTTGACTTTATACCTTGCTGCTCCAGACTGGTCTACAAGAGTTGTTGAGAGAACACTTTTGAGAATTATTGAACTTTAATAAACACTGTAAGTTGATACAATCCCAAAGCACAGACTCCTTTCACTTGTATAAATATGAAAGTGAAAATAATGACACTTCATAGAACACCTTGTACCAGCCTTATCTAATCAGAGATGCATCATTGGATCAAAACTAAAATACTGAGAATGCTTCAAATACACTTCAGTCTCTAGTATTATCTTCATCAAAAATCCATATCTATTGAGGAAGATTGTAGATGGAATATTTCTTTTTCTGCAATACACATCTATAGTACAACACTTGTTCAATTATGATGATGCCAGTATATATTTTGTAGCCGTGGATCACCTTTCCTACCTGTTGGTGGTGATATGAGCTAGGATGCTGACAAGGATGTTATACTAAATAGCTGAAAGACCCTTGATACTCTTTTCAATGGTGACATATTGGAAATCCTTTCTGTTGAAGTAGGCTTTAGATGTAACATTTACAGACTCTTGGGCTTGAAGTGTAATATCAAAACAACTAGTCCTTCATACTTTAGATACTTTAACTGTTCTATCATGATGTTCTTGATGTTCTTTTGCCTTAATCCTTTGATCCCGAGGACCTATACCATACCACTGCTCCACTTGGTATATTGTTGATAGGCATGGTACTTGTACCAAATACCAATTTATACTCCTTTCACTTCAGCTCACACATGAACCCGTAGTTAAGACAACCTTCTTGATTTCTACTATTGAGCTTTCCACTGTTCACACCAACAATCGTCAATATGTTGAATCTGATCTTGTCATTATTAACCTTTTTCCTATTTTGTCATTCTGTTCAAACGCATGTCATTGCATTTTCCTTTCTAGGACTGCTCCAAAATAATTGTTGCTTTACATGCAATTCAACTGTTCTGACATAATGATCTTCGGGAAGACATCTTCAATTTCTTTACTTGGAGTCTTCATGGGCAGACCACTTCAATGATTTATCACTCACTTGATTGCATTCCTCCAAGGGGAATTTTCATAGATGAAAGATGTAATGATATAATGATGATAAGCTCTTCTCTTACTCCTCCTTCTTAATGTGATTCATTGGTAATTCTAGCAGTATGATGCACAATGTGATCATCCTTTGTGGGTCTTTCCAGTTCTGTAGCTTGAAACATAATTTTTGATTTTAACCATTCATCACTTAATGTTCTGATGTCTTCTTAGCTTACATGTTCATTGCTAATGTTTCCTCTACCATCATGGCTTCTTGCTACTTTCTCTCCTTCCATCCACCTATTGGCTATTGTGTGCTTCAAGTGTTCTTCTTCCTCTATAGTTCTCTGTTAGAAAAAATTTCCTTTCCCTTCCTGATCTTATAGTTCTCATTCCAAGGATCTCTTCTTAGACTACTTTCTTGGGACTATTTATGAACTGCTCTCCCCCTGGGATGTTGCTTCATATTTATCACTGGTTGGATATTTACTTTGCTTCCTAGAGCAGCTCCCCCTAAGACTATGATAGATTCATTATGTTATTGAGGTAACAGGCTCCCCCTTTCTCTTTTCCTTCCATAATTTATTGGGGTTATTCATAATGTCTGCACTTCTATTTGATTCATAGTTTTGTTTGATTTGATTAGATTCTATCATCTGTCTAGAGCTCTTTAATGTATATGGAAATTTACAGTCTTTTGCTTTGTGACCAAGCTTGAGGCATACATAACATCTTATTTTACCAAGGTACGTTTGAGCTGATGTATAATACTTTGTTCCTCTTTTTGAACACAATTTACATTTAACAGATTTATGTCCAAAATTATTGCATGCATAACAGTAGCCATGGAAATGATTTGTGTACCTGGTGAAAGATTGTCTTTTCCATTTGCTTGCCTGAGGGGTTATTCTCATTTGCTGCATCCTTTGCTAGATGGACTGGATTTGCTTTGTCTTACAATATGTTGCACTATGTCCGGGTTTGTGGCAGGAAAGACAAGTGATGCTTCTCATAGGAGGAAAGAACCTTCTTTGACATCTTCCAAATTTATTCAATTCATATTCAGGAGTGTGAGTGCCTTTTTCAGCTGACTGTTTCATCCTCTCATTCTATGTCCTTTCATTTTTATGCTTGTTTTTGTTTGTCTCTTTACAAATCATGTTCTTGTTGGCTTCTACTTCTGTAGGAATCTTCTGAGCTACTTCATTATCCTTTATAGCTTTTACAAAGATGATCTTCCTGTGATCTTCTACCTTGGACTTATTGGTTTCTCCTTCATAGCCTATCCCAGTCTTTATGAGAGGAGATCTTTGAACATTTAGGATTTGGTCCAACTGTCCAAATCTTTTCATTTGAGAAGTATTCATTAGTAATTCTCTTTGGGATTTTTCTAATTTATTTCTGAGGCACACTACTTCTTCTTCCAATTTCTCACATTCCAGACTTTTCTCTCTCATTTGTTGCAACAAAGTGTCTTCTACTTTCCTTGCTTCTTCAAGTTGTGTCTTCAGGCCAAGAATTTATTTCATGTCTTCATATTCTTTCTCATCACATATTTTCACCAATGTCTTAAAATCTTTGTTTTATTTCTTCAATCTTTCTATTTCAGTCAAGGCTGTGTCAAGTTTGGTTTTTTCTTCAACTATAATTTCTTCATGGAACTGACTTCCATTCACACTAGCAGGTACTTCATTTGATGGAACATTTTCCTTTTGAAATGAGTTTTTCTTCTTCTTAATTCTCTTCTCCTTCTTGACAAGCAGCCACTAGTGTCTACTTCATGCATGAAATGAAATCTATCCCAGATTTCTTTTGCAGAGGTTAAATCCATTATTAACTCAAGATCCTTGTTATGTAGACTATTGTGTATCACACATTTTTCCTTGGCATTCCTTTGTTGTTCTTGCACCAAGGGAGAGTCTGTGCAGTAACCATCACATACAAGTTTCCATACCTCAAGCTCATAAGCCAATAATTCTATTTTAACCTTATCTCTCCATTCAGGAAAGTTTGTTGTATTTAACACACGTACATTTTGATAGTCCATGACTCAACCAGATCTCCTTCAAGCTATTAAGCTTACACTAAAGTAACCTGCTCTGATACCAATTGTTGAGCCCTTAGTTAAACTAAGAGGGGGGGTGAATCAGTTTAACTCATTCATGGAATTTTAAAACTTTCCTTTAAACTTATTTACAACGTCATTTCATGATAAAATTTAATATGTGAGCAATCTTAATATGTGAGCAGCAAGTATTAAGATAATGTAACAACAATATAAATATGTGAGCAGCAAGTATTAATCAGATTAGATACACCATATCAACACATAAACATCATGCACATAGACAATAGATATAAGTGGAAACCCATAAGGGAGAAAACCACATATTATTATTGTTGTGATGCAAAGGAAAGCTCCAACTCCCTCTCACCACTAATTTTCTGTAGGCTCCAACCTACAAGAGGCTCCAACCTCAATTCTGCAATCTACAATTTGCAAGGAAGCTCCAACTCCCAACTATTTTCTGCAAGCTCCAACCTATAGGAGGCTCCTACCTCAACCAGCTACAACTGATTTCTATCAAGCTACAACTTGATATGGAAGCACAAACTTCCTCTATTTTCTGCAGGCTACAACCTACAAGAGGCTCCTACCTCAGTCAGCTACAACTAACATCTATCAAGCTACAACTTGATAGGGAAGCTCCAAATTCCTCACTCTTTCATAAAAACACTTGCTGATTTACTTGGATATCAGCTCTGTTCTTTACCATCTTCACTACTGTGCACCAACCTTCATATCTGCCTTGCATCATCTCTGCATTTTCTCAGATTCTCTATCAGCTCCTCCTTCTTCTTTGTCTCACTGCTTCATTTCTACATTCTCTAACCTCTCTATGCATATCACTGTGATATCATTATAGAGTTCACCTTATGACTATTTGCATTCCACAGGGAATTCGGAATGAACAACCATGACTCTTTGAATTTTTCCTTCTCATTTCTTTGTCCAGCTCATTCAGAGGAATATAGCAATTTATACAAATTTCAGTTTTACAGTGGAGTTTTGTTTTTCTACCGGAGACTTGCCTTTGCATCACAAAAAATATAAAATCAATTAAAACATTTACATTTTCAGTTACAATAATAATTTCAATTCAATCCATTCAGTTCTTGGTTCACTGTGTGCTTGTCCTTTCTGTTGTTGTAGTGTAGCAATTCTGCATACTCCCCTGCATTTTCATGACTGTAAAATGCCATGTGTCTTTTTCAGTTTCTATCATGTACCTATTCTACATGCCTCTGTTTTCCATGCCTGTAAAATTCCCTGTGTCTTTTTCAGTTTCTGCATACTATCCTGCTCACTGTAATTGTGTATTTGTTTCATATATAACTTTTTGTTCTTAGCACAATGGTTAGAACCCAACAGTCAAATAACATTGGTCTTCATATACAGATGCTGTTTTTAATGCTCTATGGTTAAAAACCATAGTCAAGTCCATTTCATGAATATAATGCATTCGACTTTGCTATCATTCAATGTAGGTCTCGGCCCTCACACATATTTATATATATATGAAGATTCTTTATCAACCCATCATATATTTACACCATACAAATATTCCTTTTGTCTTAATAAAACCATACATATAGTTTCATCCATATTTCAATCTGCATATTCATTTATATGGTTTATTGGTTCCGGCATATATAACTCCAACAATAAATCTTCGCTCTCTCTTTTTGTGTGAAATTCCATTCAACGTTGCCTTTATAAAGTTTGATTAGAGCCAAGATACTAATGACTCATGACACTTTTATAACCATAATACATCAATATATTACGTTCTCCAATCAAGTGTTTGAGATATTATATAAGACCTGTTACCACTGCATTCACTAATGAATGCCAAACCACATATATTGAAATGAAATGTCTCGAGCCCCACATGTCAGACCTGTTTTAAATAAACATTCATATGAAACTCCAATACTCTGCTTCATATGCGGGAACTTCTTCACTTAATGGTTTAGAACCATACAATAAAATCTTCATGCTCTATGGTCTAAAAACCTGTTATATGAAATTAATCAACATTGCACTTAATTCATGATAAAACTGACCTTGATTAACCACAAGGACCAACGTATATTAGTTCTGGACCCACAGCCATTCATAACATACCTTTATGTCGAGGCTCGACACTTAAATCAAATGTCGCTTTGACTTTGGATTAACTAAACACCTGTATAACCCAACAATAAGACTTATCCCCGCTATATTAAACCTCGGACCTGCACAAACACATGAATTACCTTTGCTTATCCTTCGCACATCTTCATGATGCGAAGGACGTCAATCTGGGATGGCAACCGATCGGACAAAATTCGCATTATTTATTGAACCGAACTTTAACACCCAAATACAATGTGAAATGGGTGGTTTCCAAAAACCACTCAACGCCACGTGTCGAGCGCGGAGGTGTATCACATTTTTATTTCGAATTCCATTTACCACTTTTGAAAAGTGCGAGACCGCTAGTTTTCAACCTCTGGTTTTACTGTTCGTTCAATGTTTCGCTCCATATCTTCCTAGTTCCATCCGCCTCTGCGCCATTCAGATTCACGATTTCGCTTCTTTGTTCCTTTGTCCACGATATCCTATGCCTTTGAACTTAAATTCATTCCACACACACCAGAACTCAGTGTCACTCGAACTTATATACTCTATCACAGAACCTTAAAACAATTTTTATACATAAATTTCATATATCAACTCCAAACACAGGATTTCACCCATACTTAACTCTTGCCACAACGTTTTTCTCTTCGAAACAATATATCTCATCTATCTACACAGATCTTACATTCATTGGAACATCCACACATGACAATTTCAAAGTGAATTCTATTCAACCAACCTTAACCCAGGACTGATTCACGCATTCTCATACAAACTCCAAATACTCTACACGCAGAGTTTAAATCGAATTACACCCATATGCAATCAATTCACTTCAGAATGCATCCAACCTTGATACATATATAACCTCTTATTTACCTAGTCATATGCAGAATCACACAGTTCTCGATCTCACAGTCAACCCTGTCTCAACAATTTATGGATTTTCTTCAATTATATGCAGAACACCATTAAAACCTTTGCCACAGATTTTATTCAAAACTGTTTATAAACCCTGATCGACTCACATATGTAATAAATCATCAATGCACAGATAATTTCACACCTGACCATCAATTACACATAGGACCCATTTAGACCCCCAATTACAGAGTCTCACCTCACTGGTTCTCACCTTTCAACCTCACTCCTCTGTCTCTCTAGATCTCCAATCAAATGGTCCTTCTACTACTGCCTCTACTTCATGTATGATGCTTTCTCTGCTGCCTCTTTGCTACCTCTCTACTTCTTTTCTGTCTCAGCTACCTCTCTGCTCCTTGTTTGCCTTTGCTGCCTTTGTTTCTTGTCTAATGCTACTCCTTGCTTCTCTTTTTCTATTTTTGCTGCCTCTGCTTCTTCTTTCTTCTGATGTCTCTGCTACCTCTCTACCTTGGTTGATGCTTTTTCTTTATGCTCCTATATTCTCCATTTCCATCAATGACAATATTTCCAACAAAATCTAATGGGTACAAATGATGATAACACTATCTTTCTCACACAAGAAGATAAAAAGTTATTTGAAATGCAAAAAATTCAATTAGATTCAGGTGAATCATTTGAGTACAAACAAGGTTATGATTTTCCTATCAATGAAATACATAAGAAATATAACCTTAGAAGAAAGAAAAAAATAGAACCTTCTACTAAGAAATATGCACAAAAAAAAACTAAGAAAACAGTAGAAGCTCACACTACCAAAGTTCTACAAATTCTCCCTAGGGAAAACAAGAAAAAATCTAACTCAGCCCAGAACATTTCCAGCCCTAAAATTTCACCCAGTCCCAAGATTGTTGATATAACAGATGAGGTTGTCCAAGCATCAATAGATTCACAAAAATCTGTTGTTGTTAAAACACCTAATTCTGCTAAAACAATAATTTTAGATTCCAAAACATCCACTGTTGATCCAAAATTAGCAGATCCAAAAGCTGCCACTGCCAAAATAGCTTCTGATAATTAAAAATCTGAAAAAACATCTACTTCCACTCAAACCATTCCTAAAAATAAAAATAAGAGCAGTAATACACAAGAAACACAAACTGAAAATGAGAAAACAGTTGTAGGAAAAGAAGATAAACCTACTCAAACTACAGTTACTAAAGAAGAAATAATTCAGCTTAGTAAATCATAACCTTCATTTAATATACAAGCTGAAATTGAAAAATTAAAATACCAATTCCTTTGACATAATTTGTAAAATATGATTTATACAAAACAAATATCACTGAAACCTTAAACATGAATTATGGAGAAGACTCAGTAAACTTAAGTGATGATCAACCAGATTTGATTTTTGGTGCTGATGTTAATGGAAAACACCAAGATGGAGTAGTTCCACCATTTTACATTATCTTAACTGTTCATGACCAAATATTACATAATGCAATGTTATATTTAGGAGCTTCACACAATCTAATGCCAAAAGCAATAATGGAAACCCTGAATTTAGATATCACTAGGCCTTACAAATATCTCTTTTCATTTGATTCAAGCAAAGTGAAATGTTTAGGTTTAATTAAAGATTTGTGTGTCACATTAATTCAATATCCTAGTAAAAGCATACTCATGGACATTGTAGTAGCTGATATCCCACCCAAGTATGGAATTCTCTTATCTCACTCATGGGGAGCCAAATTACAGGGATCCATACAATTACATATGTCATATGCAAACATCTCAGTTTTTGGCCAACCAAAGAAACTCTATAGGGAAACATTGATGAAATACATGGTGAGTAGTGTTGAAATACCAAGAAATTACCCAATTTACACTACACCTACTGAACTAGATTCATTCATCTTATGAAACTCTGAAACTGATAATGAAATAAAAACTAAACTAAAAGACAAAAATAAAACACCAGACAGTGAAAATATCTTTCATGAATCATTATGGCATTTAGATTTTGATGGTTCAGTCAATAAATTAGGAGCAGGAGCAGGAGTTTGGATAAATAATATGGAAAATAATCATGCAGAAGGCCATGTTTTCAGACTAAATTTTAAATGTACCAATAACATGGCTGAATATGAAGCTCTCATTGTAGGACTGCAGATTATCAGAAATTTAGGAGGTAAGAGAGTATCAATTATGGGAGACTCAGAGTTGATTGTAAAACAAATAAATGGAGAATATTCTTTTTATAATCCAAGATTAAGCCGATATAGAGAAACTGTGTTAGATTTGATAGATGAACTGTTGGAATGTAATTTTTCTGCAATACCAAGAAAACAGAACATACAAGCTCACTCCCTAGCAACTTTTTCTAGTACATGCAATCTACCATTTCAGCCAAATCATAGGTATACTACAAAAGTCAAACACAGACCAATAATTCCAGATAATCTTAAATATTGGAAAATTTTCTCACAAGATCAACAGATTTTCCATTTCATGAACAATGAAGGTGAATTTCAGAATTGTAAAATAGATACAGACTGTACATTAGATCAGAATTTAGATAGTGAATTTGATTTGAATAACATAGATGTAGATAAAGTAAAGTTTGCAAAACCTACTAAATTTATTCAATCAGACATAGATAACTTAGACAAAGTAGAAATTGAAGAGATAATTGATGATAAATCTGATATTTTGAACTTAAAAGATAACTTTTTACCAAAAGGCGTAACTCCTTTAGAAGTTTATTTGACTCTAATGATGTTGCAAGAAAACCCAAAATGGAGCCACTTAGATCTGATATTGAAGCATGTAACATAGGTACAGAATCAAAACCTAAGATGATTAAACTTTCCAAAGCTTTACCTCAACAAGAAAAAGAAAAATAAATAGCTCTTTTTAAGGAATTTCAAGATGTTTTTGCTTGGAATTATGAGGACCTAAAATCCTATGACACTAGCATAATACAGCATAAAATACCTATAAAAGAGGACCAAAAACCTATTAAACAAAATTTAAGAAGGATCAATCCTGTTTTGATGCCTTTAATTGAGAAAGAGGTAAAAAGGATGTATGAGGCCCAAATAATTGCACCATTCAGATATTCTAATTGAGTTTCTAATCTAGTTCTCACTAGGAAAAAGATAGAAGAAATTAGATTATATGTTGACTTTAGAAATTTAAATAAGGTATCCTTAAAATGAAATTACCCTTTACCAAAGATGGATCACATTTTACAGAGGGTAGTTGGTTCTTCTATGATTTCACTTTTAGATAGATTTCCAGGGTATAACCAAATTCTAGTCCAACCGGAGGACCAAGCCAAAACTGCTTTCACTACTCCATGGGGCACTTTTATGTATGTAAATATGCCTTTTGGGTTAATGAATGCAGGAGCCACTTTTCAAAGAGCCATGGATATAGCCTTTGCAAAGGAAATTCATGAATTATTATTGATTTATTTAGATGACATTCTTGCATTTTCAAATACTGATTATGAACACTCGGATCATCTTAGGCAAGTCTTTCTTAAATGTAGGAAATTTGGCATCTCTCTAAACCCTAAGAAAAATTTATTTGGATTAGAAGAAGGTAAGTTACTTGGACACATAATATCTAAAGAAGGAATTAGAATAGACCCTGCTAGAATAGAAGTAATTCTTAACATTAGTCCTCGTAGGAACATTAAAGAGTTACAAGCTTTTCTAGGTAAAATTAACTTCCTTAGAAGATTCATCTCAAATTTAGCTGAAATAATCAGAGAGCTTAACAATATGCTTAAAAAGGACTTAGTACTTAAATGGAATATTGAAGCTAAGTCATATTTTTAATCAATTAAACAAGCTTTCACCAAAACACCAGTCCTTATAAGTCTTGATTTTAAAAAGGATTTTATTATCTTCTCTTTTGCTTCAGAACACACTATTGTTGCAGTTTTACTGCAGAAAAATGACCAAGGCTATGAGCAGCCCATAGCTTTCTTTAGCAAAACACTCATATATGCCACTTTAATGTACAATATCATGGAGAAACAAGCCCTAGCTTTGGTAAACGTCGTTAAAGACTTTAGAGTGTACATTCTTTATTCACACATCATTGCCTATGTTCCAAATGCAGTTGTAAAGGACATTCTAACTCAGAATGGTCCTGATGGTAAAAGAGGCAAGTGGATTTCCAGAATTTTGGAATATTACATAGAAATAAAACCCACTACACTCATAAAAGGTCAAGTTTTAGCTAAACTCATGGCTAAATCAAATTGTCACGCTTTAGACATTAATTTTATTGCTCAAATAGATGATCAGGAAGAGATGGTGATTCCAGAGATCAGTGAAGCCTTTTTGGACTCACCATGGTATGTAGATATTATATTTGTATTACTAAATTTACAAGCTCCTCCTGTATTATCAAGAAAAAAATCTAGATTCTTAAAAATGAAGGCAGTAAGATTTTGTATCTTAGACAATGTACTTTTTTGGAAAGATCATAGTGGAATTTTACTGAATTTTTTTCTTAAAGAAGAATATGAAAAATTTTTAGAATAATTTCATGGAGGTGACTGTGGAGGACATCTTTACTGGAATACTACTGCAAACAAAATCCTGAGAGCTGGTTTTTACTGGCCTACTTTGTTTTCAGATGTAAAAAGGTATGTGACCTCTTGTCACAAGTGTCAAATATTTGAGGGAAAGAAAAATCTGTTACCCCTGCCCTTAAAACCCATCTCAACAGAAATTTCATTTCAACAATGGGGTCTTGACTTCATTGGTGAAATTCACCCTCCATCCTCAATCCAACATAAGTGGATCCTGATAGCCACTGACTATTTTACTAAGTGGATAGAAGCCATACCCTCCAAGCAAGCCACTGACACTATCGTTATCTCCTTTTTAGAAAGCAACATACTTTTAATATTTGGATGTCCTCAAAAAATTATCACTGATAATGCGGTTGCATTCAAATCTAAAAATATGATTGACTTTTTCCATAAATACCACATTACCCTTGGCCATTCTACTACATATTACCCTCAAGGTAATGGCCTTGCTGAATCTTCCAATAAAAGCCTTGTGAACATCATCAAAAAATTACTAGAAGATAACAAGAAGACTTGGAACAAGAGGTTAGTTAATTCCTTATGGGTAAATAGACTTACCGCCAAAAAATCTATTGGTACATCCCCCTACCAGCTTGTTTATGGAATGGATGTTGTTTTTCCATCTTCCTTAGGAGTACCAGTAATGAAGATAATTCAAGAGTTACAAGTTGAGACCAATTACATTCAAAGAAGGATTAATCAAACCATTCACTTTCAGAAAAAAAGAGAAGAAGTTTATCTTAAGTCTCAAGTTATCCAAGATAAGATAAAGAAATTTTTTGACAAGAAGAGTAAAGAAGATGATTTCTACATTGGTGATAAAGTTATAAAATGGGATTCAAGGAGAGAAGAGAAAGGTAAACATGGGAAATTTGATTTCCTATGGAAAGGACCTTATGTTATATATGGTTACAGAGGTAACAATGCTTTATTTTTTAAACAAAAGGATGGATCAAATCTGCTAGGTGGACCTATCAATGGCAGAATGCTGAAGCACTACTACTCTTCAGAAATAACCAATAGTTAATTTTGTTTACTTTGTCCATTGTACATAACATTGCAGATTTTAGATTGGATTGGATGTTTTCCTAACAAATTTGAAGCCCGGAGAGACGACCCTAAGCTTTGAGAGGTAAAATATCATAAGTATGAACAATTGCAGAGATAAGATAACCTTTACAAGGTCATCACAGTCAAAATTCAAAGGCTACTAGTCTTAAAGTTCTTGACATTTCACCAGGAAATGCCATCCCCGTGTGGAGCCACTGTTAGGGTCTTATAATAATAGGGTTCATAATTTTTTAATTGACTATGATTAGTCTTGTAAATATGTACATACCTTTCTTTCTTCAAGTTTTTTTCCCATATTTTTAAAATAATAAAAAATAAAAAGAGGGTAAAAGTCCTAAAAAGAAAGATCAAAGGACTTGAAAAGAAAAGATTTAAAAAAAAAAAAAATGGACCCTAAAGACAAAAAAGAGATAAGAATAAGACATGAAAGTGATGCAAGTCAAAATGCCACTACTTTTTACTTGTACTGAAAATAAATGATTATGTGTAGCTTGTCCAAAATGCCATAATCCATGATGAGTTAAATAGTTTAATCCTAACTTTTTCATGCTTTGAATTTCATGTTTATAGATAGATAATAAAGATCTGTCAAACAGTTTAAACTTGAAAAATCAGTAGATAGTTAGAGAATAAATGAGGAGCTCAATAGTTTAATCTGAGCCCTTGGATGAAATAAGGTTAGAATTAGATAGTTTCCTGCTTTAAAAGAAAAAATGGATTTAGGGTTGCAAGCTTAAATGCACCCATGCAAATAATGAAAAGTTGTTAGAATAATGATGGGTAGGTAGAAATAGTTTTAAAAAGGCATGTAATAAAACTTCATTTGGAAAAAATTACTAATTTCCCCTCCCCTCAAAGTATTCAGTACTCAAAACCTTTATTTAAAAAGGCTCAGAGCATTTCTCTGACTTTTGCTGGGACCAGAGCCAAGGCTTAATAACTAA
The DNA here is from genome assembly GCA_034641835.2 of Pinus albicaulis. NCBI lineage: Eukaryota > Viridiplantae > Streptophyta > Pinopsida > Pinales > Pinaceae > Pinus > Pinus albicaulis. The sequence continues at coordinate 113,978,961 of CM076577.1, read as the reverse complement.
TTGGTAATAAGTATTGAATTCCCTTCATAATCACCCTTTTCCTCAACATTATTCCCTTTTCCTAAGTTAAAACACTTTTCTTAGGGAAAGTAAAAAATCCCCTTTAACTAATTTCATTTCATGCAAAAACAATCAAAAAACCCACAAAAATACAATTTATCATAAGTATTATGTGTAAATGTTTAAAATGGGACCATTATTGTGCTCAAATGCCAATTTTACACTTTTCTTAGTTGATATTATATGTATTTCCGCTCACATCATACTCATTTCATATTAACTCTAATATAATGTATTAATTCCCTTATAACTACCCCTTCCCATAGATATATTAATTCCTTTATTTTAAATATCCCAAACCCACTATTTTAACGTTTAACCTACGGTCTAAATACCCATGTGTTGAATATTACCCCGCCTATCCCCCAAAGGTTAAACACATTATATATAATAAAACTCGCCTTCACAATACACATGAAAATCATCCAATTTTTGTGTAAACCATATTACACATATCCTGCTAATAACATTAGTTTATACGTTTAAACTACATTTAAACATATTAATCCAACCCCACCACATATATACTCTCAGGGCCCATGCCCCATATGCCAAGAAAATCCATTTCTCCATCTCCATCGTTCGCATCGCCTTCCCCAGATCCGATGAACCATATTTGGTATCGCAATTTCAATAGTGCTGAAAATAATCAATTTGAAACTTGCGAAATGGGCAGTATTTCCATATTCTCTCCCCTCCACGTAGCGATAAGAGATTGGATCGCATTCGATCCAAATAAGCCACTTACCACTTTCTCATCGCGCGATAAACACTAATGGTTTTCTCCCATCGGCGCTAAACCACCCTTCCTTTGACTTGACTCGCATTCAATGCAGAACCTATTTAAACCTAAAAACTCTAATAGAACTACATATACGCTTAGTTTTAAGTTTTTTCTGAGTTTTTCTGCATATTAAACCCTTCCGAATAAAAAAACATGTGTTTTACACCATTTACATGCCCAAATAACTAGAGATCTATTAAAAATTGCTGCCAAGACTGCTTGAAGCTTCCAGTTAACTTCCAAAGACTGCAATAGCTTCCAAAAGCCTTTCGACGCCTCAGAAACCCAGTTTTAAGACCAAATACCTGCAAAAAATATGTATTCTTCAATAAAATAAATCTTCCTATCATTTGAAAAAGAGTTTCATGTGAAATTGATAGCCAAACACCCTATTTATCCACAGAAAAACCTTATTTTCCCTCAAAGAACAGATTTGCTATAAAACCCTGATAAAAATTCCGTTTTGATACTATCTCTAGTTTTAAAACGAAATTGAAGAAGTTTTAGTCTTCAAAAACCTTAAAGAACTTCTAATTAATCCAAAAACCCTTTTTCAAATAATCAGAACCCTTTGTACATGCATAAAACTATTTTTTTTTAAGTCCAGTTTATCCAAAAAGATCAGAGAAGCCCTTGTTATTTCATTTTCTGAGTCTGTAAAGAGTTTGAAGATCAAGTTTGAAACCAAATTGAAATTTTAAACCAAAAGAAAGCCTAATTATACCTTTTACTATTCTAATAAACCTCTATTAAAACCAAAAATACCTTCTGTAAACATTTTAAGTTTACAGAAGAGTACAAAAAGCCTAAATACAGAGTTTTAAGCATCTAGAAGGTTAAAAGTGTCAAAATTAAACCCAACAATGGCTTCCAAAACCACTATTGTTATAAATCCACTACAACCTCCTGTTGTAGAGGTGGAGCATACACCCCTAGATGATGTTGATTACAAAATAACTGATCCAGTAATAGAATTCAATCTTTTAGATCTCCACTACTAGAGTCTAGAAAAATCATTAGATCAGGGAGATGATGTTCAGATTTGGGAGTCAAATCTACCCAAATATGTAGTCCCACGTACTCATCGATGTCCAGAAGTCATTAGGCTATGTCAAACCTATTATTCACCTCACCAAAGAGCCATGGTTGATGCTAACAAAGAAGTATTGTTTACTATTACTGCAGAATCCATTAACCTAATCTTTCAGCTGAAACCGTATCCCAATGCAGTTCCATTATCCATAGAAGCTCTCACAAAGATTTATATTCAATTATAATTTCCTAAAAGATTTCAGATTTTCCAAAATTTCATGCCTACATATGTTGAAATCCCAAAGATAAACCCTCCTTATTCTACTTCCAAATTTCTTGAAGGATCAAGGCTTTTCATCTCTATGTTATCCTTTATCCTAGGTTATTTTACTGATGAGCACACAGATGAGTCTATTTTAGGTTTCCTATCCACCTTTGTGCCAGGTCAACCTCCTTATGTTATCTACAATTATGCTGAATACATAGCTGATAATATTCATGATCAAATTGTGAATTTTCCCACTGAAAGAGTTTTTAGATATTCATCCTTCCTCTTTCACATGTTCCTTTATTTCCAAGCAGAAAAATTCCCTATAAACCTTCAGAAATTGGATGTAGAATGGAATCCACTATCAGTCATCTTTTGGACATCTCTAATCAGAAAAGAATCAACAAAATTCACTTATGTGGACTTTATAGATTTTTTTGTTCATCCATTGATAAACATGTTGAAAAACAAAGTACAAACAAGAATCGGTGATGAGATAAAGAAATTACTACAGTTGTTAGATCAAAGTAGAACTGGAGGTTGGTACCTTTACCAAAATCATACAGAGATCAGATTTTTTGGGCCAAATATTTTACCGTATAAACTACAAAAATAATTTCCAATGAGAGTTTTTGCCTTAGAGTACATAAGGAAAATACTAAATTCATATTCTATCAACTTCTTGGCTACCAAAAATAAGACTCAATTCAAGTTGAAGAACCAAGTAGGACCCTTCATTTGCAATCACGGGGATGCAGGTACAGAGGTAGAAAAATAGTTACTGGAATACAAATTTGAAGAAAGGTTCTTATGGAATTATGACCCTTAGGGAATACTCAGTAAAATGAGGGTAAAATGAAAATTTACCCCTTATATCCATGATAAAAGGCCTGAGATTAAACAATTTTCTAATCAAACAGAGTGGCTAGAAAATACCTTGATAGAAACATTTAAACAGGGTGATACTAGTCACACCTTGAAAACTGTAAATCAAGAAGATAAAGCTACTAAGAGAATCAGGGAAGAAGGTACCTACACTGTTGAAACAACAACAGAGACTAGGTTTAAACTTAGATATAACAAGAAGCCTAAGCTCAATCCAATGAACAAGGAAAAAAAAACAATTGAGGTGCTAGATGAAGAAAATACATAGAAGAACACAGACGTTGATATATTTATTGTAAATGAGCAGGAAAAGGATACTCCAGACACTCAGATGATTGAAAAGCAGCAAAATATGGAGGCATCCTCATCACAACAAGCAGAGAATACAAGTTTGGATATCAAAGCGAAATACAAGGAAATCAAAGCTAAGAATGGAGAGTTAAAGGATGAGATTTATTCATAGTATCTAAAGAAAACTCCAGGAAGTCAAAACATATTATTATCAGCCTTTATTACACCAATAAGAAATTTCTTATGACAATACTACAGCCAACAGTGCCTAAGCCTACAACAGTAGTAGACTACAAGTAAGTTGACATGGAAGTACCAGTTGATAGCATTCATCCTTTAGATCAAATTGAGTTTCATAAGAAGAGCTCTGAAACGCTCTATTCTACTATGACTACCAAGGCAATGAGTGCCCAGAAGCTTCAGAACACTATAAAAATTTTGAGAGATCAAATCAAGATTGAAAAATCTTCTTCTCTTATCAAGGACACTAGAGTCAAGTCCTTAGAAGAATTGGTAATTGAAGTAGGGTATGACCCAACAGATGTAAAAGCTACAGAAGAAATGATAAAGAAGAAAAATGCTAATATAGCAACACTTAGAAAACAATTGAAGCTTCCTCCAATAGAACATCCACAGACTAAAGAGATTTTGTAGGAGGAAAATCAGAAAGATGAGATGATGAGTCTCATTCTCCAAATGACAACACAGATTAAGGAAATGGAGATAGAAATGGACAAGATTTTCCAAGAGAAAGAAGCAACAAAAAATCAGAGTGCTCCTTCCACAGTCATCCCTATGGTAACTACAACAGTTCCATCAACCTTAGCAGAGGAATTAGCACCAAAAGCCCCATTGGAAGCAGTTGTTCCAGTGACATCTTCCACTACCCTGTATCTTCTGTATAAAATCATCTACATGTGGTACGGCAAACGGATGAAGAGTGACAGCTTATTAAAGCTATGGAAGAGATGTCTATATAGAGTAATGAAATCAACAGGTTGAAAGAACAAAGTAAAAACCTAGAAGATGCTAAGAAATTAGCCCAAATCAATGCTAAAAATGAGGAACAGAAAGCCAAAAGGGCAAGTGAACAGTTGAAGAAAGTTGAAGCAGAATTAACTTTAAAGGAACCAAGGACTTTCATAAAAAACTAGTTGTGGTCCAAGATCATTGAGTCAATCAATGATACTTCGTCTTCCATTCAAGTCAATTATGAGCAGAAAGACTTGGTTAAAGCAGCCAAAGAGGAAATTGTGAAGACAAAAGAAGAGCTTGGTGCCAAACGTGAAGAGGCCCAAGAAATAATCAAGTTTCTCAACACCAAGAACAAATAAGAATTGGATGAGATAGGCATAACTGATAGAACTAACACAATTCTTGAGGTGAGAAAGGTAATTACAAAGAAAAAATTGATGAATCAGCTTGAAGAGAAGTGCCAAAACATGGATTTGGCAATAACTAGATTTATGGTAAAGTTTGATATATTGAGGCAAAAAGTATTGCCAAACATTCTTGATGTAAATGAAATATTAATGAAACAAGAGGATTACAACAAGAAAATCAGAGATTTTGCCAAAGAACAGGTAAATAAGGTAGATTGGCAAGGAGTAGCTACAGGAAAAGTGTTGCACAAAAGAATTGAAGATTTGTTCTATTTGTAGCATGAGATAAAACATATCTTTGTGGTAAAACCAACCTTTGTTAGGTACACATAGGCTGATGAAAATTACAAGAAACTTACCAAGATCAAGTTACCCAATGAAGAATTTTGGTAGAAACTAACTGATTTGCTGTAAAAGGTAATTTTATAGTGAAAGAGGATAAATTACAGGTTGTTTTTTTTACACAGCAAAAACAAAATCTACAGCAGTAAAACAGTCCTCAAGCAGATGAAAGAGACTAAGAGGTAAAGTGTAACAGATGAAAGAGTATCAAATAAGAAGATAGAGTTTCAAAACGGATTAAAAGATGTTTTTCAAGAATTGGAGACAACAAAGAAACAAACTGCACCCAATCCAAAACAACACTTCTATTTTATTTGGATAAATAGAACAGCTTGCTAGTTGTTAAGCATTTGTCACCATATGTTTGTAAAAGATATTTTTATTTTCCTTAGAAAAATCCTATGAGTATTCTAGGATATTTTGTAACACTTTTTGTATAAATAATTCATCCTTTGAAGTATTAGTGTGGAATAAATTGTTGAATATTTCTATAATCATTTTTTTGTACCTGAAGGTTTTCATGTAGCAAGTTCAAGTAGCAGACTGGATCAAAACCATAAAGCATCATATTACAGGATTCATATGATAAGCCATTGAAGTGAAGTACTTTCTATTGTCATTGTTTTTCTTCTTATGTTTTACATGAATCCATATATGTGTTCTAAATTTGAATGGTAAATCAGGAATATTATTACAGAATTTGTTAAAAGCACTCTGTCTTTAACTATTTATCATTTATATGTTTTCTGCTTATTTCCAAAGTAGGGAACCCTTAATTTCTCCCTCTTTCAAATGACCTCTTTCTTCTCCTTCCTTATTCTGATAAAAGAATCTTTAATTTCTCTTTATCTCGATTAATCCACTTCACCAATTAGCCTTCAAAGATATTTAGTGACTTGTCTGTCTTGCCCTGAAAATATTTGTCTTTTGATCTTGATCTTGAGCTATCTGCTTGACATATTGGCTCCTTTTTCCCAATGGAAAACCAGATATATTTATATCCATCTCATTAAGTTATTTTTCCCACCAACCAAGCCAAATCTTAAACCAAATTGTCCTTATAACAAGTCTAAAATCAAACATTAAAACATAGTTAAATATTATAGAGAGAGCCCTCTCTAAACCCTAGGAAGGCTAGATATTAGAGTTTAAAAGTAGGTTTGTGGTTACCTCTAATGTTCTTAAAACTATAAAATCAAAATCTCACAACTTTGGGAATTATTAGAGTGATAATTGCTCGTAGAAAATTCTAGGCCATAAGAAAATCCTTCTGACCCAACATTCGGAGAAGGACCCCCTCCCAACATAGAGTTACTATACACAAGAACATTCCCTCCAACCGAGGTGTTGAATGAAGAAGAAACCCCTTGGTAAGGGTTCCAAGCATTTACAAACGAAGAAAAATCTTGAGAAGTACTTGATGAAGGGAAAGGAACATTCCCTTGCTGACCAACGGAGAACTGAATCCCTACTCCCAATGTTGTAAAAGCAAGGTTCCATCCTAAAAAGACATTAGAGCTTTGACCTCTAGAAAAAGGATTAAAACCTTGATTTTGAGAGGTGAAAGGCATGGATCCTAAGGAAGGGTTTGAATGAGGGATATGCCCACTTCTAAAGGGGAACCCTTGAAATGAAGCTGATCCACTAGCCATAAAAGGTATGGGTGCAGAGACAGCTAAAGCAGCAGAAAAGGAGAAATAAGGAATTCCACTAGTGGGCATTCCATAAGAAAAGGGACCAGATTGAGAAGCATGTGCCTGAGTGTTTCCAGAGCCAATCACAACAGCACTAGAACTGATTGTCAATATGGAAATAGTTCCTCCTCCTTCAACAGAAAGAGGAGTCTGATCACTTGCAGTGCTCATAGCCAAAACTATGTTCCTAGTCATGGCCATCGAAGGAAAGGGATATGATGGAAAAGGACTATCCGGTCTCTAAGACTCAGGCCCGATGTACCGAAGAATGTCAGGAAAACTAGCAGGAAGAGGAGATGGAAGAGGCTCAGTAGGCTGAGGAACTTCCTCTACTTCAACTTCTTCTCCTGGAAATAAAACTCTAGAGATTAGTGGAGCACTCCTCTCTAAACTAACACTAACACTAGAACCACCCACAGAAAAAACAAGCCTTGATGGAGGATCACTCACTGCTGTGTTCGAAACCACTGGGTGAAAATCACCCACCAAATTACTCCTACACCTTCTTGAAGAAATCTCGGCACTCGTGGGAGAAAGCCCACGAAGCCTCCTCGATCGACGAGGTGATCGGTTAGCCACTTTAAGAGATTTATTTTAGACTAAAAAAATATAAGAAGCTAAGAAATCTAGGAGCAAAGAGCACACTCTAAAAATTTCCTAAGATACAACCAGGAAAGCTGCTCTCAGGTATTTCCGTTCTAGGTGATGAGGAAAAGACACCAAAATACAAGAAAGCGAAATAATAGGACCTTCCAAAAATATTCTAGGGTAATTACGCCCTAGGCCTACTAGCGAAGGTAACATAAACAGTTACGCTGACCTCCTAACAATAGCCTTTTATGGTGCAAGTCCCCAAGCTTCACAAGGGCACCCTCCAAAAGCACTAATGGAAGTGATGCAATGCCTGTCTCAGGTACCATGGGTATTCCCCCCCCCTCACAGTCACCTGTGTGGTCCCTAGGATAGGCAACTAAGGGCACCAATCCATATCGGTAGCCGGGTGGAACAGTCTTAGGTCAAGATTCAGCTAATAGGAGAGGTGGTATCTCTCTTCTCTTCCTGCATTATCCCTCGCACTTGACTCTCTGGAGGAGAGATTTTGCAATCCACTTAATGGTGTTGGATTTCACTTTTTAATAAACTTTCTATGTTTAACAGTTTGAGCAGACTTGGAGAGTTAATTCTCCACTCACCTATTCCAAGGCCCTACAACCTAGCTAGTTGGTGTATGATTAATGACAATGATACAAAAAAATTCTAGTTTCTTTTAATTATAGCACTTTTTAAAATTGGCTATTACTTAAGTCAAGGGTATACAGAAGTGAAACTGATGGTGTTTGTTGACGCAAACTAAATCAATGAAAACCTTACTCTATGCAAATGAAATGATTTCCTTTCGATGAAAAGAGATCTCTATATGGGTTCTATGAAACTAAGTAAGCAAAAACTTTGTTTTTATTTTAGTTACTCACACTTCACACAATCCAGAAAACTATGAAAAATACTAAAATGCTCCAATTTACTTAATGCAAACTACCAATGATATGAAAGTTCTAAGATGCTAACTTTGAAGAAGCAAAAAGAGTCTCTATAAAGACAACGGTTCGATCACTTTTGACAGAAAAACAAGGCTACCTCCAAACAGAACTCCTATGCATAAAAAATTCCAAAATGTACTCGATGCAAAAGGGAGAAATCAAGGAAATACTTCCTTCAAATCCAAGCCAGGAACCAATGACTAGAAACCAACAAAAAGCTTCAAAAGATATGAAGAAACCGTAAAAACGAACTCAAAGAAAAAGCAACAGAAAACAAGAAATGTTTTTGGGCTTTTCACTTATAATGAAAGGAAAAATATTTCAAGAAGACAAGAATAAACTACCCAAGAACCGGAATCAAGCAAAACGAGTCTCTACAAGGCTTCAAAGTGCTCAAGCCAACTATGCTACTTTCATAGTGGGACCCAAATGAAAAAGAAGAAGCAAATAACTCAAACAACTAATTTAGTACAGTGGCACAATTTTTCAGTGAACAAAACTCAAAAACCAAAAATGGATTCTTCAAGATTCGCTACAAAGCTAGTCCAAGAAATCAAGAAAACCAAGATAGTCCAATAGGGAAAAACCACAAGAAAAGAAATTCATAAGGCCAAGAAGAGAAAACAAGCAAAGTCTCATTGTTCTGAATGGTCAGAACAACCAAGAACTCCAAGAAGATATCTTTGTGCTACAGCCGCAATTGCAATCACACAAAATAGGAAATTTTACCAAATGGCTAGGTTTTTGCAAGAGTAAGAGAGAAATGGATATGCAACCACAATAGACACAGTCCAGACACATTAAAGACACCATAGGAATGGTTATCCAGAGCTAGAAAAGAAAACAGAGGCTAAAAACTCAAACTTTAAAATTTTTCCAAGCATACACGGTTTTGCAGTATGCAACAAGCATGTATACGCTACTGTAACCAAGGAGACTCGCGTATACGTAGGTCCCTTTGGAAAATACAAGAGGTATATGCAACTGTGCAAAGATTAAGTTGCGCATGGAAACAAAAATAAGTAAAAAAGAAAAATTCAAGCCTGATCAAGAGACCAGGTCTTTTGTCTGATTGAAAAAAGACTTACTAGACTGTAAAAAGTGATACAACTATCAGGGAACCTACAAGACAGATAAAACAACCTAAACTAGGAATTACACGGATGTAATCCCCAACGGAGTCGCCATTTCTTTTATGGGAAATGTTACCCTAAGGTCTTGGGTTGATAAACCTTCACAGATCAAGGGCATGTTATCACAAGAAAGACTCAAATAACCAACTTCTATGCTCTAAACTAGAAACTAAGGGTTGCAGACCTTACTCATTTATCCTTCAGTTGTAGTAGATCTCGTGGGGTTCAAACCCCCTGAAACACCTTGTGCTCTAGAACATACAAAACACCAAAGAACAATCACAAAAACCTAGTTGTACAACATATATAAGTTCTATATGTTAGCGAAAAACATGCATAATATCATAAAAATAACAATAAATGAACTATTAAAGATCATTACACATGTATAAGAGATTAATGACACGTGAACATTAGGAACAAGATGGTACTTCTTTTATTAATGACATGTACAGTAAAAAAATGTGGAGAGATCACCTGAAATCTGCCACGGCCTTCGACCATATCGTCCTCTGAATCTGTCCAACCCTAGCCTCACAATAAATCTTCCAAGAATAGTGCACAATGGATGTCACATAGGGTGAGTGAACATCTCAAGGAAACAAGGGTTTCCTAAAAATATTTGGGAAGTGCAGGAGGCACAGGGAATATATCGGACTTGGATAGGGCTATAACAGAGTATAATATCTATATTTCTCTCTCTTCCTCCTTTAGGCCATTCCCTTGAGCGTTTTTTATACTCCCTCAAATTAGTTTTTTGAGTTGGGGAATAGTTATGCCACGGGCTGGGGTAGTTATGTTACAGGACCAACCATAAACCCCGCCTCTAAAATAGGAAAATTATATATTTTTTAATGTTTTAAATATCATACGCAGTTCTCTATGTATGGAATCGCGTGTATACGCGGAAAAATTTGGGTTGAGTCGCGTATGGGTTTTGGGAAACTTTTTTTTAGAGAAATATGTCCAAGTCTGAATGGAAGGGTTTCCCAAGGCCAATGCATAAGTCATCAAGTATATGATGGTGATAAATGATGCTATAATAGATCAGGTATCCAAAGAAGAAGAACTCTTGTAGGATCCCCTAGCTATCTAGCATTCTTATCCACTATTGAACCATAGAATGTAAATCAAGCTAGTAAAGATGAATGTTGGATTCAAGCCATGAATGAATAACTTGATCAGATTGAAAAGAATCATACTTGGGAATTGGTTCCAAGACCTCATGATAAAAATGTTATTGGAACAAAATTGATATTAAAAAACAAGTTAAATGAAAATGGAGATGTTATTAGAAAAAAATCTAGACTTGTTTGTAAAGGGTATGCTCAACAAGAAGGTATAGACTTTGAAGACACATTTTATCCTGTATCCAGACTTGAAGCCATAAGAATTTTTCTTGCTTTTTCAAGTTTTCAACAATTCAAAGTTTATCAAATGGATGTAAAATATACTTTCCTCAATGGTGATCTAGAAGAATAAGTTTATTTAGAACAACCAGAAGGAATCATTCTGGGAAATGATGAAAAACTTGTTCGCAAACTTAAAAGGCTTTATATGGTCTCAAACAGGCTCCTCGGGCATGGTACTATCGTCTTGATAAATATCTTCAACAACAACGTTTCACAAAGGGATCTAGTGACAGTAACTTATACACAAAAATAGAGAATGATAAACTATTGATTATTGTTGTTTATGTTGATGACATCATTTTTGGAAGTAATGAAGAGTCCATAAGTCAGAAATTTTCTTATGTTATGCAGTAAGAATTTGAAATGTCTTTACTTGGGGAACTCACATATTTTCTTGGCTTACAAGTACAACAAGCAACAGATGGCATATTTTTATCACAAGAAAAATATCTCAAGAAAATTTTGAAGAAGTATGGGATGGAATACTGCAAACCTGTGAGTAATCGAATGGTAACTGGATGTAACCTTAGTTCTCATGATGATTCTCCCATGGTGAATCAACTAGAGTATAGATCCATGATTGGAAGTATTATTTATCTAACTAGGACAAGACCAGACATTATGCATGCAGTTGGGATTGTTGGATGATTCCAAGATAATCCAAAAGAGTCTCACCTTCAGGCTGTAAAAAGAATATTCAAATATCTACAAGGGGCTCAAGACTCTAGTCTATGGTATCCAAAGAATGTTGATCTCACTCTTCATGCTTACACAGATGCAGATTGGGAAGGAAATGTTGATAATCGAAAAAGAACTAGTGGTGGTGCATTCTATATGGGGCCCCAATTAGTCTCTTGGTTTAGCAAGAAACAAATTTCTATTGCCTTATCTACATCGGAATCAGAATATGTGGCTGCCGCATCATGTTGCACACAACTTCTTTGGATGATGCAGACATTACAAGATATTCAAATCAAATTTTCGCCTCCCATCTCCATTCTATGTGATAATACAAGTGCCATTAGTATCTCAAAAAATATTGTTATGCATTGCAAGACCAAGCACATTCCCATCAAGTATCACTTCCTACATGCACAAGTGCTCGAAAAAAAGGTTAAATTGGAGTATGCCCCCTCCAAAGAACAAGTTGTAGATATATTTACTAAACCTCTTCCCAAGGAAGCATTTGAATATCTTAGACAGAAATTTGAAGTTGTCTCTACCTCTCTTATCAAATATCCTTAATTTCAGAAGATTAAATTCAGTATGCTGGTTTCATAGAGGTGAATCACGTATATACGCGACTTTCCGTGCATAAAACCACGTATGGTTTTTGCTAACATAATTTCTCTGGCTTAGTTTTTAGAATAGTCTGTGGTACTGTTGGGTAAATCTCTATTATTGTTCTAGTAGTCATCTTACTATACCTTTCTTTGATATTTTTCTTCTTGATAAATATTCTTTGATTAATTGGTTGTTTAAGGTGTTTAGGATGCACAAGTTTAGGGGGAGCACCTGCCTTGATTGAAAAGGATGCATTTTTGGCATTTTGATTGGTTGTTGTGTTATGATCTCTTGTTTGAGATTCTTTTGGTCATGGTTATATAAATTCATATCTTTTATTTGATGAAAAGGTCATGTTGAGACCTATGATGTAAACTTGTTATATTCAATCATGTAAGGACTTGTTCAAATTTGTAAACCCATTTGGTTGGGTAGTTGAGTCAAAAATTATAAACCCACTTGGTTGGGAAGTTGAGTCAAATATGAAATTCCACTTGGTTAGATCATTGATGTAAGTATGAGTCCTTGGTGATAGGAAATATCATACTCAGTTGAGTTATAGAGTCATGTATTTCATTGAAACATCTCTCTAAAGATTCAGCATGAACTTAGGGGGAGCATGGTAATTTTAGTGCACATCAGATCTACGGAGCTCTTCTTTCTACAAGGGAAGAGAAACCTTGTTTTGGTACTGATCCACCCTTTGCCCTTGCTGTCAAATGGGGAGAGTATCTTGGTGTTTGAATAATGGTTATGTTTAATGTATCTATCTGTTGTGGTGATCAAACACCATCATGATTGCCATCAAGTCCATGGTTGCCATCAACTCCAAAGGGGGATATTGTTGGCAATATGATGCAATATGTTGTCCTTGATGGAAAACTACTTGATGAATTTGTCCTTGATGGAAACCTACTTGATGAGTTGACTTTCTATAAGAAACCTATGTGTTAAAGATTACAAATTATGTATATACATGTTAGTTCAGAAGTGACAAAGAATGGTAACCCAGTTAGGATCAAAGAAATGATAAATATAATATGTCACAATGTATACACATGCTTGATGAAGGAAACCTGCATACATACGCTACTTGGTATACAGGCAACCCGCGTATACATCCAGAATTAGTATATTCATAGTTATTATGAAGAGAAGTCACATATACACCTGAGTACGAAGAAGAAAAGTCATGTATGCCTTTTTCACTCTAAAATTATTATACCAGTGGGCATTACCATGGTATTATCCCACATTATTGAGCGTTTTTTCATCTATTTGATTCTTTCCAAGAATACCATCAGTAGTTGTGTGGGTTTGGCTCATGGTATTGGTAAAAGCTAAATCTATATAAGGAGAACAACATCATAGTGCAAGGGTGTGCATGTGTAAGGGTTTTTACTGAATACTTCTCTCTGATTTATATATGCATGGAATGAACTCTATTTTATTGGTAGATCTGAATCTACGATGCACCCTTGGATACAATGTTGGATCAGGATCTCTAGACCTGAAATGACTATATACTTGATCTACTGAAGAGATGATTAGATTTGTGACTTGGTGCATGTTTTATGAAGTGAAGTGAAGAAATATGGGTAATTATATAGATCGGAAACATTCTGCAAAATTAGTATTTACAGATCTATACGCTAGTTCATCTCGGTGAAAGGGCATATATACACGACTTTGTCTCAGAAAAAGCGCATATGAAAGTCAGGGTTTTCTGAAGCTTACTACAGAGGTTATATGTTTATTGCTATTGTATTTCTGTTGTCTCTCAATGAAGTCTTAATGTAGATATGGGTTTCTTGAATATTTTATATGCTGCTAAGTTGAATATGTACAAATCTAATCAATGAGTGAGTAAATATGTTTAATGATGATTGATTAATTAAGGTTTCTGCAATATTAAAAAGATATCTGACTAAAAGCCTCAGATCTGGTTCTAAGACTGATCATATTTTGTAAATTTAGTATTCTCATATCTATATGCAAGTTGGTGTGAAGGAAAGCGTGTATACATGCGGGATCAGTAAAGTGAAGTAGCGTATGTATTTTAAGATAATGAATGATCAGGGTTGAGATTGATTATGCATACTGACTCTGACATCTGGGCTATTAATGTGTTCTAGTTACAGTGATCTCACTATTCTAATTGAAATTTGGGTTAATTTTATTATTGATGATATTTATGATGATTTTTGTTGAAGCTGCGGGATCTAGTGTGAAAATTGATGAAACGTGGTCTACAGTGGTTCTGAGGGTTGAAGCCTTAAGTGTGGAAGTAGAAGCATCCTGCCAGTAGAATCTGGTGTTCTGATCAGGGGGTTGAAGCTCCCTTCCAGTAGTGCATGGTAAACATGATCAGGGGGTTGGAACTCCCTTCCAGTAGCAGTTGGAGAACGAGAGAAGGTTACGGCCTTCTGCAGGTGGGTGCCTACGTGCTGGTATGAGTTTGCGCCAGTACAATATTGTAAGCAGTTTTCCATACAATAAATATTGAAGACAGAGATGAGAGCATCACTAGTTTTCTCCCGAATTTGGTTTCCACCTTAAATCTTGGTGTTCATGTCTGATGCTCTTCTGTGATGACTTATTCTATTATTACTGAACATATTGACTGCTTAACTATCTGATGCATAACTAATAAGTTGGGTTAAATAATATTTATGAAATTTCATCTATCAATAAATTTATCTCAGTATACACAAGTTTATGTTAGTATATCCATGTATATATGATAGTTGGGTTAATCAAAGTCTCGTATAGAAATCAATAAGAGAAAAGAAAAGATTGTGAATTTTGTAAATACTGATTCACCCCCCCTCTCAGTGTTTTTCCCAACACCCTCATTAATAGAACTGGCTTTACCACAATCCTCACTAGAAAGCTAGGCCAAAACAATAAACATGTAATACCATGATTTACCATGAACTCCGCTAAATAACTAGGCCAAAATAAGAATGGATGCCACTGGATTTCTCCACCTACACCATGAGGAATTTTCTTATATCCTAGTATCTAGGATTTACTGCAATCCACACCGGATCACTAGGCCATAACTAAGACTCCACCCTTTAGGCTTTCTCGTATATCTCATCCCAGGATTCCTAGGCCTGATGGAGAGGACCCACCTCTAGGATTTACTTTATATCCCTTCATTGACCGATCGAGGATTCCTAGCCCTACCAAGGCACACAATACTTGGATTTACTGCAACCCATAGTCTGATTCAGGGATTACTAGGCTAGTGCCTTTACCGCAATCCATAGCCCAGTTCAGGGATCACTAGGCCATGTGTTCTTTCATTCAGAGATCCACCTCACTCTGTTTCAAATCCATCCGACAATATAGCTCAACCAAAACATGAGAACCCCATCAAATGATGGCTATCTAGAAATGGCAAGGCAAGGCTTAAGAACATTGTCACACCTCGAAAAACTCATTCCAATGATAAAACGAGAACTGAGAACATACATGCATAACCATGCATGCCAAATATAGAAAGAAAAACACAAATGCAAATTGATACCTGCAAGTAAAACCGTTGTAGCTACTTGATCCTTCTTTTCCTTACTTGATATTTGTATCATCTTTCACTTCTTTTCCTTTCTTGATCTAATGTTAAAACGATCCAAGAAAACTCTAAGTATCCAAGACTGTGTAAGAGAGAGAATAGAGAGAGAGATCTCCAAAACTGAACTAAAAAAACGTATTGATGGATCCTCAGAAGCCTTTTTATCAATTAGGCCTCTAATTTCTTCATTTTCCATTATTTTCCTTCATTTTCCTCCTCACATGCAACTTGTGACATTTCAGTTTCCTTTTTTCTTAATTTCCATTATTTTCATAAATAAATTGCCAAAAAAATGCCATTTTTCCTTTCCAAAGCCTTTGCCATTTCCTTTTCCAATTTTAATAACCATAATAAACCAAATGAACACCCACGCTAGGATGTTTTTGCCCAACATTCATCTTGGAATAAGTTTCCCATAACTATGTTTATTATTTTCATTTATTAACTTTTATTACATGGAATTTTCACTAGGGTTGTTACACAAGGGGTTTGGTTTTTGGGTTTCAGTTGGACGTGCAAGCCAAGGGATTGCACAAGTCTTTGTTGTTGTATGAGTTGAGGTAGTGAACTTGTAGAGCTTGTCCCAACTGTTCTATGCAATATTTGAAGTGTATTTATAAACCAAAGCTTCAAAGATAATTAGAGAGCACTGGGAGACTTCTTTAAGAGTTCCCCCTCCCTTTGTATATTGTTGTTTGACTTGTACATTACTATTTATTTTCATGTATTTGTTACATTATGAAGTTTATTATTGAATTTAATGTTATTGTTGAGGAATTTTTAATGAAAAAATATGGTGAATGAAGTAAATTGTAAGAATCTAAGTGTTGGAATTATTGTGAAAGGCTATTGTATTGAACATAGGAGGATTACTAATTTCACAACTAAGAATTCTAGTTATCATACATGGTACATATGTTAGACGCATATTTTTGGTGTTAGTAATTCCAAGTTGGTCAAGTTGTTGGGAATAAAACGCGTTGGTGTCACACACCTTAGGGGACTTGAGAACCTTATAGTTGGAGCTGTGACTTGGGAGCATGAAAATTGATAGTAGAGCTTGAATAAGTCAAGTGCAGTGATACAACTTCCATTTCATGATAATTGGTGTTAGATATTGAAGAATTCGAGTGAAGTGATACAGCTGCCACTTCGTTATAGTTTGTATCAGAGCATATCAGAGTTGTCTTACAAACTAGTTGAAGATTTTTTTTAGGCAGGTATGGAGGCTGCTCAACAAGAGATGATAGATAAGAAGTTGGAATACTTGGAGAGTTAGGTCCTTTCCTCGAAGGAATTCATTGAAGTAATTTCGAAGGATTATTAACGAACATAGGAGAAGGTTAGGACTATGATCAAAATTTACACAAATGGAATTTGAGAGTTTGATAGCATTCCCAAGTTGGTCAGGAAGGAACAGGTTGAATAAGAAGTGTTCAAACTTTTAGGTGTTATAAATTAATCAATGAAGCAATGAAACACATAAAATATTGTATAAACATAAACACATAAATGCATAAAACAAGAGAGACACAAATATATGTGGTTCACCCAGTTTGGGCTACAACCTACAACCTACAACAGATCCACTGTAATTTCTTCTTCACTCTCACACAGTCTCCTCTCTCTTTCTTGCTTAGAATAATAAAAATACACAACTGCAATACAATTACCTCATATAAACTAAGGGTTTACTTCTAGGGGAAAAGCCATAAATTAAGATAAATTCTACTATCAAATCATCTTCCTAATGAACGACCTAGATTGACAACGAAATTAAAATATTTTACAAGGAATTTTTTATCTATTTTTAGCTTCTGGGGCGCTTACCCCGAACCCCTCCTAGGGGGGGGCCTCATAAAATTGTTGTTACCCCCTTATAACCCCCTAATGGCGATCATACAGGCGGCGTTGTCGCCCTGTTAGGATAAAGGTTGCAACATGGCTTAAAAAAAAACCTTTGAAAAATCAAGAAGATAATCGGGCTCCACACCCAATAATCTCCCACTTGGAGGCTGATTATATAAACTCCATCATTGCTTCACTTGCTATAAAATGAATCCACTCGGATCTCATTTTTTCTCATGTTGACTATCATACTTTAAGACTAATTGAAACTGAGAAAAATCTCAGTTTCACCCTAGTTACAACTTTTGCTAACATATCTGCAGGATTCTATCTAGTGTGTATCATTTCCAACTTCAACTATCCATCTTCCAACACTAACCATATCAAATGGTAATTGAGTTTTATAAGTTTAGTTTTGGAATGAAATGTTTAGTTTTTTTTAAGATGAATGGAACTTTGGTTCTCACTGTATAGCCTTCCTATCTCCTACTTCTTACCCAATTCATCCATAAACCATTGTAACCAAATAATTTCTTTACTAATCCCTATAGCATCAACATACTCTTCTTCTGTTGTTGAAAGTGAAAAAATGTTTTGCAATTTTGAAACCAAACTCACATTTTTTCCACCTACAGTAAACACATACCCTTTGGTGCTCCTTCAATTATCTTTGTCACTTGTCATATCTACATCAACATATCCCTGCAGAGAATTGTTTGAACAACAAAAGCATTTTTTTTTGTTGTACCTCTCAAATACCTGAGAATTCACTTCACTACCATCCAATGTTACTTTCCTATATTTTTCATATACCTTCTTACAACCCCCACTACATGTGCAATATCAGGCCTTTTTTAGACAATTGCAGACATTAAGCTTCCAACTATTGATGCATATGGAACTTTACACAAATAATCCACCTCTTCTTGAGTCTTGGGACACATCTCCTTAGTTTCAAATGGCTATCCAAATGTGTACTAATTGGTTTTTCATTCTGAATATTAAATACTTCCAACACCTTTTCTATGTACTCACTCCGAGACAATGTTAATTTGCAATTTTTCTTGTCTCTAGTTATTCTCACGCCAAGGATTTTTTTGTAGCACCCAAATCCTTCATTGAAAATGAATTTTCAAATTTTCCTTTGAGCACATCTATTTATTGCATGTTAGACCCTATAAAAATTATGTCATATACATACAATATAGATATAATATAGCTTCCATCATCTTTCTTTTTAAGATAAACACAATGGTCATAGTGACATCTAGTATAACCTTGTTCAGACATAAACCTGTCAAATTTTAGATACCTCTACCTTGGAGCTTATTTTAAGTCATACAATATCTTCTTCAATTTGTGTACTAATTTATCCTTCCCTTTGACCTCATACACTTGTGGCTTCTGCATATGTATTTCTTTCTCCAAATCCCCATGCAGAAAGTTTATCCTTGCATCTAACTTCTAAAGATGTAATTCTTCTATAACCACTAGACTTAAAATAGTTCTGACTGAAGTCATTTTAACTACAAGAGAACAAATTTCATCAAATCTTGTACCTTTTTTTTGTTTAAACTCCTTCACCACAAGTATATCCTTATACCTCTATTTACCTCTGTCTTCTTCCTTCAACCTGTAAACCCATTTATTCTGCAATTTTATTTTACATGAAGAAAACTTGACTAAGTACCAAGTCTAGTTATTCATCAAGGATTCCATCTCTTCTTCCATGGCTTACTCCCACTACTCCCTAATTTATACTTTCATTGCTTCTTCATATATTTTCATCTCACTAGAATCATTCAACAATACATAATATAATAAAGGAGAGTCTCGTTCAGGGGGTATAATTATCTTGGTATATCTTCTGACACTACTTTTAGGTGTTTGAGGTGCCTTTTGTTGTTGTGGTTGTTGGTCATTATGATTTTCAAGCACATTTAAATATTCTTTGATATCATCAAGCACTGTATATTCTTTATTTTCATTTTCCTGTTTCTTTCCCTACATCTGATCCTTATACAACACCTTTTCATTGAATATGGCATCTCTACTCCTAATGAGTTTGTGATTTTCATAATCATGTAAGTGGTAACCAAAATCATTAACACGATATCCAATAAATGTACATTTATTTGATTTTGCCTCAAGCTTCGTTCTATTTTATTTATTAATGCGGACAAAGGCTTCACAACTCAAAGTATTTAAAAATTAGTAGTTTACCTTGTTATGCAGAATTTACGAGTGCAGTTAGAAGTATCTTCCTTATACATAGTGGACTGGTCTAGAACAATAGAAAGCAAGGATTATAAAGTTTTCCTTAGAGAATTTGAAGAATGGAAAGAGGATTACTTGGAACCTATCGCAAGCTTCACTCTCTTCTCGGCTTGTAAGCTCCAATCCTAGATCTGATTGATATAATTAGAACATGCACATACAATCAACACAAGCCAAATAAATATAATATTTATGTATCATAATCTAATCAATTTATTCAATGGATCAACAAGGCATCTAAATACATGAATGTAAACATAACATAAAACATATAGGAAAACAATCTACTCCTTGTATTAATAGAAATGGAGAGAGATTACAACCAAATATAATAGTTGATCATGTGGAGATTTCCCCAAGTTGACTTATCCTTTCTTGCGAAAAATTATACATCAATGTAACCCTAATGCATGAAGATGATGACTCTACTGAATTCAAATTAGAAACATGAGGGCATGATAGGTCTCCAAAATCCAACCCTCATGTTGTAAATGGTGGTATATTTATAGGCAAGGGCAGTGGTTTAGGAATTCTTATCCATTTACAAATCTAGGATTGATATCCACCCTTGATGGGAGGATGAGCTCAAGGGATAAGAGGCAAAATATCCAAGGTAGGATGAGATAGGATTCAATGTTGTTATCCAAGGTAAATGGTTGATACAAATTCTAGAAGCTTCAGGATTATTATCATTTTTCCCGAATTTCTAGAATTATCGCACCTCCAGCAAGGGAGAACCTACTAGTGATCAGTGTAGGTGAAAAATGGAGCAACCTAAAGGGAAAGGGTCCATTTGGCCTTAATAGCACGTAAATGAAGTAGTTTAGCCCAGAAAATCAAGTGTTTGGGAGAATCATTCCTAGGTCTTTATGTAGTGATGATGACAAGGTGTTCATGGATGTTGATTGATCCAGTTTACAGGCCTATTGACGAGATGTGAAAAAATGGCCTATAAAATAATTTTTGACCTATCCATGCCTCCTCAAGAATGCCACCATCCAAGGATCTTTAGGTCCCTATTTTTATTATACAAAAAATAGTATCTACAACATTTTCCCAAAATTGTAAGGGAAATATTGCATGCAATCTCATGCACCTTGCATGCTCCATGATTTTCCTATTCATCCTTTCTGACACATCGTTTTCCTGTGGTGTTATTGGAACTTTATTCTCTCTATGAATTTCATGCTCTGAAAAATAGTTATCAAACTCTTTTTTGCAATATTCAACTCCATTTTCTGATTAGGAAACTTGAACTTCTTTCTCATCTCGTTCTCAACCAAAGATATCCATTTCTTGAAAGTATCAAATACATCAGATTTATTTTGAACACAATAAATCTAGGTTTTTCATAGTTGCGCCATCAATAAAAGTAACATAATAGTGAGATCCACCGAGAGATGATACCCGAGCAGGCACCCATACATCTGTATGAACAAGCTCTAATTTTTCACTCTTCTTTTCCTTCCCAACTCTAAGAAATATGACTCTCTTCTATTTTCCATAAACACAATTTTCACAGAAATTCAAATCAACATGCTTTAAACCTGGTAACAAATTTATTGAGTGGAGAATCTACATTCCCTTCTCACTCATGTGCCCGAGCATATGATGTGAGAGTGTGATATCTACTCCTATTGAGGTTAAAGCATTACGAGAATTTTAAATACAATTGCATAAATAAAATGTAACAACATTTTCTACTTTTTCTATTACGAAGGCTCCTTTAGTGACCTTCCAAGTTTTTTCTGCAAAATTAATTACACAACCTTTACCTCCCAACTTCCCTGTTGAAATTAGATTTGTATTCATATTTTGAACATGCGTTACCTCCTTTTATATCCATTGGTTTCCATTGTGTTTCTTTATAAAAATTTACCCATTCCAATTATTTTACAGGGTTTATCATCACCCACATGAACATGTCCAAAATCTCCTTGAACATAGTCATGAAAATGTTTCCCTTCAGGTATGGCATGGAATGAAGCCCCTAAATCTACTACCCAGGAATAAATAATATTTTCTAATGAAAGAATTAGTGCATCTTGAAACACATCGCCTGTTACATTCGCTTGATGATTTTTTTCATGTTGTTCATATACTTCTTTTCCATTCTGAAACTTATAATATTTATTTAGGTGTCCCTTATTCACACATTTCTAGCACACTACCCCTGATTTGGATTTGGATTTTCCTTTTCTTGATTTACTGTGATTCCCTGGGCTCTTTCCTCTCTCTAGTTTTCTTCCTCTAGTCTCTGCAGTAAAAGCATTACATGTTGTCTCACCTAAGATTTTCCTATGCATTTCCTCGCTAAGGATAACACGAACAAAATCATCAAACTTTAAAGTGATAGATCCTGATAAAGAGTTACTAATAGCCATCACTAAGCCATTCCAAATTTTTAGAAATGAGAATAGAAACAATAGAACCCTAACTTCATCATCAAAATTTACCCCTATAGAACATAACTCACTAGTAACAGTGTTAAATTTATTTAAATGATCAACAACAAATCCACATTCTTACATAATTTAATTAAATAAATACTTTATAAGAAATACCTTGTTTGAGGAAAAGGGTTTTTCATATAATTTGGCCAATGCTGACATTAAACCATCTATTGTCATTTCCTTTGAAATGTTGAATTACATAGACGCTTCCAAACACAACTATATTATTCCAAGTTACCTTCTTTCAAGAATCTCCCATTCTTCGTCCATCATACTCGTCGACTTCTTTGATTTTCCACTCAATGGTAGGTAAATATATTTCTGATACAAATAATACTCCATTTGCATCTTCCATAGCTGGTAGTAATTGCCATTGAATTTTTCAACCTTAAACCTACCATATTCTACCATTTCTCCCTCTCGAACTAAGAACCCTTGTTTTATTCGAGTTTATAAACAAAATATACCTTTGAATATGATACAAGTTGTTAGAAATTAATTAACGGAGCAATAAAACACATAAAATATTTTGGAAACACAAACACAAAAACACATAAAACAAGAGAGACACAAATATACACGGTTCACCCAATTTGGGATACGTCCATGGAGAAACAACTAGTCCTTCCTTTTATATTATCCAACAAAATGAAGAGATAAAACCTACAATAGATCCAATGTAATTTCATCTTCACTCTTGCACATTCCCCTCTCTCTTTCTCGCTCAGAATAATAATAATAATAAACTATAATACAATTCCCTCTTATAAATTGAGGGTGCCTTCTGGAAAAAAAAACCATAAATTAACATAACTTATACCATCATATCATTCACCTAATGAACGATCCATATTGACTACACAATTAAAATATTTTATAGGGAATTTTTTCTTCCATTGTTAGCATCGAGGGCGCTACCCCAAACCCCCGCCGGGGGGGGGGGGGGGGGCTCATAAAATTTTCGTCCCGCCGCATGCCACCCATCCCCCCCTCCCCCCTCAACCCCAATGATGAAGGTCATATGGGTGGCATTGTCGTCTCATTAGGAAAAAGGATCCAACACAATTGAAACAAAAAACCTTTGAACAATCAGGAAGATAATCAAGCTCCACACTTAATATTGGGTAGGTTGGAGGAGGTCATGAGGGCCCTATCCTACTTACTAGATGGCATTTTAGTTTTATAGAAGGTAATAAGGCAAAGTTTGTTTGGAAATATCATCCATATGAATATCAAGGAAGAAAATTTTTACAATGGTGCGAGGAACCCAAAGATTCTTGGGAACTTTGTTTGGGACTAAGAGTAGTTTTTTGATCGATTAGGAGTGACTTATGATGAATAAAATATAAGGCATATCATTCCTTTCTTTACAATGGATAAAAATATGTGGTGGAGAATATGTGGAGAGCATATTGGATTAAGAAAAATTGATAAGGGCATCACCACACAGGAAAATATGAAGGAATTCTTGATAACTCAATTTGGATCACAAGATGAAACTTGGAGTGCAAGGGCCAAGGTGAAGACCATAAAACATACAGGAAGAATATAAGCATACATTCAAGAGTATTCGATTTTGATGTTGGAACTCCCACACATGGTTGAGAGGAATAGGTTGTCTAAATTTGTGATTTGGTTACAATAGTGGGAATAGGCTGAAGTAAAGAGGTACAAAGTTCAAACTCTTTACGAATCCATCACTATTGCAAACAAAATTTAGGATTACCATGTAGCAAAGACAGAAGGACAAGAGTAGGGTGAGAGACTAAGGATAAAGTATTATCACCTAAAAAGTGATCACCTAGCCATTTTCCACTAGGATGATTGAAATACGCCATGTAATATGGGTTTTACACATTAAAAAACACTTTCACCTTAGGAAATAATTTAGAAAAACACTTTTCCAAACTTATTTCTATTATCCACTTGAAAATAACCCAAACACCTATTTAATTAATTTCATATTTACCCATTTTGTGAAAATAACTAAAAATATTTTCACCCCTCCATAGGAATAATAAACATAAACAAATATTTATTTATTATTCCTTAATTATTTAACCTCTCTCATTTGAAATAATTATTTAGTAACTATCTATAACCCTTTTTGACAATATTTCCCAAGAATAATTGAATCACCCAATATTTATTTATTATTCCTTAATCTTTATACATTTCTCCATTGGAATAATTATTAAATCACTATTTAGTAATTATTTTTAACTCTCCTTGACCATATATCCTTAAAGTAATTAATAAATCATTTTTATTTATTAACTACTTTAACTAATTTTCTTAATTAACTCAATTAATAATTATTTTTTGATTTAGTTCACTAAATAAATGTTTTTGACTGTTTCATAAATATTTTCCTCTCTTAAATATAATAAAATACTCCTAATGCTTAAATATTGATTTGGTCTCATAATATTTTATTGTTTGACTAGATCTAGATCTATCCTAGTATTTTATTATAAATAGATAGGTTTTTCGCTCACTCCCTACACATGATCATTATCATCATTGTCACCTTTTTCTCATCACTCTCAAGTTGTCCACATTAAGTTCAACCATTTTTTCTTCATTTCCCATTTGCAACTGTGAAGAGAGTGAAGGGCAACAACTTGAAGGATAGGGACACAAAAGGACCCTCCCGCTACGGAGGATATTAAAAACCCAAGTCAATGTTCTCTCCACTAGTTTTTATCATTAATAAAATCTCAATTTATTTCCATTGGGTTCATTTTTATTATTTTTGGCACGTGTTTTCAGTATTTGTGAGCTCTTTTGCAGATTTTCTCTAACATCTTTCTTGCAGATATGAAAGTCTTGTCCAAGATCATAGGATTTTGTAGCATTTTTTTTTTTTTAGGTAGATTCATCATCAATAGTAAAGATTATACTTTTTGTGCCTCTTATTATAAATTTACACCTAACATAAAGGGAAGGAGAAGTCTTCGAAAGAAGATGGACTAAAATCATGTGGATTTATGAAGGGAATTAAACCATTGGTATGATGGTTATATGATGGATATCACACGGTGAAAAATTTTACATTGAGGTATAAGGCCACAAATTTTCATCAAGACAAGAAAGACAAGAGAGAACAATGTTCTAATGGATATGTTGGAGTCATGCAGATTTTCAGAGTTTCTATTATGAAGGAGGCTACCCTAAAACATTATTCAGGAAGGAGGACGTTGAGACTGATGTTGTTTGGATACTGTTGATGGAATTATTAGATTTTGGAGTGTCTCATAAATTCATGAAGGAAGATGTGTCCAAGAGGTTGGGGTTGACGTACGTCCATACCCATGCATTGTTCAAAGTAGTAAATTCGGAAGGAAGCCGATTCCTTGGAACAATAGAGGATACTTCGATGAATATTGGAAGTTGGAAAGGGAAGTCTGACTTCATGATCATCAATATGGATTTCTATGAGGTCATACTTGGCATCAAGTTTATGGTTGAGCAGGAGGTTGTGTTAGTATTGTATTTGGGGAAATGATTCATTCATGTAGGAGTAGAGAAACTTGTGATTGTTCCTACTATAGGAACCATGGTAGGAGAGTGCAATATGAAAACCATTTTTGCAAAGGCGGGAGAGTAGGATGATGGGGTTCATAAGAGGTTGGGTCATGTAGAGTCCATTCTTAATGAACACTCAAATTTTCTTAAGGCACTACGAGATGGTGTTCTGTCAGCAAGGCCAGAGATGATGGATACAGAGACTTGCATGGGTGAGTGCAAGGTCATTAAGGAAGAGAATATTTATGCCCAAACATCTACTGATGAAGAATGTAGAAGATATGGGGATTGTGAGAAGTATATGAGGAGATTGTGTTAGGAATAATTTTCTACATTAGTGTACAAAATTCTTAATTTTTTACGAACAATGACGAACCCACTTAACAACAAAAAATAAAAAGGAAAAAACATTGCAAAACCCTATAATCTTCAACAATAAATTTCAAATATGAAAACATGTGGCTAGAGAAAACTTACAAAAGAGTTCATAAAATCTGAAATTATATGCCAAAAATCATAGGGGAGAACACAATGGAAATAAATTTATTTTTTTATTTATTTCATCTATGGAGCATTATATAAATTACATGGGTCTTTAATGTCCTCCTTCATGGGAGGGTTCTTTTGTGTCCATATGCTTCATATAGTTTATTTCTCTCTCCTTCAGTTGCAAATGGGAAATGAAGAAGGGTAGAACTCAATGTAGAGAGCTCAAGAGTTATGCGATCAAAGTGACGATGATGATAATGATAATGTGTGTAAGGTGAGGAACTACTTATCTATTGGTAATAAAATGCTAGGATAGATCTAGATCTATTCAAATAATAAAATAGTATTTGACCAAATCAATATCTAACCATTATGAGTATTTTATTATATTTAGGAGAGAAAAATATTAATGAAGTGGTTAGTAATCTTTATTTACTTAACTAATTGAAACACATAATAATTAATTGAGTTAATTAAGACAAGTGGTTGAAATAATTAATAAATGAAAATGGTTTATTAATTATTTCTAGGAGTTAAGGTCAAATGAAGTTAGAAATAATTACTAAAAAATGATTCAATAATTACTTCATAAGAGAAAAGTGTAATGATTAAGGAATACTAAATAAATAAATATTTCTTTAATTATTCCTGAGTAATATGGTCAAAATGGGTTAGAAATAATTACTAAACCAACCTAGATCCATATTAACTCTGGATCTACCAAGCACCAAGAGGGATAAAATCTCATTTCATTGTAAAAGAGGTTTGCATATGATGATATTTTATCCCTCTCAATGCTTGGTAGATTCGTAGTTCAAATTAATCTAGGCTAGTTTAATTTCTCCCTTTAAATAGGCTACATTCCACATGAATACCATGGGTCAATATCATTGGTAATATCATGGGCCATTTTTATTTTTATTTTTATTTTATTTTAATAGGGTTATTTTTATTTTTTATTTGATTTTGACCAAGTTAAAATGTTTACATTACATTACCTTAATTTTTTGTATTTAATCTAATTTAATTTATTTTTATGTAATTTGAATTAGTCGAAATGTTAAACATTATATTACAACGTCACTACCATACCGATCTGGAGAGTGCCCCACTACACAATAATGATTAAATAATCATTTCAATGGAGAAAAGTGAAATGGTTACAAAATAATTGCTAAATAGTGATTTATTTAATTATTCCTATGGATGGGTGAAAATATTTTTAATTATTTTTACAAAATGGGTAAATATGAAAATAACATAAGATTAATTAACTGGATTTCTGGCTTATTTTTAGGTGGGTAAACAAAAATAATTTAGGAAAAGTGGTTCTATAAATTATTTCCTAAGGTAAAAGTGGGTTTTAATGTCCAAAACCCATACTACATGGTGCATTTTGAGCATCCAAATGAAAAATGGCTAGGTGATCAATTTTTGGGTGATAACAAATTTTTCCCCAGTGTATCACTTTTGAGAGCATATTGTATTACTGAAATACATTATAGGTTCACTTTCACTATACATGGAAGGGGGTGTCAATATGGAGAGAGAGAGAGAGAGAGAGAGAGAGAGAGAGATCCAATGCAACAGAGGGAGGAACCACGTGCAAAGGAGGCAAGACATACTTGTCAAATAGAAGTCTCCATATGGTGTGTACATGAACTGAGTGAGTCAGGAGAGGCATAAAAATACCTGTCAATATAACTCTTTACAAAGAATAATGGTTCTCCCAACAATGTGGGGTTGAGAAAAATAATACATGATACATGATGTGTTGAAGAGAAAACCTGCAAAAGAGTTCATAAAATCTAAAAACATATCTCAAAATTCATAGGAGAGAACCGAATGGAAAGAAATTTGTTTTTATTCATATCACTTGTGGGGTATTACATAAATGACCTAGGCTTTTAATTTCCTCTTATGTGGGAGGCTTCGTTTATGTCCCTACACTTCAAATAGTTGCTTTCTCTCTCCTTTGATTGCAAATGGGAAAATAAGATGAAGGGTAGAACTCAATGTGGATAGCTCAAGAGTTACGTGATTAGAATGATGGTGGATAATGATCATGTATGTAAGGTGAGGAACAAATTCTATATCTATCATAAAATGCTAGGGCATATCTAGATCTAGCAAAATAGTAAAATGTTATTAGATGAAAACAAGATTTAACTATTATGAGTATTTTATTATATTTAGGAGAGGAAAACACTAATGAAATGACCAATAATATTTATTTACTTAACTAACTAAAAATAATAATGAATAATTAATTTAATTAAGACAAGTAGTTGAAACAATTAAAAAATGAATATGATTTATTAATTGTTTGATAAGAAAAAAGTGTAATGATTAAGGAATAATAAATAAATAATGATTTATTTAATTATTTATGGGTAATGAGGTCAAAATGAGTTAGAAATAATTATTTAATAATTATTTCAAGGGAGAAAAGTGAAATAATCAAGGAATAGTGATTTATATAATTATTGCTATGGATGGGTGAAAATATTTTTGATTATTTTCACAAAATGGGTAAATATGAAAGTAACATGATATTAATTAAATGGATTTCTAGGTTATTTTCAAGTGTGTAAAAAAAATAATTTAGGAAAATTGGTTCTATAAGTTATTTCCTAAGGTAAAAGTGGGTTTTAATATGTAAAACCTTTCCTACATGGTGTATTTCGATCATCCTAGTGAAAAATAGTTAAGTGATCACTTTTTGGGTGATAACAGATTGGAAGAGGAAGATGTTGATAGATGGATTGCAATTTTGGAGTAGGATGGGGATGTTATTGGAGAAGTGTCTTTGAACCAGACCGGGGTCTTGGAGATACGTATACTAGACCATGATGATCCTATTTTGATAGAGTTTTTAGAGGGGAATGGAGGTAGGTGTTCCTATCCACCTTTTATGAAGTACATTGCAGAGAAGTATGGAGGATTCATACCAAGAATGGGTGGATTATTTCCAATAATGAGGAGAGATGAAATTGCATTGGGGAACGATAATCCATATGTCATCCCAAAATGACCACATTTCTAAGCACATAGAGGAAATGGGCTCACTACCATCTTCTTGGGATGGTGGGAGCCTTTAGATCACAACGTGTCATTGAAGCGTGCTTCATGATGTGCAGAACAGAAGGAGAGATCGTATGACATGGGGATGTGACAATGGCTGCATATGTTGGGATGCATGTGTTCTTGTGGAGATGGCGCTATGACCAGATTAGCTACCTGGTTATTTTATTGCATGAGACGACCCAACACATGTCATTCTTGTAGGTTGTGATACATGTGGTAGCATGGGATATGCTAGAGACAAGATTCTTCCATGATGTTGAAGGAAGTGGTACACATGTTGCTTCATGACGATTGAAGGTCTTGGTGAAGAAGTTAGCCAATGGTGTTTTTGTTGAGGACGATGAATATTTTAGAGTGAGCGAGGATGTCAAGCCCTTGAGCTTGAGCACACACGAAGGCTCACCCAAGTGGAAAAAAATCGAGGATGTGTAATGGGTGTTGTGTGATATGCAAAATAATTCGTGCAATGACATGGACGAGGGCACCATGTAATGGGAGCTAGGAAACATAATTATGAAATGTTGTTTGTAGAAAAAATAATGTGAGTATGTGGGTGGGCCATTGTCATGTGAGGGTGTTCGATGAGTCATCTCATGCACGATATGAGTTGGATGCACAAATTTGAAGGTTGGATCAAGTAAATAAAACTCCCTTTCTGATAGGTTAGATGCATATAAGTAATCGGAAGGATGGAACAACATGAAAAAAATCCAACTCAAACAAGCATCTAAGAACATGAGCCAAAAATTAAAGGAAGAAAATGAAGAAGAGATGCATGGAAGAAGAGATGAGGTTACGTGGCTCAGTTGGACAAGCCAAGAGATGTGTGAGTTTTCTATGGTGGTTTTAGTGACAGGAAAAGGGGTCAAAATTTTGCTGGACTTGGGTTTAAGTTAATGGTGCGAGCTACATAAGCTACACACGAGGTTGGTTATTGGGTTTCAGTTGGAC
The DNA here is from genome assembly GCA_034641835.2 of Pinus albicaulis. NCBI lineage: Eukaryota > Viridiplantae > Streptophyta > Pinopsida > Pinales > Pinaceae > Pinus > Pinus albicaulis. Next base: position 113,948,643 of record CM076577.1, on the reverse strand, counting down.
ATGCAAGACAATGGAGTGCACAAGTAATTATTGTTGTCTGAATTGAGGCAACAAACTCATGGAGTTTTACCCAAATGTTCTATGTAATATTTTAAGTGTATTTCTAAATGAAATATTTGAAGATTGTGAGAAGATTTATTTTGGATTTCCTCCTCCCATTTTATATTTTTTTTGCACTTGTAAATTATTTTTTATGTTCATGTAGTTGTTACATTGTGAATTTTATTATTGAAGAATTGTTAATGAAGAAATATAGTGTTTAATGAAGCAATATTGTAAGAAACTAAGTGTTGGAATTCCTGTGAAGGGCTATTATATTGAACTTAGTGTTATCAGCATAATTTTCTCCTTAGAGTTAGTATTCATGAGCCTTTAAACTGATGAATTTTTTTTTTTATTCTCGACCCTTGTTTTTAGCCATTTTTATGCATATTCTCTAGGACCTAGTGCTAATCAACATGAAAATAACTGTCTTCACTAGGAAGCCATGTTATCCTAGCAAAAATACTCTATATTTCTTTGTTCTTCCTTGGTGATGATGGTTGCACTTCTAGATTTTTATTTTTCCAATAATATCAGTTTAGAGTATCATGGATTTGACTTTTAAATTTGGGTGTATTATTAGAGAAGCTTCCTAACATCTCTTCACATTCAGTGTCTAGCTTCATCCTCTAAGAGAAGCCTCTAAGACTATTTATACTAATGATTCTAAAGGGCCAGGCTTGTTAGTAATGCTAAGTTTTGAGTCTTGGAGAGACTGAGAGAATAATTATTCCGTAGATCTAATATATTATGCGTTGGGTGATCATAGATCTCTTTTATGCTTAGAGAAGGACGTCAGGTCTCTAGTTTGAAGAGATGTATCTTTTTTTTGGAGGTATAATTTATTTTTATTGTCATGTTTTGATTAATAAATCAATGTTCCTTTCCTATATATATAATCTAAATTATGTTGTATACTTTTGCATGTTGTTTTTAGATTGATTATCCCTTTGTGGAAGGCTATCACGGGTTTGTTTAGTGGTGCATGTGTGAAAAGTATTTCTTATTGCAGGAGGAAGTGATATATTTAAGTGGAAGTTGAGTTTTCTTTGCATCATACCTTGAGAGACTACACCAACTCGGGAGGGTGACAGGTACTAATTCTCCAACCCTTATTTTGCAGCATCTTGTATGAGTTTAGAATATTTTTACGTGTAGGAAGGAATAAGGGCTAGACCTATTAATATTTTTCTCGACCACACACTCACATCTAGGTAGATATTCCTTTGATCTACTAGGTTAAAAGTAGCCTAGTAGCTCAGGCGAAATTATCCCATAACAGATATGGAGACTCTATTATGGATTTATCCATAAAATTTTAGATCTCTTCTTATTGTCACCTATTTGGTTTTATATTGCTTGATTTTCCTTCTCTAAGTGATTGTGACCTTTTCTAGGTTGTTGTTTCTCTATTTATCCTTAAATGTTTCCAGATCTCTTCTTATAGGTTCATTTTTCCCATCGCCATTGTCTTAAATGGAATTAAAATCCAATGAGTGTATTTGGAACTCAATGTTATCTATAATTAGAGTGGTGATGTCACTGCGTTGATAACCCTGTCAAGGTGATGACAACCTAAAATTAGGTTTTTCCATGGGTTATTTTCCAAATATGAATATGATATTTTAGATATGTACTTTCACTTTCTTTTTTATTGCAGATCTTCTATTAATCTATTTCATATATGATTCATCAACTGAATTTGTCTTAATTTAGGACTTAGGGTTGATAGTAAAGCTTATCCCACTTGAATTATAACCTTGGTTGCTTGAATTAGCTCTGAATCTTCTAGATATGTTCAGTTTTGTTCTTAGCATTTGATAATTGCATCACATCTGAACTTGTTCTTCCATTGTGAGTTTGATACATTCATTAGCCAAACTTTAGGATTTCTTTGAAGCCTTCTTGTGCTTGTTTTTTGAGGCTCTTGTCCTCAAGAATTGGGTCTCTCTTTTTAGGTGTTTTTCTACTAATTTTCTCTTAGTTCTGATCTAGTTTTAGATTTGCATTTGATTTGTTTATTTTTATTTTTTTGTTGTCTTCTCTTTGTTAAACTTTCCACCAATTTGAGGGATCATTTTTCTTGCTATTTATTTCTTGTGGTGGTGTGTTTGATTTTACATTATTTCGGATATGAAAATATTCACTATAAAGGTTTTTTTGGGTCTTTTAGGTTCGTTATTTAAATCAGATTTGGAATCCTTTTTTTACTCTCATTCCTTACTATTTTTTCCTTGATTTATGGTTTAGGGTTTTGACCTTTTGTAGATCATTATTTCCCTATTCATTGAGTTACAAACTGACATGATTTGCATCATCAATTTTGTTCTTATTTTCTTTATTTTTCATGCATTTGACCCTTCTATTTTCCAAATCCCAAGTCTTGAGGTTTTGAGTGTCAGTGGTTCTTGCTTGGGGGTCTCCTTTTTGCTCTTTTTGAGTGATTTTCTTTGGATTATTTTTTGGGTCTGTGTTACTATAAATTTAGTGAATTTTATAAAAAGGTACCAAGCGTGTTTTGAAGAATTATTTTCATCATAAAAGGAAAAAATACTGTTTACCCTCCTATAGTTAAATTTCATCGATTTGAAAAGAAAAGTGTGCATTGGAATATCACCGCATTAGGGTGTTACTAATAATATTGTAATAAAACCATTAATTTTTCATGCCATTTCACTAATGAGTAAACACTATCCTCATAAAATTAACGCTTTAATAAAATTAATTCTACTCATCTTTTATTTTCATTAATAGCACACCAACATTAGTTGAGGCTAGTGTATTGGACTACAAGTGTGAGGTAAATTTCTTGAAGACTAAGAAAAAAACTCAACATATTTAGTGATACAGCTAACAAATCCATTCTAACACAAGGGTGAATCATGAGGTTACACTTCTAGAAAAGTGACATAACCCACTTCGTTAGACTTCATGGCGCAGATTACTGAATTTTCACATAGTACAAACAATGTTGTTATAATTTTTTTTGTAGCACTTAGGGGCCACTTTAGAGGAGTACACTTTTATTTGAATCAAACTCTCAAAAAGTTTTATAATTTTTTTTTCCTACTCTTGCATGTGAATTTGGCTGACAATTCCCCCTAGGATGTGTTATTGTTGGTGGTAATCGTAATGGCCTTTATTTACGATAATTTACATAGGGCTCTGGGGTGGGTTTCATCCTCTCTATACCTAGGGTAGATTTCGGGAAAAATCACTTGATCCTCTTGGAGGGTACCCCAGGGCTAATAACAGTACTTGGAATAGGTTTAAAAGGGTAATTAAGTAGGTCCCTATTATAACTTTCCCAACCATATGTTCATTGTGAACCTATGCATTGATCAAGAAAGCTCAAACAGTGAGAAGATACCCCCTCTATCTCTTGGTTTGTGTGTGCTTACCTTTAGGTATTATTTTACAGAGTGTTATTTGATTTGAGTCATAGTTTGGCCATATGGGCTTTTTACTCACTTAACTAGATAATAAATCTATATTCATCATGGCTAAACAAATTAATTATCGTTCTCATATAATATTAGGCCTTTCTCCTAAGGTTGATTCCAACATTGGAAAAATTAGAACATACTAAGGTTTGAGGGGATAATTTTGGTCACTTGCGACAATTTAATCCACCTTTGAATGACTCTCTTAGCCTAGTTTTAGTGTAGTTGAGACCTATCAATAGTGATACTTATTACATTCAAGTTCCTTATAGGGGTAGTGAAAACATTTCTTCTTCCACGGAGGGGGAAGATCCTACTTTACCTTCTAAAGTGATAGTATCTGCTACCATGTCATCTCTACCATTGCTCAGTGTGGCGGGATCTACACCTCTTACTTCTTTTTGGGGCATTCCACTAGTTACATATGTGACCCCATCAATTTCCACCTTTGTTTGTGTCTATGCATTCCTCTAGCTTCGTATTTGGAGCGGGACAAAGCTCTAGTAAACCCATGGCGGCTGAAATCTTTACTCCTAACTCATATCAACCTATGGTTCCTAAATTGGGTACGAGCATACTTAATTCGGGAAACATGATGGGAGGAACCTTTATTGCTTCTAATTAACTTGGGGGAAACTTTTTTTATGGCAGTACTTCTCAACCTAGGTCAAGTTCTATGTTTGGAGGGATGCCTTTTTCTAGAGCTTCCTTTTTCTCTAGGGGGGTTAGTTTACCTGGGGGCATTTTTACCATTAGTACTGTTAGAGTCATATATTGTGTAGGATGACTTGATTGTAGCTTTAATTTTGTACATGATTTTTTGTAATAAATTTTCATTCTGCAAATTTATTTCCAAAAGGAAAATGAAAGAAAAGAAAAGAAATAATAAGTAAAAGGGGATAAAAATAGATATATGAAAAGAACTAAAAATAAAAATAAAAACATGAGAAGAATAAAAAGAATAAAATACCCCATAAAAAATAAGTTTTCAAAAGTGAGCAAGCCTAAATGCCACTCAAAAAATTAAAAAATGCATTAATAGATACTTAGGAATTTTTTAATAAAGTGTGTTGCTAGTCAAAATTCCACATTGTAATAGAAATATAGATTAGTTAGTCTAATCACATTATTTAAGCATGATTAGGCCAAGATTGAATAAAATTTAGATTAGAGAATAAAATTGACTAGCCACACTGCCTAAACATGCTTAATTATCAGTAAAATAGAAATTAACAATCCTAGAAAAATCGAAAGAAATAGGCTTGCAAATTTAAATGTGCCTTTAGAAAATTTAACTTAATCTTGTCTTTTAAATCACGATTAATTGTATTGTAATAAAATATATATTTGGTATGAATTTTTTGTTGCGATGTAATAAGTTTTGATTAGTTTTCAACAGGCCTGATCTGGCCCTCCTAGATCAGCGGTGGTTAGGCCACCCCGCACCCCCCATCTTTGTCTGAACTTTATCCAAGAAGGGGGGTCTAGGGTAGTAGTCTTCATGATACCTCCCTATGTGACATGGTGCCATATCGTCCTCCCCACACCCCCCCCCCCCTCCAAAACCATCTACCACTCACACACCCCTCTGGGTCCCCTCAAAACCACCTTTTGTTTCCCGCTCAACCTCTAAAAACCTTCCCCATCATTCCACTCCTACCACACCATGTGGCAGCATGTTGGTTATCATTTTCCCAACCATTGGATGAAATAATCTTCCCACCATAAATATTTTCCCCGTTTTCCCATCTTCCCGTTACCAAGATATATGTTTTCCCATCCATTGAACAATGCACGTAGACATTTACTCTCCACGCTCCTAATAACGTGAAAATTATAACAGATTCACATGACACTCACCATAAAATCCTAAGCCTATAGCCATGGAAGTTTTGTGTACCCCAAATTGTCATTTTTTAACACCTCAAGATGCAATCATCGGAGTAGTGTTCAAGAAATAAACCATTCCTTTGAGACAAACATCTGGATAATTTCCCTAATACTAGGTAATTACATTTATTCTTCCCCTAATTTTCCTTCTGAAATTATGTCTTCTTGAAAGAAAAGTTTCTACAGAGAACCCCATGTTTCCTCCAACAGTAGATGTTGACCACCAACCCTTAATCGACCAACTATATTAGATTTTTTAGACCAATTGTGAGTTCGATATGTACGCACTTCAAAATTGTCTCAAGAAAAACTACCATGACCTTAGTGATGAACTAGGATTATGGTAGTATTCCCTACCACCATTTGTTTCCCACAACCCTACTACTTCCCGGATTTTGTGGCCTAGTGGTAGTCCAAATATATTCCCAGTCAAAGAACCAACATGACCCAAAATGGTGAAGTCCCCTTTTCCATTAATGGAAATTCAATTTCAGAAATTCTCTAGGTCTGAAATTCATATTCCATGCAGCCTTTCCACCCAAACATACTCATGGAAATATAAAACAAGCTCGACTTTCCTAAAAGGACCAAAATATTTGAAACCTTTATACCAGAGAATGCTCAATTACCCAAAACCAACCCTCCTTATCACTCTTCCATATTCCATGAGATAACCAAGAAGATAATTTCAATGATTGCATGCCTGTTAGGATACCATTCAAACCAATGGGTTGATGAAACCATCCTATCCTTCCTTTCTGTGTTTTCCTCAAATGAAAAACCCCCTACCCCTTTCTGTTACAGTGAATTTTTAGTAGAACTCATTCATGACCAGTTCATGAAATTTTCAACTGAAGGAGTGTTCAAGTATTCATCAATCTTGGTATATTTGTTTCTTTATGATCAATCATACAAATTTGCCTTTCAACTACAAAAAAATAGATAGAGAATGAAACATCGAGTCAATTATTCACTGGACCAGCTTGGTCAGGAAGAAAAACACTGAATTCACCTTCAGGGATTTTGTAGATCAGTTTTTACATGTAGCTGTCGGTTTGTTAAATAATGACACAGAGCTCAGGATACATCTAGAAATCAAGAAGATTTTTCAATTGAATGACCAAACCAAAAGAGGAGATTGGTATTTATACCAATATTATACAGAAATAAGAATATATGGTTGTGAATTACCACCTTAAAAACTTCCCAAGTTTGTACCAGTTTGACTTTTTTCTTTGGAATACATCAGACAAATGAATAATATGGATCAACGACATTTCTTGGAAACAAAGAAAAAAAAACAGTTAAAAATAAAGACACAAGTTGGCCCGTTCATCTGCAATGCCAGATCATCAAGGCAACATGCAGAATATATGAACTTCAAACACATTTTTACATGTTCCTATGATACTCTGGGGTAATTTCAAAATCAAGAGTGGAACAAAAATATGCTCCTTATGCACATACCCCCAGACCAGAGATAGATCAGTTTATGAATCAAGAACACTGGTAGGATAATACCTTACAAGAACTTGAATAAAAGGTAATATCAACGAGCCACACTCCTATACAATAGAAAATGTATGAGAAGAGATCAAGGGAAAACATCTCCCCTACAATGACAGGGATTTTCAGAAAAAAAATTTAAAGCATACAACAAGAGACAAAAGATCATAGATAGAGGGGAGACACAACAAGAAATCACAGAGAAAACACAACCAATTGTTCTTACAGGTACATGCACCCCATCAGTGTCAGGGAGAGATGAGATTATTGCTTCATATATAATGACCCCCATGATAGTAGACACCACCAATTTCATCACCAACAAGAGAGCTGGAGAATAATAAGAAGGAGCCAAGTATGTTTGATGTATACCAAGAAATTATAAGAAAGAACTTAGCACTCAAGGACTCTACATTCACACAATTTTGGAAGCAGACAACTACTTCCCAACACAGGCTCCTCTCAAATTTTGATTCAAAGAAGGGAAGAATTCAAATTTCCTTCTTGGATCCCAAGGTTGCTCAACCTTGGACAATTGATGATGATAAGCAATACATTTTATCTTTTGACACAAATACAATTCATCCCATATATCAAATGGATCTACACAAACAGTCCGGTGAGATGATTTTTAGTACATTATCTAATTTAACTATGATAGCAGCCAAGCTTAAAACTTATGTACATAATATCTAGACACAGTTGAAATTAGAAAAATATCTTCTTTAGCTAAAGATAAAAGGATTAAGTATTTAGAGGAAGTAGCGATTAAGTTGGGATACATTCTTAGTAATTTGAAAGTTGCTAAGGAAATCATAAAAAAAAAAATGAATACATATCAGCATTGAGAAAGCAGCTAAAGCTTCCCACCACTGAACACCCACATGACAGATAATTTGAAGAACTCGAGAAGGAAAAGGTAAATTTGTTCAAAATTATTATTTAACAAAATGATGAGATTTCTAAAATGGAGAAAGAAATAGAGAAATTTTTAAAGGAAAAATTGCAACAGTACGCTCCTGTACAAGGCATCCCTTTTGATACTATTCCAGCAGTAGGTACAACAACAAGAGAAGCATCAAATTTAGCAGCAACTTCAACTGTAGAAACACAGTCCAACACTACACCAACAAATTTAGAAAAAGCAATGGAGGACTTGTCCCTTAAATATCAGGAGATTGAAAAGATGACTGAAAAGTTAAACAAATTACAGGAACATAAACTTAAAGTGGATAATTCCTATATGCATAATTACAAAAATCATACAAGCTTACAACAAGGATAGAGTATTTAGAAAAATAGGATGTTATGGAAGATACCATTGTACAAGCCAAAGAGAGCATTTGGGTGGGAACTAATGAAGCAATCACAAAAATATGGCCATCCGTCGAGATCATCTTTGAACAAGATGAATTGGTTTTGAAATCCAGAACTTTAATAGCATATGTGAACACGGAACTTGGCACCAAACCTAGAGATGCCAATGCTTTGATTAAGATATTAAATTCAAAATCCAGAGAAGAATTAGAAGCATTAGATATAGAAAACAGAAGAGACACCATTTTCGAAGTGAGAAATATTCTGACCAAGAAAAATATGATGGTACAATTGCAGAACAAATGTGGAAGTTTGTAGACTATAACACAAATATTTCACAAGAAGTTTAATATTTTGCTTCAAAAGGGTCTCCCTGGACTGCAAGGAATGGGAGATAAATTAATAAAACCTGAAGACTATCAGTAGATATTATACAATATTTCCATAGAAAATTCAAAATTTACAAAATTTGAAGGGACCATTACAGGGAAGGAATTCATGGAAGGTCTCAGTTATGACTTGCTGATCAAACATGAAGTAAATCATTTATTTCTTGTTAACCCTACCTTTGAAAAATACACATAGGTAGATGAAACATATCGAAATTTAATCAGATTTCCGCTGCCATATGAAAAAACATGGGAAAAGTTTTGGGAATTACTAGAGTAAAACTCATCAAGCAGTGATAAGAAAGTCAGCAACCAAACAACTATTTTGAAGGTCCAGTCATCTCCAGCCATCCTCGAGAATAGTACGAGGGACTACAACAGTTTCATATTTCCTACATTTTTGTTCTATATTTGTAAAATAGTTTTTGATATTTTGTAAAATATCTTGAGATTTACACCGAAGCTATATTTTTATAATTTTGTATAAATACTTACAAATTTGAAGTATTATGGGTTGGGATTTATATGAAGAAATGGAATGTTGAATGTAAAGTTGTCCCTTGAGCTCAAGTGGAAACATTTCAGTAATATAGAAATATTTTCAGGATTCATGTGTGAGACTTGTTGGTGATGTTATATTCTTTTGTTAATTTTTTTTTTCTCTGTTAATTCATATGTTTATCTTGTCTATTTTCTTCAAAGAAAAATAAGAATTTGAATTTTTTTAAGTACACTCAATTCTTGCTCCTGAACAAAGTTAATGTTTTCAACTGGAGTTAAACAATAGAATTCTTGATTGCCCTATGTTTAATGGATCCTTAACCTTTTCTTCTTCACCATATCACAAATATATTTAGATCTAATAATTCTTCCTACCTTGCCCTGTTAGATTTATATGTCACTACTGCAATTAATCAACTTAAAATTTCAATTGACTCCACTGCACAATGGCTTTCCTTTGTTGTTCCAAAAAAATAATTTTAAAAAACCAAACTCTAAACTTTCAAAACTAGCCTAAAATCCTATCAAACAAATCAAGCTAAATCTAACAAAGAGATCCCTCTCCGAGTTTAAAAGGGCTAGCTTCTAAACTTAAAAGAGGTTATGTGGTTACATCTAGATTTCTTTCACAACCTTAAGAAATTATGAATTGATAAAAAGTACCACTATGCCTATAAGCTCTCATGCTTATGTTAGTTCTTCTATGAGAGGGAATTCTATTCTCTAGTGTCGAGTACAACCCTACGGGGAACCAAGCCTATGGGGGTCCTATATTCTATGGGGGAACATTCCCTGGGGGGCATAATCCTTACACCTCATATACTGGCCCATGATATCAACATCTTGGGATGAACTATAGCATTGGTCCTAATCCTTCTTCCTTTCATTATGGGACAGGGGGTGTTGAGAAAGCGAGGGGAAACTTGTTAGATGATTGATCTTACTTTGATAATTTCTTGTGAGGTATTTTTACTTAACTTGATTAGATTCAAGTTCTTCAACTTGATTATTATTGTGGTTTCTATCATCAAACGACTACCAAACAAAAAATATCAATGATATAGGAGGAAACAAGATATAGGCTATCATCTAGGGGTAAAAATCTCCTTTGAGAGGAGAACCCATAAGAACTCTTCTCTTCTTATAGAAATTCAAATGAAAAATTACAAGACCTATGACCCTTGACAAAGACCAAGGAAAAATTTAAGGATGGAAGTTTATTTTAAATTTTAGCAACCTTGGCAAATCTTACTAGTCCCTAATATCTAAATTTTAAAATGATTGATGACAGTTTTGTAAAAAAATTTATAATTCCAATTCATTTATATTATACAATATATAATATTGGTGAATTTTAAGGTAAAATAATTTTATACTGTAAAATTTGGGTGAATTCATTTTTATAAAAATGGAAATTGGTGAATCTTGTTTTTGGAAAAAGCATGGAATATTAGCCCACCTGCGAATATTAGCCCCTAAAGTTTTCCCTGAAAAAGAGCCATCCAAGACCAAGTCAAACCACCTTTTGATGAGTTTCCCTTATCAAATTCAATTCCATTCAAACTTTCCTCACTTCTTCAAATTTTGGCTCCTCTAAAAAAATCTTAGCCTCTATTATAGAGCTACGATTCTCGACCTTCATGTAATTTCTATGGTTTCACATGTGTGGATAATTTAGGGAAGATTTGTGAGTCTTATCTTCCTCTATTGGGTTAATGCTTCTTCCTTGGTAAATAGTATTTTAAAACTGATTCATTGACACCTTGTTTCAACTTCTTGAAGTGATTGTAATTCTTGATCTTGCCACAATAGAAAGTTTCCCTAGATTCTCTCACACGTTTGGAGGAAAGTAGACCCAAAATAGTTCTTGATTAACTCAATTTTATTCTTGTGATTTTTTTGGCCAAATAGAGTTATTTATCCTCCATTTTCACACTTCTTAGATAATGGATGGATGTATCTCAAGTGTAATTTACTTCCTTGTATATATAGGCTTCATTTCATTACTTGAAGGTTGACTTGTCACTTTATCTAGGATGATTTGTTTGATTGTAGGTCGACCTATCTTGGGGGGTATTTGACTCTATTTTAACTCAAATAAACATCTTTGACTTGATACATTATTCCCAAGAGGGCCCTTCATACATTACAATGACTCAGTTGACTTGTCAACTCAATTCCCTAGAAGCACTCAAAGGGTGCTTGACCTATAAATAAAATAACCTTGAGCGTGAAAACCATGCATCAATAATGATAATAATAAATTTATTTTCTATTTAATATCAAATAAATAACAATTATTATTACATATTTCATTATGAAGAACAAACCTAGCTACATATTTCAACACTCCCTCTTAACTAGGGAGGTATTCATATTCCATACAAGGTACTTGGAAGTTCTCAAATTGAAGAATTATCATAAGAAGAGTGGGATTGGTAAGCCATATCATAAGATATTATTTAAGCTTATCTCATTTCATATCATCATACCAACCAAAATTGTCACATAGAAATGCCTTGACTAACAACTTTGTTGGCTTCAGGGGTCCTGACCTAGGTTCGGAGTTAAGGTTTGCTAGCAAACCCCTATACTACTGGCCCTTTCAGCAATGACCTAATTTTGCAGGCCAAGGTCTCACCCGAAGTAGTATGGGAGGGTGCTGGAACCAGTTTTCCGCACCCCTGGAGAGAGTAGGTAATTTAAGGAAGATCTTCGTTGAATCTATCAGGTTCGCACAGAAACAAGCCTATTATCGAGCTTTTATCAGTATAATCAGCATGTAACCATAAAAAAAGCTACTATCATTAACAGATCTGATCAATACATTTGCATCCACGTGCGCATCAGCAATTATCACCACAAAACATTGCAATCGCAACTAATTCATAGATCATAGATACATTCACAACTTAAATAAATAACACAGATGCACTTTAGTAATAAACAGGATCAGTCCAGATATCATAAAGATTATTCAAATAGATTTTGCATTCATTAGTATCCAAAAACCCAATTACAAACCCAAGACACAGCCTGTGCACACAGCCAGCGGGGTCTGCACACAACAAGACTGAGGATCTCTGCGGACACAACCAACAGAATTCCTTACCCAAACAACCCAAGACAAATCTCAACAGTTCGTTCGCAGCATCAATATTTCTTACGTCTTACTTACTAGACCCAACTATCTATCTATTTATATTGTCGTAGCTCTACCCTTTGACCCATTTAAAAAACAATGGGGGCTTTGACCTGCCTCAAAACCCCTACGCAAGACCAATTACTACAAAATTATATCCAAAACGTAGCTTAGGTAACCTAGTTCCAACAGGCCCCAAACACAATCTTGTGACTCGTCCCAAGTCACAGTGGTCGTGGGGTTTGCATCTTCGCCTGAAGCTACTTGATTGCATCGACCAGAGGGATTAGAACTCCTTTGCTCTGCGCTACAGCATTGTGTGAAATATCCACCAACTTCTGTGAATTTGGACCTTCATCAGTAGCAGTTACACTCTCCAGGGTCTGGTTCAATTGTTGGACTGCAACATCCACTTCCTGAGATAGCTTGAGGGCTTCATCGGCCCATGACTTGAGGTGGTCACTCAGAACCTTATTCTTGTGGTGCAGCTCTTCCAGGTCATCTATGAGCACATGGCTAACTCACATATGGTCCAGACGTTGAGCGGGGATCAGAGTGGGCATAGTAGCTTCCAACTGCTCAAATTCTTCTTCCTTCTGGCGCATTCCTTGAGTAAATTCATGAAGGAGAGGATCGCGCTGCACCTTAGACCACATCTGCATAGCTATCTCCATCAATTCTGCACCCTGAGTAATCTGAGCTGTAATGGTATTGGTGGCTTTAGTGACCAGCACAATGCGTTGGGCTCGTACCTTAGGTGGAGTTTCCGGCTGTAATTTGGCCTGAAATGCAACAATCTACTGCTCCATCTTTGTCTTGAAATTTTGCATCTCGGTCCTAGAAGCCTTCAGGGTTGCAATGAGTCCCTCAATCTTGGCCTGGGGGGTAGCAGAGGCCGAGATATCTTCAGTCACATTTGTGCATAACCTATTGATTAGATGTTCCAACTCAGTCTGTTACATGGCAGCAAGGGTGCATGCAGCCTGCGCCTGGGACACCTCGACGGTTTTTTCAACGATCGTCTGCTCGGCTGTACTAAGCTACTGATGCACCTGGTGGTCTCTATGCTGGATCTCCTCGAAGATGGATTTATGGAGGACCTGTAGCGGTTCATATGGAAGCTGGACCAAATCCAATTGCACTTCTGCACAAGCCTGGACTTGCGCACATAAGGCAGGCAGGCTCAGGGTGAGTGCTGTGCCTGGAAGAGGGCAGAGGCGGCTTTCAGTCGTGACGATCACTTCACTGCTAGTTGTTGGGGGCGGCCTCGTCTAAATCATGCTTGTCTGTAGGGTATCGGTCTTGAGCTGCAGAGCTTGGAGCTCAGACTGTAAGGTGGTGACTGCAGCCTTCTGCTACTCTTCTAAAGTGAGCCATTTGTCTTCTGAGGTGAGGGTCACCGCATCTGCGATTTGCTCCAATTGTTCTACTGTCAAAGTAACTTCAGTCTCCCTATCGGGCCTCGTAGCCCGTTTTTTCTATTGCTAACCCTTGAGAGGGTTGGAAGTCCATTTTTTACCATGCAAGGAATTAGTACCCTATGCATCCAAACCCTTTATGTCCATGTCCTACTGCGAGTCCTACTGTGACTCCAGCTCCGCACCCTTCACAGCGTCCTTTGTCCTGGTGGAGTCTTCCTGGCCACGTCCTTTTGCATTCTTGGTGGTATCAGATGGGGTGTTCTTCGAGGTGGTGCTTGTACCTGTAGTGTCAACAAGTCGGTTGATTTCCTAGTCAGTGACCATGTAAGGTAGTGATACTCACGTTGGATCCTTACGCCCCCGAATCTGCACATTGTACATTGTGACCTAGAATGTTGTGACGCGTTTGTACTTTTCTTAGACTGCCAGTGACAAGCGTGGCCAGGAGTGAATTTCTACTGCGAGGATGCTTTGAAAGAGGACCCAAAAGACTTTTTATCCTCAGTGTGCTGCTCATCCTTCGAATCCCAAAAATTTTCTTATCGCGCCCCCTCGCACATGTCTGGTTCGAGCTCAGGGAGGACTGAGTCTTCAGGGGCTTCCCATGTGACCAATGCAATTAGGAGCAGCAACCAAGAGTAGTAGAATGCTCTTCCATGATCCTGGGCCTCGCGCATGTTCTCCAAAAATTCTTTGCAAAGGAACTGGGACCAGTTGAAGCAGACCCCCTTTTCGCAGTGCTAGCCAACAGAATTACATATGCGGGGACGGTCATGGCCTGGCACTTGTGCATCATCTTACAAGCCAGCAGCAGGGTACCCATGTGCACTCCTGGGTCAGCAATGTTGTTGATCATGAATCCCCTAGTATTCTTCTCAACATGGTAGTCTTCTCGCACCTTATCCGAAATCTGTCGCACATACTTCTTACCAACGCACTCCATGGGATTCGGCCTGGCCTCCATGGGGAGACCAGTAATACGGTGAATTAGGATGGCATCAATGGGAATGCAGTTTCGGATCCATAAGCTATCGCGCAATTCGGTCAGTTATACTATATCGGCCAAAATGAGGCATTCGTAGCAAGTTTAGTAAACCAAAATTTTCTAACCCCCATAGCCACAACATGGGGACAACCCTTAGCACATCATCTTCTAGTATTCTTTCAAGGTACATCTCAAGTGCTTATTTTGGGAAGGCCTCCAGGTTGGCCAGGTCATGGTCATCGAACTTAATTGATGCAAGCTTGCCATGCGCTTCTCCAATTATGGGGACTTCACCTAGAATCAATGGCATTTGCAGATAGGCATGCATACCTTCAAGGTTCTTAGGCGTGTGCACTGAGGGTTGGCAAGGCCGAACATAGGGCGGCAACAAAGTGATTGGTTTAGCAATCTGAGCCTCTTCCTGAGTAGACAGAGGCTGCTTCGTTGGGGTAGGCGAATGTGCCTGGGGCACCATTCAGGGGGATTTCACTTTCCTAGGGGAATTGCGTGGCTTCCCTCCAGCCCATTTCGTAGCCTTCCCCTACCCTTGCTCCTATTCTTTCCCCTTACCCTTATTTTTCTCCACCTACTTCCCCTTGGTTGGTGTGGACACAACCTCTTCAACTTTAAGGGTGACCTCCAATTCTTCATCAGTAGAGGCCACAGTCTGCGATGATTCAGCTGGATTGGTCGCGGTCATTCTTGCTTGGAAGACAATTTTAGGATTGCTACTATTAGAGTGGGTAGCCCGCTCAAACATTAACAAAGCACAATAGTTATGGAATTTTGCAAAGAACAATATTTTTAGAATGCACAGAAACCACTTCTAATCTACCCTCCTGCTTTTATAGCATGGGATAGTGACCAACAGTTGGGTGAGGCTTATCTGAAACTTACCATCAAGAAAATGGTAAAAAATCTTCGGAAATTGCCTCATTAATTTCCGACTACCCGCTCCTTTCAATGATAAAATTTTCTTTTTACCTAATTTTACTATTCCAACGACTATTTTTCATAGCTTTGTATTACCCCTGTGCATCTAGCGCACCTCCCTGAGCCTACAGACCTGCGATCGACCCCTGCGCTCCCAAACCTATGGGCGATCCCTGTGCGTGTAACGCGCTTGCCTGCGTTTTTCCTCCTTCTTATGGGTATTATTCCCAATACATCTATGCTAGACATATAGTCATTTGATCAGGTACGGTTTGAGCCGGTTGCCATTAACATATCCTGGTATAACGTCACCACGCAGCGTAGCTAACCAGACAGCTCCTCTGCTAATGATTTCCTTTACCATGTAGGGGCATAGCCAGTGCTGACGGAAATTCCCCAAGTGTTTGGCAAATTGAATATCGTATAGCAGGAACAATTCTCCTTCTGAAAATATCTTTTTCCGAATATGTCTATCATGTCATGCTTTTTCCCGGGCCTTCTAAACTTGCTGATGAAAGTTAACAATAAATCAATCTTCCTCCAAGGAAACAAGCTGCGCTAAGCGTTGCTCCATGATGTTAGGCTCTACCATGTTTGTAAAGGTTGCGATGCGTAGGCTAGGAATAATATATTCCATGGGCATAATGGTCTACTTTCCATAAACCATCCAAAACGGTGTTTTCCCAGTCAATTTATTGCAAGTGGTTCAATAGGCCCAAAAGACTGATAGGATGTGCACGTCCCAATCACTTTGATCGACATTTAAGATCTTAGTCAGTGCCTATTCCATAATTTTATTAAAATATTCCATGGTCCCATTCACCTGCGGGTGATATGGGGTACTTTTTTCATGGTGGATCCGAAATTCTTCAGTCAAAGCCTGTATTGTTTCATTAACAAAATGCGTACCTCTATCACTCATCAAGATCTTTGGACAGCCAAACCTGGTTAGAATATGTTCGAAAATAAAGTGCCCAGTGGTTTCTGCAGTACAATCCTTCAAAACTTGTGCTTCGGCCCATCTGGTTACATAATCGGTTACAGTGATGATGTAGTGGGCACCTGTCTTCTTCCGTGGTGGGTTAATGGGCCCAACGAAGTCTATGGCCCATTTGTGAAATGCTTGCAGGGCCATCTGTGGCTATAAGGGCATTTCTTCCCTGCGCGATGGTCTTCCTGTCCTTTGGCATGTGTTGTAGGCTTTGCAATAGTCATGAGAGTCACTATGCAATGTGGGCCACCATAGCCCAGCTCTCAAGATCTTCTGCGTTGTCGCTTTCCCTGCGTAGTGACCTCCTGCTATGCCTTCGTGGGCTTCTGCTAAGATGGCTTTTATTTCATGCTCTATAATGTATCTTCGCAGTACCTCATCAGCTCCCAGCTTATACAAGTGGCCTTATATTATGGTAAAGTCCGTTGCATGGGTTCTGTTGTGCATTTTTCCCCTCCATTTAAATTTTGGCCCCTGGTTCCTTTTAAATATGTTTCCAATGTCTTTATGGTCAAAAACCCCCATGTCGCGCTCATCGCCGTCTTCTCCGCCCCGAAATACATTGTCCAAATGTTTAAAACCCACATTTTAAATATATCGGGCTGAAGCCCCCAAGCCCTAAGCCCCTCCCCTTGTTACTGTCATACGACCCGAGCCCCAAGACCATAGGTCAAAAGAAAGAGGGGAGCTTATCGTTTGTGTTTCGGGCGTGGTATCCACCGTCCGATCTAATAAAATCAATGGGGCGGTGAACGTTTATTATGGAGGGCCCCGCGCGCCTGAAACTGGTGGTTTTCCCCCCGCACCACTCTCATCGAAGCAGCGGTATTTACCGCGGGGGCAGCGATCCCATAGAGAAAGCGCCGAGTGTCGTTGGTACGGGTGCTATAACCGCTTCCCCCGCGCGTTAATGTATGTACCATCGTCGAGGAGCGGAATTCATGCGAATCGTTGGATCTCCCGATCTCTATCCAACGGCGGAGGTGTACCAGAGCTGCCCGCCCGTTAACATGCGTCCGCCATGTCATAGGGCCCGCCATCATGTCACTCTTCCTCACTTTCACCCATTGACTCCGCCACGTCGTTCTCCCACTTGTCCTCCATACGCCCACGTGTTCACCCCCGTATGTCTGAGATATTTTCCCCCGTTATATATATATATATATTTGTGTTCGTCTATGTGTTTTTATTCCCGTTTGATTGTTATTCATCTTGCCCAGACTGTGTTATGTATAAAGCCCACAGCTCGTCTATTTATCAACACCGCCATGATTTTCCTTCCACCACCCTGCCTGTTTCCGTCTCCTATCCATGTCCGCAGTGTCGTCTTCATCTCCACCTCCATCGTCCTCGCCTCCATCTGTGTCGGTTTTTCTAATATTTTGTGGGTTTTGCAGGTTTTGATATAACAGAAGGACGTTTTCATTTGCTGCCTCTGTTGCAAGGTTCGGGGCCCATAAAAGACGATTTCCTGGGGTGAAATTTAATGAAAAAGGCTGGGGGCAGGTGCGTGAAATGACCACCATTAAAGAAGACAGAGAAATGCATTCACATAACCCTTCAAAGAAATTCGCCCTGCAATAAAGATCCAGGATTCGAATCCAAAATCGAGGGCCGAGAGTACAGTACCGAACTGCAGACTATCTCAGGACTCTTCTGGCAGCAGATTTTCCCCTCAGCCGAAGGCAATGCACTGTATATATTTCATTAGTTGTGTCATGCATATATAGGGATTTTCATCTCCCATCATTTATTTCTATAGATAGCTTGTAAAGTACATTCATTTATAGTTAGTCATTCAGAGTTGGGCGCGAATGTTTTCCTCCATCTGATTCAAAATAAGTCATTAAATGTCTCCTATCTGCCTCCTCCTCTAGAATTTTCTATCTTCTCTATAAAAGCTCAAAAAGAAGACATTGTAAGGTTTCTAGATTTCTATCAGCAAGCTGTGCATCGAAAAGGCTTTTGCATACATTCTGTAATATTTCTGTATGAAGGTTCAGAGCCCGTAGGGTCTTAGTGAGGAGGAGTTATAACTGTAATGAGGATTCTGGTCTTTGGTATCTCACAGTATGTAATTTCTCTCATGTGTTAATACAATATCTCTTTCATGCTCATTATCTTCTTGTATCATGTTCTAGAATGCGAGTGGCTCACTAGTTTGCATTAAGGATTCATCCTCGTTGATGCCCTTTCTGGAATTATTCAAGCGCTTTAAATAGGCCTAGTCATGGTATACTGTTCCATGTTCACTCTTTCCATATTTTCTGCTATATTAGTTGCTTGAGGAGGGTGCTTTTAAAACGCCATTGTCATATAAGGATTCGTAAATTGGTGCGCCCTTATATGGTTCTGTTGTGTATCTGGGTATCAATCTCATGTCAGCTAATATCTTCTTTATGTTTCTTCACTGCACTCATCATCTGATATTTGATTTCTGTGATATATTATCTGAACTGGCCCTCTTTACAGTAAGCGGTCTCTTAACTGTCTGATGCCTTTGTATTGGAGTTTTACATGATGTCCCTACATTGTTCTTATCTTTGTACCAGCTTCTGAGAGAGATTGGTCCCATTCAAAACTAATTTCCTTGTTCAAACAAGAGATAGTAAGTGAGTTCTTGGACTGACAACCCAAACTATAAAGGGCTCCTTGCTATATTAAGATGTCCTAGGCACTGGTCTATGTCAACTCTAGACTGTCTCTAGGAGGGTGACAAAATCATCCACAACATCTTTCTGGCGCCGTTGCCGGGGAGCGAATTCAAGAATATCAGTTTCCCTGGGTTTCGACAAATTGTTTTCACTCTCTAATCAGGTGAGCACAGAGAGTTGAAGAGTTGCATATCTCTCATCTTGGCGACTCCACGGGTCTTTATTTGATAAGTTTATTTGGTAGTCCTGGCTCCTCGTAAGCCACATTTGAGGTCAGATACATCTCAATCGAAAGCATCTTACATGTCTGACCCAGAAAAGATTATTCATAAAAGAGTTTGGAAGGAGAGGAAATCAGCCCGTGCTGAAAATCCTCAATATTCCATTGAAGATTATCCGCCCTCTTCTTCTCAAGAAGTTAGAACAGAAAATCCCGAGTTTTACTTAGAGACTCCATGTAGAAGAAGTACCTGGATTGAAGAAGAATCTCATCCTACTTTCGAGGTTGAGGAAATTAAAGAGGTCACAGAAGTTACTTCTGTTAACCGTGAGTTATTCCCATCTACACCTCAGTCTTCTGTGCAATATATTCCCATTGTTATTCATACTCCACTTCCTCCTACTCCTTTGCCTTCATCTGTCTCTCAGACTATTGTACAACCCCCACCTCCTCCAATGGCTAACGTTCATGCTTTCCTATTGAACAAATATGCCCCTCTGGCCCTACCTCAAGTGCTTAATGATATGCCACAGGATTATTTGAAGATCCTGCCAAGGTTTAATGGTGAAAACGAAATCGATGCTCAGAAACATCTCGAGACCTTCTGCTCTTTTGCAGAGAACCTAAATGTTGAACACCTAGATGTGGTCTTGAGATTATTTGTGCAGTCTTTGGAAGGGGAAGCAAGAAAATGGTTTAAAACATTGGGAGCCCGCTTAATAACCACCTGGGACCAAATGGAGAATACTTTTCTCAGGAAGTGGGGAGAAAAGAAAGATCACAGGCTATGTCTCACTGAATTTAATACTATGAAGAAGAAACAGAATGAAGGGGTTTCAAAATTTATTAAAAGATTCAATAAGCTATACCTGAGCCTGCCCCCTGAGATGAAGCCCCATGAAGCTGCTGCCAAGATAATTTTCATAGCAGCCTTTGAGTTTGATTTTGGCTTCGCATTGAGAGAAAGAAAACCTGCCACTTTGGATGATGCACAGTCAGATGCTCTGGAATTGGAAGCAAACTTTGCCTCCACTGGAAAGTTAAAAGGAAAAATTGAACAGGATACTAGGAGGAGAGGCAAAGAAGAGGTCTCCACCTCTAATCAGGAAAAGAATTCAGATAAAATGGATGAAATAAGTAAAATGATAAAGAAAATGGTCAAGCTTGAACTGGAAGCTAAGAATGCAGCTCCCAAGAATTATTATAATGCTCCAAACAGAGGATATAATCCCCAGTATAGAAGGCCTCCATTGCAGATATTGCCAAGGGAAACAAAGGAGAAACAAGACCAGGTACCTCATCCCTTGTACCTTGAAGGACCAGCAGATGACTCCACTGGAGATACAGCCTACAGATTAGAAGATTCAAATCTGGCTTTTTCGAATAATGATGACATGGAGTGCCCGCTGCAAGATGAAGACGAAGAAGCGGAGATTGACCATTACTGTAAGCAATTTGCTGATTTCATGCAAGCACAGTTTAATGTCAAATATGATCTCAGATCATCAAGGAAGAGGACCAGAACTCAGGAGCAAGAAGAAGAGCCTCCTCAGAAAGAAGCATCTACTCCTAAAGAATCAGCAACAAAGAAGAATGCAGAAAAAGGTAAGAATCCTTTAAACATTCCCTTACAGTCAAATGATCAGGTTCCTTCTTCTTCAAAAATAGTCAGTCCTCCTAATGCTAGGCCAGTGTCAAAGGAAATTAGGTCTTCAGCTGAAAATAGGGAGTCAAAATAAGCCATGATAGAAAATCCCACATCTGCTTTCAATTTGCAAAAAGAGCTTGAGAAGATTAAGATTCCTGTCCCTCTGACCGAGTTATTAAAACATCCTGTATATCAGTCTCAAGTTACCTCTTTCATACTTCCTCCTGAGCTACCAATTGCACCTGATAGTTTAAATCTTCAAGAAGAAAGACCCATGGTAGTATTTGGCCCACATGTTGAGGAGATAGACCCTTCTACTCCTCCTTTTTATGTATCCCTAGTCATTCATGACCTGCCGTTACATAATTGTATGTTAGATTCTGGGGCTTCCCATAATCTTATGCCTTTGTCTGTCATGGAGCAACTGGGACTGCAAATTACAATACCATACAAAGATTTATATTCATTTGATTCTAAAAGAGTAAAATGCTTGGGAATGATTAAAGATTTAGTGGTCAATTTAGCTCAAATCCCAGCAAAAAGTGTGGTCATGGACATTGTGGTTGCTGATATCCCAGCCCGCTTTGGTATGCTCTTGCCAAGGTCATGGGGTACCAAAATTGGGGGGTCAATTAAACTGGATTTAACATATGCTACTGTCCCAGTCTTTGGAGGGCAGGAAAGGAGGTTGTACAGAGAAACTAGATTTGTTAAGATGGTAACCAAGGCTGACTGCTCAGAGAACTCCCCAGTCTACAACAAAGAGGGAGACTTCTCATGTTTGATGTTAGAAGAAGATCAGAATTATGCTCATGAGCCCCTTGTTGGTCAAATTCAAATTGAGCAGCCTAAGGGTGATCAGGAATCAGAAATTTGGACTTTGCATTTTGATGGAGCAAACTCAAGGGAAGGTAATGGAGCCGGAGTATTATTAATTTCTCCTACAGGAAGATGGGTGCCACTGTATTTTAAATTGGAATATGAGGCTACAAACAATGTAGCTGAATATGAAGCACTACTGTTGGGACTACAAACAGCTAGAAACATGGGCATCCAATGTTTGAAAGTGTTTGGAGACTCTGAGCTGGTAGTGAGGCAGATTAAAAATGAATGTCAGACTAAGCATCCCCGGATCAGAGCATATAGAAACAAAGTATGGGACATGATAGAAAACTTCTTCTCAGCATTTAATATACAGTTCATGCCCCGGGAGCAAAACAGAATAGCAGATTCTCTTGCTGTAGCTGCCAGTACATTCCGTCCTCCTCAGAATCCACTTTTAAGATATGAAGTGGAGGTACGTTACAAACCATCCATCCCAGACAACATAAAGCACTGGCAGGTATTTGAAGATGATGAACAAATGAAGAGATTCATGGAGACAGTAGGAGAATTCTCAAATATAGAAATTGATGATAGTGAGGAGGAAGAAGTTGAAAATATTGCAGAAAGCAAATGGGAAGAGAACATAGCAGGAAGCAAAGTGCTGCAGCTGAAAGGAAATGTTATACCTAGAGGGCTGGTGCCTCTAGAAAGATTATTTAACAAAGATGATGTTCCAATGCAGCCAAACAAAGTAACGGAAGAAGATCAAGTGGGAGATTTGAATCTGGGTACTCATGCCGATCCCAAAATCATCAAATTATCTAAGA
This sequence comes from Pinus albicaulis, assembly GCA_034641835.2. Classification (NCBI taxonomy): domain Eukaryota; kingdom Viridiplantae; phylum Streptophyta; class Pinopsida; order Pinales; family Pinaceae; genus Pinus; species Pinus albicaulis. The sequence continues at coordinate 113,925,909 of CM076577.1, read as the reverse complement.
GAGTCCCAGAAGATTATAAAGAAAAATATTTGAAGTTATTTCAATCTTACAAAGATGTTTTTTCTTGGTTCTATCAGGACCTAAAAACTTTTGATGTAAATATAATACAGCATAAGATTCCACTGAGGGAAGATGCAAAGCCATACAAGCAGAAGCTCAGACAGATAAACCCCTTACTGCTTCCCTCAATTGAAAAAGAAATTAAGAAATTACTAAAGGCCAAGATAATTGTGCCATTGAGATACTCAGAGTGGATAGCAAATCTTGTTCCTGTGTGAAAGAAGAATGGAGAAATAAGGCTATGTGTAGATTTCAGGAATTTGAATAGGGCATCTCTCAAAGATAACTATCCACTGCCTAATATGGACCACATCCTGCAGAAAGTGGTGGGAGCATCCAGAATGTCAATGATGGATGGATTTTCGGGCTACAATCAGGTAGCTGTGTTCCCAGAAGACCAGAAGAAGACTGCATTCACTACACCATGGGGAACCTTTATGTATGCCAGGATGCCATTCGGATTAATCAATGCAGGAGCCACTTTTCAAAGGGCAATAGATATAGCCTTTGTGGGAGAACAGGACAATTTTTTGGTAGTGTATCTTGATGATATCAAAGTGTTCTCAAAGAATGACGATGAACATATTGAGCATTTGAGAAGAACTTTTGAGAAATGCAGAAGGTATGGCCTGTCCCTCAATCCTCAAAAATCCTTATTTGCATTAGATGAGGGAAAAATTTTAGGGCACATTGTAACAAAAGAAGGTGTGAAAATTGACCCTAAAAGAGTTGAAGTAATTAATAGCATTCCTCTGCCCAGGAATAAGAAATAAGTACAGGTGTTTTTGGGCCGAATAAATTTTTTGAGAAGATTTATTCCTAACTATGCTGAGATAGTTAGGCATATAACTAATATGTTGAGAAAGGAGAATGAAGTTAAATGGTCCCAGGAGTCTAGAGATGCATTCACAAGGATAAAACAGGCATTTGTTGAAGCTCCTGTGCTAGCAGGGCCAGATTACAAAAAGCCATTTATGATTTTCTCATTTGCTTCACCTCATACAATTGCTGGAGTATTACTGCAGAAAAATGAAGAGGGATATGAACAGCCTATAGCTTTCTTCAGTCAAGTACTGTATGATGCTGAATTGAAATACAATATACTGGAGAAGCAGGCATATGCCCTGGTAAAGTCCCTTAAAGCTTTCAGAGTCTATGTTTTGCAATCTCACATTACAGCCTATGTCCCTACAGCAGCAGTCAAAGACATTCTGGTTCAAGGAGACAGCGAAGGTAGAAGGGGAAGATGGATTGCAAAAATCCAAGAGTATGATTTGGACATAAGGCCTACTAAGTTGGTGAAAGGACAGGGACTTGCCAAGATGTTATCTGAATCAAATCATCAAGCTTTGGGCATTAATCTGTCTGTGATAGCAAATGAAGAATCAGAAAAAGAAGAAGAGCAGCATGGACTAGAGATGGCTACTCAAAAAATACACATGAAATATCTAACTAGTCCCTGGTATAAGGAAATAGTTGAATATCTTTTAACACTCAGCTGCCCTTCGGGCTGTGACAAAGTGAAATACAGAGCTGTAAGGATGAAATATCAGAATATGTAATTGCTAATGGACAGCTCTATTGGAGAGACCCTCTCGGTGTATTGCTGTTATGCCTCACAGAAAATGAAGTGCAAAATGTAATGACAGAATTTCATGAGGGGATATGTGGAGGACATTACAGCTGGAGGGCTACAACACATAAAATCTTGAGGGCTGGTTTTTACTTGCCAAAATTGTATTCATATACTTTTGCTTGGGTCAGAGCATGTGACAAATGCCAAATATTTGCAGAAAGACAGAAACTAGCAGCATTGCCCCTAATTCCTATTCATGCAAATGAACCTTTTCAGAAATGGGGATTAGATTTTATAGGAGAGATACATCCCCCATCAAGTGGCCAACATAAATGGATTCTGACAGCCACAGATTATTTCACGAAGTGGGTGGAAGCCATACCGACCAGAAATGCTACAGATGCTGTAATCATGAGATTTATAGAGGATAATATCATATCTAGGTTTGGCTGTCCTGCTAGAATTGTAACTGATAATGCACAAGCTTTTAAATCTGCCAGGTTCGTGAATTTTTGCCAAAGATATAACATCATCTTGACTCATTCTACAACATACTATCCACAGGGAAATGGTCTAGCAGAGTCATCTAATAAAACCCTGGTGAGAGCCCTGAAGAAAACAATAGCTGAAAATCAGAAAAAATGGGACTCTCAATTGAAGTTTGCTCTATGGGCAAATAGGATAACCAGCAAAAGAGCAACAAGGAAGTCACCCTATGAGCTGGTGTATGGGAGGGCTGCAGTGTTTCCGTTACAATTGGCTTTGCCAGTGGCACGTTTTATGTAGGAGAATCAGGAGGAACCAAATGACACGATCAGAAGGATTAATCAGCTGGTGGAATTAGAGGAAACACGGAATCAGGTGGATCAGAGACTGATAGAGTATCAGGAGAAAATGAAGAATGTCTTTGATCAGCACACAAAGGATAGAAATTTTCAATTTGGAGACCTGGTTCTCAGATGGGATGTTCGCAGAGCAGAAAAGGGCAAGCACGCAAAGTTTGATCCGTTATGGTTTGGGCCATTCAAAATAGTGAAGCTGGGAAGAAACAACACCTTCTCTTTAGAGAATCTACAGGGTGATTTGTTGGATGCACCTATAAATGGCCAATTCCTCAAGCCATATTTCCAATTCTGACCCAGGCTGGAAATGCCCTATTGTATATACTGTATATAAGTTGTTTTGATTTTTATTTTTATAAACAAAAGAATGCTGATAGTTACCTGAAGGAGAAGCGCAAGGGGAATGGAAGAACAGAGTGAACTATTCGGTGGTCTGCATGTTCTCGACATGCCCGAGGACGAACATGTCGTCCCCAGATGGAGCCGATGTTGTGCATTTTTCCCCTCCATTTAAATTTTGGCCCCTGGTTCCTTTTAAATCTGTTTCCAATGTCTTTATGGTCAAAAACCCCCATGTCGCGCTCATCGCCGTCTTCTCCGCCCCGAAATACATTGTCCAAATGTTTAAAACCCACATTTTAAACATATCAGGCCGAAGCCCCCAAGCCCGAAGCCCCTCCCCTTGTTACTGTCACACGACCCGAGCCCCAAGACCACAGGTCAAAAGAAAGAGGGGAGCTTATCGTTTGTGTTTCGGGCGCGGTATCCACCGTCCAATCTAATAAATTCAATGGGGCGGTGAACGTTTATTATGGAGGGCCACGCGCGCCTGAAACTGGTGGTTTTCCCCCCGCACCACTCTCATCGAAGCAGCGGTATTTACCGTGGGGGTAGCGATCCCATAGAGAAAGCGACGCGTGTCATTGGTACGGGTGCTAAAACCGCTTCCCCCACGCGTTATTGTCTGTACCATCTCCGAGGAGCGGAATTCATGTGAATCGTTGGATCTCCCGATCTCTATCCAATGGTGGAGGTGTACCAGAGCTGCCCACCCATTAACATGCGTCCGCCATGTCATAGGGCCCACCATCGTGTCACTCTTCCTCACTTTCACCCATTGACTCCGCCACGTCGTTCTCCCACTTGTCCTCCATATGCCCACGTGTTCACCCCCATACGTCTGAGATATTTTCCCCCGTTATATATATATATATATATATATATATATATATATATATATATATATATATATATATATATCTATATATATATATATATATATATATATATATATATATATATATATATATATATATATATATATATATATATTTGTGTTCGTTCTATGTGTTTTATTCACTTCACTGTTATTCATTCCCGCCCCGCACCGTGTTGTGTGGTAATCCCACAAATTTCGTCTCCATATTTATCAACACCCCCAGATTTTCTCCACCACTTTGCCTCAAGCCTTCTGCCTCTATCCATGTCCGCAAAGGTCATCTTCATCTCCACCTCCATCATCCCCACCTCCATCTGTGTCGGTTTTTCTAATATTTTGTGGGTTTTGCAGGTTTTGATATAATGGAAGGACGTTTTCATTCGCTGCCTCTATTGCAAAGGTTCGGGGCCCATAAAAGACGATTCCCTGGGGTGAAATTTAATGAAAGAGGCTGAGGGCAGGTGCGTGAAATGACCACCATTAAAGAAGACAAAGAAATGCATTCACAGAACCCTCCAGAGAAATTCTCCCTGCAATAAAGATCCAGGATTCGAATCCAAAATCGAGGGCCGAGAGTACAGTACAGGAATGCAGATTATCTCAGGACTCTTCTGGTAGCAGATTTTCCCTCCGCTGAAGGCAATGCACTGTATATATTTTATTAGTAGTGTCACGTATATAAGGAGATTTTTATCTCCCAGCATTTATTTTCATAGATAGATTGCTAAGTACAGTCATTTATATTTAGTCATTCATAGTATGGGCGCGAACGTTTTCCGCCATCTGATTCAAAATAAGTCATTAAATGTTTTCTATCTGCCTCCTCCTCTAGAATTTTCGATCTTCTCTATAAAAGCTCAAAAAGAAGACATTGTAAGGGTTCCAGATTTCTATCAGCAAACTGTGCAGTGAAAAGACTCTTGTATACATCTTGTAATATTTCCTCTATGAAGTTTCAGAGCCCGTAGGGTCTCAGTGAGGAGGGGTTATAACTGTAATGAGGATTCTGGTCTCTGGTATCTCATGAAGATGTAATTTCCCTCTCATGTGTTAATGGATTAATATCTCTTTCATGCTCATTATCTTCTTGTATCATGTTCTAGAATGCGAGTGGCTCACTAGTTTGGCAAAGAAGGGGATTCATCCTGCGGATGCCCTTTCCGGAATTAGTCAAGCGCTTTAAATAGGCCTAGTCATGATATATTGTTTCATGTTCACTCTTTCCATATTTTCTGCTATATTAGTTGCTTGAGGAGGGTGATTTTAAAATGCCATTGTCATATAGGGATTCGTAAATTGGTGCGCCCTTATATGGTTCTGTTGTGTATCTGGGTATCAATTTCATGTCAACTAATATCTTCTTTATGTTTCTTCACTGCACTCATCATCTGATATCTGATTTCTGTGATATATTATCTGAACTGACCCTCTTTACAGTAAGCGGTCTCTTAACTGTCTGATGCCTTTATATTGGAGTTTTACTTGATGTCCCTACATTGTTCTTGGCTTTGTACCAGCTTCTGAGAGAGATTGGTCTCGTTCAAAACTAATTTCCTTGTTCAGAACAAGAGATAGCAAGTGAGTTCTTGGACTGACAACCCAAACTATAAAGGGCTCCTTGCTATATTAAGATGTCCTAGGCTCTGGTCTATGGCAACTCTAGACTGTCTCTAGGAGGGTGACAAAATCATCCACAACAGATACCATCAAACTCTTGTTGCAGATTATTGATGCTTGATTGTAGCTCCTGCTCGATCCTTTGCTTTTCATCAAAGAAAATTTTCTGCATTTGAGCAATTTTCTGATCCTTTTCTATAATTAATGATTCAAATTCTGCTGCCTTATGAATGGCTGCATTTACGTAAGCACATGAAAATTGAGATAATATGTGAAGTTCCTTCCCTGGAGTTGATTGAGTTTCTTTCTGAAGGACTTGCATTACTGTTGCATCTATAGGAAGTTCTGGATATTCTTCCATCTTCCGCTTCTTCTTTGACTTGGGCATGACAACTTTGTCTTGGACCATAAAATATGTCCAATGGAGGTATTTATTTAATTTTTAGGACTATTTCAATAGTTGATAAAGCTGGGATGATTTCCATATCTTGGGCTGATGTATCTTCTAGTTTCTCCTCTCGATCATTGTGTCCTTGGATCTGGATTTTCTCAAGAAAAATTTTGGAAACCTCTGCAGTAAATGAGGTTTCCATGATTTCTTCCTAATCCTTGGAGTTGTATATATCAGCAGAAACATGTTGCGCACCTGGCTCATTTGTATGAGTTAAAAAAATTGCAGCACCCACAACAGGCATGGTTTCTGACTGAATGGCATTCTGAGTGGCAGGAGCATTAGTCTCAGATAGTGCTTTCTCAAATTATTCCCAATTCTAGGTGAGTTTATCATCTTGTTGTTCATTAGTGATTTATGCTTCTTGAATTGGTACTGATACCTGAGAAGTCATTGAAACTATAACATGTTATTCCTTCAGCTCTGGTGTGTGAAACAAATAATCTAGAAAATGGGAATTTCTCTTTTCTCAATACAATTTGAATCTTAAAAAATCTTCCTGGCTAAAACTTTTAGCTACCTTTTTTTGAACTGTTGAAATTTCAGGAATTTATTCGAACATATCGTCAAATCTATCAGGCTCGCTTGGAAATGATCGCAGCTTCACCTAATTCATTATCTCTCCATAAATACCATATGAATCATAATTTAAATTGGGTAACACTAGAAAATTGAAAGATTTTAATTGATGAATTTCAAGACATGCATGATTGAAATTTTCTAGGGCATATGAACCACAAGAAAAGGAAAAGTTGGCCAAGAAGTATTTTTTTCATCTTTCAGGGTTTTTGTCAAACCATCACCAATTGTTTGATAAGCAATTTATTTGGCCAACAATTTTTCTGGTATATACAAGGGTAGGACATGAGGATGGGCATAACTTCGAAAAACATGAATATATGTAATGTTATCTTCACCAAACCACCTATCTACAGACTTAAGACTTTTATTGGCTTCAAGGGTGACTCTAGGGATTTTTATTTTGAAAATGACTTGGAAAACCACTCTCATTGCATATTCTGAACATATGGGAGTGATATTTTGATTCCCACAAGAAATATAACTGTACGTAGATGGGGGTTTCAACTTCTCTGGTCCATTTCCATCCTAATGAAGAAAATTTAAAGGAAAAATAGACTGCGTCTAAGATATAAGAACTCATATAAAAATGAGGGACTACATTGGGTGGTGCATTTCGATTTTCTCTATAGGATGTGATAAATCTTATCAAATTATTAAACAGAATAGTAGCTCAATCTAGAATATAGACGTTAGAGGCTGCTTCTATCAAGGGTGTTCAATTATCTTTAAATTTGGTTGTATTTATAGATCCAAAGAGACGACACATCATTGTAGCTATATGAGAGAATGGGATTTTAAGAGAGACAACTGAATACATACCCTTATCATCGCTCTTATGTCGATTAGGACCATTTATCCATTCTTTAATTATAGTCGTAGGATGGTCCTTCTCCTGCATGAACTCTTGAAAAAATTGGGCGTCACATCTCTTTTGGGGTTCTGGCAGTTTATACATATTCTTAAAATCTGATGTCCTGAGAGAGCTAATGACAGTTATGCTTCTAGTAACAAATTTCATATATTTGATATCTACATTATCCAACACCCATTTTACTAAATCAGTATATGGAAGCATCTTAGGATGAGAAGAAATTCTGTGAATAAAATAATTAGGAGTATCTGTTCATGATTATGACTCATTGGATAAAGTATCATCGACCACAATGTTTCTATCCAGAATTACTTGTGGTTTCTTGTTCTTGAACAATGGATACATCCCTTCCTAGCTTGAAGAACCAATCTCTAGGTTGCATGTAGTATCTGATATTAGGGAATCCATTTCGTTGTTTTCCTCTTGGTGTATGACAAATATTGATGGGGTGGTGGATTTCCTTCTCGCTTTAATCAACCTTGACATCCTTTTATGTATAAGTTTTTGGAATTTTCCCGTTGAAAATAAAACCAGAGAGGATAAGATGAAATCAATTCGAACACTATTAATTGTCCTATCAACTTAACTTATGCATAATGGGAAATACTTGGTATTAAATTTGAAATAATTACAAATAGATTGCAAGCCTCGAGATTACAAAACACCTGAATTAACATTAAATTGATAAGCATGGGTTCATGTGATTTTGACAGATGTCATCACATTGGGATCTGTTGATCGGTGATTTTGGTAGTTTCCGAGTTTTAGCACTTCAAAGCAATGTGTGAAACGCGAAGTGCAATATTTTGATAGCGCGATGGTTTTAGAAGAGATGCGATATCGTGGTATGTTAGATGAAAAAATGTGATATCAACATCTATTATGTGATGGGTTTTTCTACTTCGCATTTCAACGATTTGTATATCGTAACTTCGTTGTTCGTACTTCGACAACTTCACTATTTTAGTGATTCGCTATTCACAACTTCATTGTTTTTTTCTTCCCGCTTTTATTATTTTTGATTTGTGGGTTATTTTAGGTGTTATTTAGGTGATTTTATTAATTTTTAAATAAAATTTAAAACTTAATCTAATAAAATCCCATCTTTAGGTTTTATTTATAAAATAAATAATAGTCCTAAAAATCTTAAAGGGTCCCTATTATCCTTTCTAATCTATTTTACTTGTATAATGGGGAGTTGTTGTAATACTACAACATGTCTACAATGGCCAGAGAGGTGCAGAGATATACCACAACATTACCTGCTCCATCGTTCAAGGTGGTATTGATTCACTCTCTAAGGTGGGGTTTATTACCCTAGCTTTCTCAGTTAATTACTTTTCCCTTGTTGAATCCTAATAGTAGTTCCCAATGATTTTGCAGGTTATTCCTTTTGATGTTACAGTAAATCCTTCTCACAAGGTTCATTTACTGTTTAAATTTCCGTCGTTACCTTACTACTTCCCGTATATTAATGCAACCTTCATTTTAAATGCAAGTAGGGAATCTTAATGCCCATTCAAGACCTGAGGTTCCAATTTTTTTTCCTTTCTCGAACAAGGTTACAGGGAATGACTAACCAATATGATATGTTCCACGTAAAACCCTCCATCATATCATATCCAATATTTTTCATCCTTTAAAATTTTAAGAAGGTTTCATTCCCCTTCTACTTTATAGGTGGAAATCCCACCAATAAGTGGATTTTATTTCTCAACCCAAACTTATTAAATTTCATATTATATTTATTTTAGGGTTAATTTACTTGTTTTAATTTTGGCTGTGGTGGGTACACCTCTCGCTAATCCTGTCTATTTTTTATGGAATTTGTTAGCGTTCTTTAGCTAAACAACGATTCCAGGTTAAATAATTTTTGGAGTGGTTTCTTCCAGGTATTGGGTCAATGTGGACACGATTTCCTCCTTTATTTTGTTATAGCCTCTTAAGGGTCAAATGTTAGGCCACTCAACCTTGTATAGTCTGTAGGAAAAATAATGGCTACAATCTAGGATCTCAATCATAGTCATGGTAGACATAAACTTATGGTGATGACCCTCCCTCTATTATCTTTATGTTATGCTAGAATAATCATTTATCCAATATTTGTACATAATTTATTAGTTCCATCATCCTAAGATCAAAATAAATTTGTGTTTGAGTGCCTTAGTCTTGGTAATTGTATTGAAGGTTCTCTTTTTTTTTAACCGTATTAAAAGTTCTTTTTTTGAAATATTTTTCCAACCCAATATGGTCTATTAATCTCTGTGAGGGTTTTTCCAAGGTTCAAAAAATTAAAATGAAGTTCCAATTGAAACATTTTTTATACATTCAACATGTATATGTGCGAAGCCTTTATAGAAGACACAACCATAAAATTCATTTTGTATCAAGTTTGGAATCCACCCTACAGGGTCCTAGACATCAAATATTGAATTCTACGCATTATTGGTTTAGTTATGATGATCGTCCTCTAACAACTATTTTGTTCACACATTTACCATATTTCTGATTCATATGTTAACAATGTGTTCAAATTTTTCTTAGATATGCATATTGGGAATACTAATTGTATCACACGCTAACATAGTTTTTTATTGCATTAGTTAGTTTTATTTATATTCGGAAGCCAAAATAAGATCATGCTTCACTGTCTTCGCCATTTCTTTAGAATATAGATCAATACATTATCTCTCTTTCCAATTTATATTTTCCTTAGAAGTCTTGAATTTAACCTCTCCAGTCCTCCTTACTAATCTTAGGACTACCTCTAGGCAGTTGGTTCTCACCCCTCCCGGCCTAGGGTTTAAACCTAAATTTCCCCATTTCATTCCTTGCACAGAATAATATAAATTCCTTAACCAATACACAAATTTACATAGTATAGTAGGACAAATTTCATGAAGAAAATTATAGTTTTACACATTAATGAATAGAAAAACTCTTTCTTTTACAAAAAATTCATGATCAACAACTAATTAAATTTATTTATATAAAAGAACATTTTATGTTTAAAAAAACCATAACCAATAATAGATACATTTACTTATATTTTCTGTAACGTTATTATTCAATGACACAATTCTAAGGACAAGAGTGCTCCACCTAGCCAGTGAGCACGATGTTCCACACCTGATCCCCCCGAGCTATTTAACACTTCCAGAATAGTTGTTTGAGAAGTAACCTTTACATGTTGCTGCAAGACGTTTTTCCTGATCCCAACCAAGATTAGTCTTAAATTAAACTAAGCACCCAACTTCAATTTAGGATTCCATTGCACAACCATATCAAGAATCCTTTACTGGAAGTGTCTTTCCTACCTGGAAAACATCATGTCTGCAGTTCAAATATGATAACCTTATTTCCTCTCCTGGACCTCTGCCAACCAAGTACCAAGTCTTCAAGGTTGCCTTAGGTTTTCTTCCTTCTCACCCTTTTGGATCCCTTATCCCTACTGAGATTATTTATCTCTAGGGTGATGATCACTGTCTTCTAACTGTCTGGTAAGTGAAAATATCATATAACACTATTTCCCATAATTTTATGGCTAGCCACAGTTAATATTATTTATAAAAATAAAACAACATGTATCATATATGTTTGGCCTTTCACATGGGCCACAATTTTACCAAATCATCTGTGGTAAAACTAAAATATTTACAACTTTTTACCGAGGGGTGTTACATCTGCCCCCCCTCGAGCGAAACACCGTCCTAAGTGTTTATTTATTTATTATTATTATTCCTTAAAATGGGCTAGAATATGCGTTGCACATATATTATTCATCTCCTAAAGCAACCCTT